>JAEOAD010002231.1:5067500-5667500 GCA_036365145.1 Orientallactaga sibirica
CAGTTTCTGGTGGCATTAAACCTTGAGGTGGGAAAGGGGGAGGTGATGACAACTAGAAAGGCTAGGAAGGCTTGTTTGGGAACACCACTCTAAGACTCTGAAAAAGGGATGTTGAATTCTTTCTTTATTTGGAACAAGGTCAAAAGACTAAAATGTTGAAAAATTTCCCTCCACTCCGTGTGATGATGTCTACTGCATGGCTGGCATAACTAGTTTTTAGTGAGTAGCAGTTATGGTCTTGCACTTACAATGTGATTCACAGAAATTGAAGCTATATGCATATTCTTGCTGTGTTTTTCCCCAACCCCTTGCTAGCACCAAGAATATGTAACCAGGAGGATTTGGGGGCACCTTTGTGTTGTCATCAGACCTCAGAAGGGAGCAGTTTTCTCTAATGTGAAACCAGAGAGGAGGTTCCAGAGTGATTAGGGACTTGCTGTGATTGAAAGATGCCTGCTAACATCTAATCCAGCCTGGGGGAGGAGGGGTTCCTTATCTTGATTTACTTTGCCTAATAGGGATTTGTTTACATAAACCCGTTTTTTTTTTTTTTCTTTCTTTCTTTCTTTCTTTCTTTCTTTTTTTTTTTTTTTTTTAGGGCACTTCATCAGTAGGTCTTGAAGTTTTGCATTTGAAGTTTGGGCATAAATGGTTCATTAATCTAATTATAAGCATAATTACTATAATTGATATCCATTTTAAGCTCTATCTGAGGCTGAGACTACTGGGCCCCCAGTTAGAATTCCTTGAACTACACATTTTAGTCTAGACCAATCTGTGAGCTTCCAAAGATGCCACAGAAAGATACTCTAGCAAAAAAAAAAAAAAAATATATATATATATATATATGGAAACAAAGAAACTGTTTTTTTTAAGGTGAATATACAATTTATATCTTTGCTTTACTTCTTGAATGGTTGTGATGCACCCCTTTTTCTGTAATAAGCAACTGAAATTCCTCTTCCTAATGCATAATAATGGCCTGTAAGCAGAGAGATGAATGCAAATACCCGGTTAACATTAAACTTTCCTCTTAAAATGAGCAAGCAAGAAAAAAAAATCATCTTAATGGTTGTTTCTTTGAGTAAACAACACCTTTAGGGACCCCCCCTCCCCATTCAATCAATGTGAAAATCAGTGATGATAAAAGATAAAAAATAAATGTCCCATGCTTTTCTCTTGTCTTGGGAAGAGAAAGCAATCCCCTTTTGAAATGATTGGGGATATTCTTACAGAGGCTGCAGGCACTTGGTTCACAGCCTGTGACATTGCTTGCAGTTTTCTTTTTTAAAATCTAGTTCTTCTTTCTATCTTTTATTTTAAACAAGTAGCACACCACCCTGTTACCCCCACCTAGCCCCACCACCAAATGGCTTGTACAATTGAGACCTGTCCTTGGTCCATTGAATTAAGACCCTAACAGAGCCAGCTGTGCTGGGATTCAAACTAATGACCGCAGACACAGGAGGACACTCTGGCAGCTGGTAGTTCTTTCTTTTTTTTCCCCCCTCTTTCTTTAGTTCAGATTGTATGTGGGCAGTCTCTCAGCTCTCAGTTGTATTGTGTTTGCTTACAGTTTATACTCGGATGTATTGTAGACTTTCTCAGTACTTCATTTGCTAATTTCCTGTTCATTTTCCTCATAGGGCCATTGCTGTTTTCTACTTTACAGCATTTGCATGCCCAGGCAGCACTTGTTCACACATTTCATAATGTTTAAATGCCCTCTGCTTATAGGTAGTATCGCCCTCCCACCCCTGATTTGCATGTCTTTAGCACTCCAATTGCCCTTTTCCCTCGGCATTTGTCACCCCCGTCTTCCCTCTTTCCCTGGGTACCCTAGCTATTAATACATTTTCTCAGGAGGGTAACAAGAATAGCGGGGGAGGAGCTGTGGATTTGCTGCAGGGAGGGGGAGAGCAGGGGTTGGGAGTGTTGGGGGGGGGGATAGCAATGAGGGGGTCACGTCTTGGTGATTGTTATGCAAACGACCCGACCGAAGAATGCGGGCGCTTTCGGTGCTGTCTGCCTTGGGGTAGCGAGGGCGGCTGTTTATTTATTTTTAATCTTTCTCCTTGTGCAGCCCGTTGGAATGACTTTCTTTATTTTAGTTGTAACAGTTGGAGGATAATGCAAAGGAAGACGCTGCCTGGGAAGTCACCGTCTGTGGACATGCGCCCCAGAGAGGAATAGAGCAGATCTCACCTTGCTCTCCCCCCTCCCACACCCCAACCATCCGGACCCCCTTCTCCCCTCCCGGCTCGGCCCCCCGCCCCGACCTCACCATCACCCGCTTCCCGCCCCCCCACCTCCCCCCCTTTCCCACCCAGGTGTCGGACCAGGCGGTCCCCACTTCCACCCTGCACCCCTTCTTCCCCCCCTGCACCATGAACACCAATGTCTGCGTGGAGCCCGGGCCGAGCCCGGAGGCCCCGGGCTTGCCCAAGGAGAGCCACCTGCCCGAGGGGGCCCTCAACAGCCTTGTGGATTACAACTCGGAGATGGAGCGCTACCGCTCCTTCGCCACGTCCTTCTACAAGACCAACGGGGGCGCCTTCCCGCAGGCGGCCAAGATCGCGCGCATCACCACCCCCATCTTCCCCAGCAGCGCCGCCGCCGCCGCGGCCGCCGCGCGCATCGGCATGTCCCCCTGGAACTGCGACAACGCGGCCACCGCCGCCGCCGCCACCGCCATGCTCTGGGGCAGCGGGGGGAGCGGCGGGGGCGGCGGCGGCGGCGGCGGGGGCGGGGGCGGAGGGGGCGGCAGGAAATCCTCCTCGGCCGCCGCCTCCTCCTCCGCCTCCGCCTCCTCCTCCTCCTCCTCGGCCATCCTCCCCGCCGGCGGCGGTGGTGGCGGCGGCGGCGGCGGTGGCGGCGGCGGCGGCAGGACCAGCATGCACCACCGAAACGACTCCCAGCGGCTGGGGAAAGCTGGCTGTCCGCCAGAGCCGTCGTTGCAAATGGCAAATACTAATTTCCTCTCCACCTTATCCCCTGAACACTGCAGACCTTTGGCGGGGGAATGCATGAACAAGCTCAAATGCGGCGCTGCTGAAGCAGAGATAATGAATCTCCCCGAGCGCGTGGGGACTTTTTCCGCTATCCCGGCTTTAGGGGGCATCTCATTACCTCCAGGGGTCATCGTCATGACAGCCCTTCACTCCCCCGCAGCAGCCTCAGCAGCCGTCTCAGACAGTGCGTTTCAAATTGCCAATCTGGCAGACTGCCCGCAGAATCATTCCTCCTCCTCCTCGTCCTCCTCCGGGGGAGCTGGCGGAGCCAACCCTGCCAAGAAGAAGAGGAAAAGGTGTGGGGTCTGCGTGCCCTGCAAGAGGCTTATCAACTGTGGCGTCTGCAGCAGTTGCAGGAACCGCAAAACGGGACACCAGATCTGCAAATTTAGGAAATGTGAAGAGCTAAAGAAAAAACCTGGCACTTCGCTAGAGGTCAGAGGAGATGATTTCTTGTTCCCCAGTCTTCTCCCCTCCCTCCTCACTCCCTACTCCTCTCCCCTGCAGGGTTTCTTGTCTGGCTTCAAGATGCAGCACCCTGTGTCTGAAGATGCCTTCAGGTTGTAAGATTTGTTTGGAGGTGCTTTGCAGAGGGCAAGGCCCCTCGCACTCTCTCCCATGGCACTCCCCTTGGAAATGCCCTTTCTAGAAGCCTCAGGGGGTGCCCCTCCCTTTTATCTCAAGGGAAAAAATGCAATTGGTCCAAGAATCAGAAGTTTTACATTCAGTATGGTCAGAATTGTCCCTCGCTCCTTTCAAAGCCCCCTCTTTAGGGAAAACAAAGCAACAAAACAAAACAAAACAAAACAACAACAAAAAAACCTAGTGATCCAGTTATAAGAGGGCACAGTGTGGTACACAAACCTATAATGTATACATACATGTGTGTACGTGTATATAGCACATATATGTTCATTGAAGCCGAAACAAATATACTCACAGGGAGGGTTCCTACCTTCTAGAAGAGTTCATTTATCTCCTTAACCTCATAGAACATTTTGCTTCCTATTTTGTTTTTACCTTCCTGGCTTTTTTTTTTTTTTTTTTTTTTTTTTTTTTGAGAAAACAAATAGTATAGAAAGGTGATAGCCATCAGCAGTTTTTAAAGAGATGTGACATAAGAGATGTCACTTAATTTTGAGGTGGAGCATGGGCATTCAAAAATGATTGTACACAGTTCCAGAAATGAATGGCTCCTAAAATTCAGGGGTTTTTTGAAAGTATTTCCCTTAGGTTCTGTATATGACAAAATATCCATTCTGTGGTTGTAAAATTGTACTGTGCACCAAGCACAGCTCTGGAGGACGTCTCCCATGGGCAATGATATAGTTTATATTTTTTCATTAAAGTAATTGTTAAATTTGGCTCTTAACTATATTTAAAACTGAGATTGGTGTATTTCATGAAAATATCATATGGTATCCTGGTTACATCACAAAAATTACAGGTTTGATAACATATTTAGTAAGGAAAGAAATATGGACAGGGAATTGTAGTTCCTTCATGAAATTTAGAGAAGGTTAGGTGTGCCTGTATGCATGTGACTATGGATGATGGATTTAGTATTTGAGACCATTCCTTGGGCTTAGCTTTATGATGAGAGTGCCTGTCACAAGTTTTAAGAGGAGTATTTGCACATTCTTTTAAAAATTATGAGCAGTGCTGGAGAAGTTTTCTCTGGTAAGGGCTAAAGATCTTTGTTGCTGGTCTGTTCACAAAGAAGAGAGAACATTTTACTTTTATTAGTACAAATCAAGGCAGAGGACACTTTGGGATTCTGAAAAAGAAGCATATGGTTGTCATTACTGATCATGATAAGTTCCATTAAAATATTGTATTTTTTTTTTTCTTTATGAAAGAAATCATGTCTTCAAAGTTTTCACTTTACTGCCGGATGCTTAATTGTACTTACTTCCCTTGGGATCTCTGCTTTAAGCAAAGATAATAGCTGCCCCAGTGGAGGTTCAGATTCCAAAAATTAACTTTTGAAATTTCACTCAGGGGGTAATTTTTTATAACTTTTCTAGGTCTGGAAGACCACAGGGAATTAAATTCAGCTTATGCTAAGGTTTTCCTATTCATACCCAGTGGATTATGACTATGAGGCTTCTATTTTCTCTTTTGGAGAAGTAGTGTATAGAATTACAGATATGGTGGTGTTATTAGGCTTCCTCTTCAGCTAGATCGGTGGTCTATTTGTACCCACTGCAGGGTATGTAGTGGAGAGGACCATAGATGAGTGTGATTATTTTAGTAAGGAACCACTCTGGAGCAGCTTGCTATGAGTTCTCATAGGTTTAGCACAAGTCTCTATCCTGATGTGTCCATCTAGATAGGTTTCATACATTTTCTTCTCTTTTATTTTCCCACAAAGTTGTGATGCATAAATTTCTTAGACATTTTGGAAAGACTCCAAAGTTGCTGTGTAGAATCTTTTTCTTCATTTAAAAGGTTTTCATGACAATTCTGGTGACCTTCAAATGGTGTGGTGTCAGTAGGGAGAGAGCAAGAGAGCAAGTTTCACCTTATGTAGATGTTCTCTTAACTGAAAAGTCCTTCCCAGCAGAGTGTGAGCTGCAGTTCAAGGCTGAGACACCAGTCAAATATTGTTTGGCAGAAAGAAAGCTGAAGTTCTGAGAGAGAGAGAGAGAGAGAGAGAGAGAGAGAGAGAGAGAGAGAGAGAGAGAGGAGAGACTGTCCTGGTCATGAGTTATGCAATGGCAATATAACTTCTTCAGACCTATGTGTAACCATAGATTATGACTGTATAAAGCCAGCTAGTAAGTATATGTCAGAATAACAGGGCTTACATGACTGAACCAAGGCCAGTGCATTGGTTTTGGTCAGTGAAAAGTCCCTTGTTGACTTGCTTTTCTTTCTCTAGTTTCATGCATTATCATGTTGAGCCATTTTGGAAATTGGTTAGACTATTGTCTGAGAATAAGGATTTGGGGTCTTAGTCTTCAGATTTCAGTTGTAATTTCAGTATCTAATATTTGTGGTTTCAAATTATGGACACCAGTAATATCTGCATCACATTCATAATGTGTGTGCTTATCACTTCAAACCTCATATGCTCTTCTTCTCTTTGACTTGTTCTCATCTCAGAGACTGAAGGCATAATCATTTTTTTTTTGTTGTTGTTGTTGTTGTTAAGGGTGAATAAGCCAAGATTAAGAGACTCACATGGATGTTCTGGGATTCATGCACCCATTTGTTCATGCCCCTATGCTAAAATTTCCTTTTAAAATTACATTTTCCTGCTTAGTCTAATTTTGAGAGCAACTTTAAGTCTTAGAGATATGTTTATAATTCCATCACTAGATAATATTCAGTATGAAAATGCCCATGAAACAGTCAGTGTTCTATTATTTGTATACTGTATATTTACATAGTGCCACTGTTTATTTAGTCACTAATCGCCACTAACCGAAAGTATTTGAGGTTGTACCTCTGTTGGACAAAATTTGCTTAAAAACTGATATTCTCAGTGATCAAGACTAAGGACCTATATATTTTAAGAAATGTGAGTATAAAGGAGAGCCTTATGTTTCCAAGTTATTATTATATATCACCTTTTCCCTTTCAAAGGTAATCCTTCAGATTTTACATATACAAGAGTTATTTTTCTAATATGAACATCTAACTTTTAAAATGTCCCAATCTGATATGACCCAAGGGATAAAGTTGTCTCATGGGCAACCCCAGCCTCTTAGTGGCTGAACACTTTTGAGGTGACATGATTGATCTCAGTGGGGCAGCATTAGAGACCACACAGACCTGGTTTCTCTCCCATTAGTTGATTTATGGAATTACATTAGAAAAGTAGTGCCTCAGGAGGTTTCCCTCCCCCACTGCTGCTCCCTCTGCTGCTACCACTTGACAGAGAAGAGTTGCAAAAGCCAGAAAATCAGGTATGAGGAAGAGTGTTTCATTTCTTTTTCTTTTCTCTCTCTTTAAAACAATTCATATACTAAGATACAAACCAGAAATAAATTTTTTCACAAGCTAGTTTGAGGTTCTAAGGGATTTGGTGGAAAGCATCAAAATATTATCAAAAAAAAAAACTTGGTAACTTGATCAGAAGAGTGTTTTAAAGTCAAGAGACTATACCTTTGTGTGTGTGTGTGTGTGTGTGTGTGTGTGTGTGTTCTAAGGCAGTTATGAAATTCTGGACAAAGCCCTGTCTATAATTTGTATAGAAAGATAGCATCTGCCTATTGAAGACATTCACCAATAGCCCACAGATAAAATAGATGTGACTCAAATTGAGTGTCTATAGAGAAAGGAAAATCAGTGAATAATTGAACACTGTATAAGTTTTGAAGCTTAGTGACATTTTAAAAACATTATGGATTAAATATAAATGTTTCATTTCTTAAAAGTGAAACATTTGCCAGTTTGTCATTTTATGTCATAATTTAAAAACATGCTAGTAGCAAATATAAATTTTATTTTGAAATAAAATGTAAATATCTAATTGGGTATAAAGGAAAATAGGACTTTTTCCATAAAATTCAAATAAAATGACATTCTGTTACATTAAAGTGTAACAAAGAAATAATGTAGGAAAAAGCTTCTGAATTTACTATTTTATTTATTTATTTATTTATTTATTTATTTATTTATTTAAGAAGGGGGCAGATAGAGAGAGAATGGGTATACCAGGACCACCAACCACTACAAAGGAACTCCATATGCATGTGCCACCTTGTGCATCTGGTTTACGGTGGGTACTGGGGAATTGAACCTTGGTCCTTACGCTTCTCAGGCAAGTGCAGTAACTACTAAGCCATCAGTACAGCACAATTCTGAATTTATAAACAACAAGAAAAATGTTCCAAAAAGTTCACCCTTAATGACAGGCACACATCAGGTTTGTTTTTCAGGCCCTAAACTGTAATGAGGTTCTTTTTATATCATTTAGTTTAATCCAAGTGAGTTAAAGTTGTTTTTATATACATCCAGTCATGAAGTCCTACATGATAAATACATCTGACTTTATCTATAAATTAAGAAAAATAGTTACTTATAAAAGCAGCATACATGTTTGATGATTCCTAAGTGTAACCAACATCTTTATCTGTCCTAGCAACATGTAAAATTTAAAGCATTCTTTTAAATGGCAAGTAGGAAAAATATGATAGTAAAATCCACTTCTAGTTTCTACTATATGGAGAGTTGTTTGAAACTCAGCCATTGTCAAGAAGAATACAAGAAAACATTTAGAAAGCCAATAAGAACAATTGCAGTAAACTTTAGACTTCAGTTAAATCAATAATTATATTGGCTAAGAAGGGAACTTTTAATGTTGAATGTCTTAGAAGTTACTTGACTGGTAGAATTTTAATGAATTAATGTTGAGGTAAGGCTGAAGGTACCATCTACCCTTCTAATTGAACAGTGAAGTTCTGTAGAGTTAGATTTACAAATGGATATGCAACAATTCACTGAAATTATTCCCTGAGACTGTAAAAAGCAGAATATCCAAGGATGAGTACTTCCCTCCCCACATGTTTTCACTAGTGGAACAATATCCTCCAAACTGGAACCAAGACACACAGATTTGTGTGATCCTAGTAACATGGAGTGGAATTAACCTTTTTTTTGGTATTTATTTTTTATTTATTTGCAAGCAGAAAGAGAGAGAGAGAGAGAGAGATAGAAGAGAGTCAGACACACAGAGAATGGGCACACCAGGGCCTCAAGACACTGCAAACGAACTCCAGATGCATGTGCCCCCTTGTGCATTTGGCTTACGTGGGCCCTGGAGAATCGAACCAGGGTCCTTTGTCCTCGCAGGCAAACTCCTTAACTGCTAAGCCATCCCTCCAGCCCAGAGTTATTTTTTTGAATACAAAATTAAACATCTGCCTATCATAATATTTCCCAGCAATAATTTCAAATGGATTTTAAAGAAGAATTTGTTCAATTGTCTAAATATGCAGTAATTACCAGAAATTTTACCAATTTAATATGATTTTTACATAGAAAAGTTAACAAAATATCCTACTATTCAATAAAATCCACGAAATTGAACACATTTCAATTTATCATACTTATTTTTACTTACAATATTCAAAATTTAAAATAAATTCTTGCATTTGTCATATAGAAATGTCTAAAGTAATAAGTTGAATTCAAGATTTATTTAAACATCAAAAATAATAGATAAATGGAAGGAGGGACTACTTTTACATGTTTTTCTTGTATTTGTAGATTAATTTTCTAAAACCAAAAGAGAACCAAAATACATGTTTTCTTATCAGTAGTATGATTTCAAAATCATTGATTAGGATATTAGGTGTCTAGGCTAACTGCATAGACAACATTTTTATAGAATGCTGTTTTAAACAAAATGTTTTTTTATAGTCTGTACATGTTAGGAGTTTTGTGCAAGCAGAATTTTGCTCCTTCATATTTGCTTTAGCATTTCTGCCTGTTCTTGAACTTCTTCATTTCACATCATGCTTTTATCCTTAGAAGTTTCTATAGCTGAGGGAAAGGGTACTTGAGTGCTTTGTACAGTAGAGATTTTGATCCTTGATACACCTCCTGTTCCATCAGTTGCAAACACCTGTCCTGAAACTGAATTTTTCTTCATGCTAATCAAAAATCCTCCCTCCATCCAGCATCATATGCTTTCTTTTTTTTTTTTTTTTTATTATTGAGTTATGTTGCACCATACTTCAGATGCGACAGCCATTTAATAATGTTGAGGACTTAGCTCTGCAGGGGCTGAAAGCATCCCAGCAGGCTTGTTAACTTCTACTCGAAAACATTATGAGAAATATTTTTTCCTTCGTGAAATGTCTAGGCTTTCTCTTAATTTATTTTAAGAGCATAAGGATCCATAGATATAAGATCAAGGCATGCTGGCAGTTTTTTTCTTTTTCATAATATTTATACCAATAGTTTCTTGAGACAGTTCTTTCTAATGGCTTTTTTCAAAGAGCTCTGATTCAAGGTGTACTTACTTCTTTAGCTGATTGAAAACTAGATATAAGCTATATTCTTGATAAATACTTTTAGTTTCCTGTCTCTTCTTTCATTTATTTTATTTGTCAAAAATTTATTTAAGACATGTGCATACATGCAGCAGAAGTAGTGGAAAGAACCATTGGTCTCCCGTAACTCACCAGGTGAACAGTGTTTGGATGCATCAGTATAACTTCCATGACACTCATTTCCTCTTATATAAGATGGGGGGGAGTGGCATCAGTGCACCCAGAAGCTTTTTAATATTCCATATAGTTAATGCTCTTTTCAAATTAATAGAGGCTATTTAATTTCTCAGTTCCACTTCAAACAATAAAAAGTGTTTGTCTCAAAACAACTATATTTATAGACAAATTAGCACACAGACAGATGACTTACACTTCTCAGACATTATAGGCCAGATAGACTTGGTGTGTGTATATGTGTGTGTTTGTGTGTGTGTTTTGAATATTTGTTTTAATCATGTAGTTTGGCTAAGATCCAGCTTGAGTTATGTAGAAAGATAAATAAGTTTCTACATTGTCATACCTGCACTGTCAAATGTATGAGCAGAATAAAAAGATTACCTAGTTGGTCAATATGTCCAACCAGTCTAGATCATTTAGTGTTCTTTCACCAGCACCTTTCATTTCTATAGCTTTAATGGAATTTGTGTGTGTGTGTGTGTGTGTGTGTGTGTGTGCATGTACACACACAGATACATGTTTCATGTTACTAACCTGATATTTTCAGTTGACTTCTATTTGAATAAATGGAGTTATTCTTAATGTGAAGTTTGGAGTTCAAGAAAATCAGAATATTAAAGAAATAATTTAATGATTTGCATATTTTCTAGCTGGAGAATATATTTAATAAATGTTGGAAAACTGGAAAATATATACAAACATTAGTATTGGAAGAAATATGTACATACTTTTAATATGGAACTAAAGCAGGTAAATGTGATTTTAAGATAAAAAGTCAAGTGGCTATAGATTGTTTGTTAATAAGAGTTTTGTGAAATAACTTATTAGGCAGTGATTACATAGGCTGGTGTTTTTTATGGAAAAAATTAGTGATAAGTCCTAAGAGATCTGAAATATTCACTAAAAAAACATTAAAGACTAAAGAAAGATAAAGTTCAATCCAAAATGTTAAACATAATATCCAGAGGGACCTTTGTCAAGATGAACGCAGATGCTTGTGCTCCTCCAGCAGTTAGAGAACTTTTGCAGAGAATGGAAAAACAAACAACAGGAGGGTAAATTTTTGATGACTTCGCAATATACTTGGTTTGAGAGTCAGGCTTAAGTGGAGTGGAGGTGGCAAATGAATTATTGACAAGTATAGGGTTAAATATTGCTGGTGTTATTATTTTTTATATCTGTTAAACACTTGGAAGTATAATTACAATGCATAGCTAAAATACTTCCATTTGTGTCTTGTCTGCATTCAAATTTGTTTTTGAGGCAACATTGTTGAGAAAGTAGAGTGTTAAACAAGGGAAGACACTGTGCCAAAAGTGTTTTTTCTTGCTCAGCAGCCAAACCATAGATGGGTGATTGATAGTAACATTTAAGAGAGAGAGATCAAGTGAGATGAGAGAGGATGGGATACTGGACTGTAGATCAGGAAGAGTGATGGGCATTTATGTGCATTTCAGCAAATCTGGAAAATTTTGAAGGAGATAGATTTTCTCTAAAAGTTCACAGAGTGAAAAGTGATGAAATAACTTTTTTTATAAGGAAAAATCATGTACATTTAATTGTATGGAAATGGTGGTAGTGATGGTGAATCAGTGGTAGAAAAATAACTGATGGGAAATGATTTTCTATGGAAATCTTGTCATAGGCTAAGTGAGATGCAGTGTTGTTCCTCATGGAGTTGGGAATAGACAAAAAAACATGAGATATAAGTGGATGGAAAGTTGGATATGGAACTTTTATTAAATATTAAATATGCTGTGTCCATCTTTTAGTTCATGAAAAAGAAAACAGTGAATATTGACTTTTTTCATCCCAAAAGAAATAAGTTATCATTTCTATATGGTTTTGATATGTATAATTAAATTCATTATAATATGGAGTATTTTAGAATTTTTCCTCATTTATTTCTTTCACATGAATATGACTTTGAATGATCTGGAGGGGAGTCCACCTTTAATGTTATACTTTCCAAGCTGCATGTGACAGTATATTAGTGGCCCATGAAACCAACTTGCTGGTTGTTATAAATTAGAATAGGATGAAGCAGAAAATACATGACTGATCCCATGCAGTGAGGATTGTTAAGCTGCTGTTTCAGTTTTACATATTTACAGAAATGTGTTTATGCTTGCATTGAACAGCTATATAAATTGTGAACCATTGGTTACATTCAAAAAGTGTGGGAAACACTAGCAATTAGTAACAACAAAATTGAACAAGTATGTAGAGAGGTAAAATTATATTTGAACATTGTTAACAAGGACTGAAAGTTCAATGTTCTATACATAGTATAACTTTACTATTTCTAGATGGATCCTTACTTATGCTGGGCATTTATGCTATTACTAAAGAAACAGAAAATCCATTGATAAATGAAATCCAATGTAGTAAATCTATTTACATAGGAAGTATCTTCTAATATGTGAGTAGAGATTCTGAGGATACACATGCATATACACACAGGTATACACATTTGTGTCCTGGCTTAAGGAACTCAGATCTTCTTTATTCCTTGGTGTTAATACCTTTTTATTCACATTAATCTAGGTCTTAATTACCTACTCATATTTTCAATTTCTAGTCCAAGAAATGGAAATTTTTTAAACAATTCAATTAAAAATTTAGACAACTCTTGAAGCAATCTCTTATCTATTCACTTGATACATCCTTGGTTTAGTACTTTAGATCTAGATAAGTAACACAGGTTGATATGATAGGTACTGTGTACCTCGTGTTGAGATGGCATACAAAGATGTTTTTGTTGTATATTAAGACATATTTTACAGACTGTTGGGTACTTTTGTTTCACTTGAATAATAGAAAGGAATGTATTGGAAGAGAGAATGGAGGGAGGGAAGAAAGAAGGGAGGGAGAAATGGAGGGAGAGAAAGGAAAGGAAAGGAAAGGAAAGGAAAGGAAAGGAAAGGAAAGGAAAGGAAAAGAAAGGAAAGGAAAGAAGGGAGGGATGGAGGGAGAGAGAGGAGGAAGGAAAGAAGGAAAGAAGGAAGGAAGGAAGGAAAGAAGAAAGGAAGGAAGGCAGGAAGGAAGGAAGGAAGGAAGGAAGGAAGGAAGGAAGGAAGGGAGAAGGAAGAAGGGAGGGAGGGAGGGAGGGAGGGAGGGAGGGAGGGAGGGAGACTAGGGACTTCTCCAGACCTTAGCAAAATCAGAAAAGAATTGTAATGGCACAGGTCAGACTTGAGTCTGGTTTAAATAAGAAACATCAACAGTAGTTAATATCTTAAATTTATGAAGAGATAACACTTTATATCTGGGTTCAGAACCACTAGAACCACTCAGTACCATTTTTTCTTTTCTTTTTTTATTAAAAAAAAATGGAAAAACTAGTTTTAGGAAAACTAGTTTAATTTAGGTTTGCCTTATTGTTCCTTTGCTCCACTGTTCTCTACTCCTCTCATCTCCTCTCCTTTCTTTTTTAAAATTTCTCCTTAAGAGTAAATTCAAGGCCTGGCATAGTGGTGCAGGCATTTAATCCCAACAGTCAGGAAGCTGAGGTAAGAGGGTCACCATGAGTTTGAGGCCACCCTGAGACTACATAGTGAAAGCCAGGTCAGCCTGAGGTCGATTGAGACCCTACCTCAAAAAACCAAAAAATAACAACAAAAGAGTTGTATTCAAATATTCAGCTACAAACATAGAGAGATCTAAATGAGAAAAAGAATACCCCCAATTAATGGTAATGGGTAGGGAAATAAAGGCCATCTAACATTATAAACAATGAATAACATAAATTATTAATCTAATTTTAAGTGGTTATACAATTTCTAGAAAGTACATAATGAATCATACATAAAATATTCCAGAAAAAATGATCAGGAAAAGACTAGTCACTACATCTTATAAGTAAATCCTATTCCTAAAGAAGAATTATTAATTTATTTGAGAGTTAACTATGTGAATATGACTCTGCTTGCACAAAGATAGAACACATGATACTCTCAGGAAAAAGTAATCATTGGAAATTTCCTGAGAATGAATTGGAATCTACATATGTGAGAGTTTGTTCTTGTACATGGTATGCTGATGTCATGGTCATGGGGCATCTGTAATTATGTATATTCTCTTAATGAGGGTAGATGAACCAAACTATATTCCTAAAGTCCCAAGAAGTATATACAAATACGTGATCAAATTAAATTAGTTCACTTTTTAATGTTTTATTTTTGCTTATTTTATGAGAGAGAGATGGAGGGGAAAGAGAGACAGACAGAGAGAGAGAGAGAGAGAGAGAGAGAGAAGGGGTGCACCAGTCGCTCTAGCTACTGCAAACAAACTCCAGATGCATGTGCCATCTTGTGCATCGGGCTTTTGAACCTGGGTCCTTAGGCTTTGCAGGCAAGTGCCTTAACCACTGAGCTATCTCTGCAACCCTGTTATTTTATTTTAAAAGAATATTAAATACAGGTGTGGGAGCTGGGCGTGGTGGCACATGCCTTTAATCCCAGCACTGGGGAGGCAGAAGTAGGAGGATCATCGTGAGTTCTACATAGTGAATTACAGGTCAGCCTGGGCTAGAGGGAGACCCTACCTCAATAAATAAATAAATAAATAAATAAATAAATAAATAAATAAATAAATAAATAAATAATAAAGAGAGGTGTGGGAAGATTGCTCAGTGGTTAGAGGCACTTGTTTGTAAATCCTGCCCATGTGGGTTTGATTCCCCAGTACCCATGTAAAGTCAGATGCCCAATGTGATGCATGCTTGTGAAGTTTGTTTGCAGCAGCAAGAGATCTTGGTGCACACACACTCTCACTCTCTCTCTAGCTCAAATAAATACCTAAAAATTATTTTTTTAAATATTAAGGAGAAAGACCAAAAAATGAAAGCATGATTGAGAATTGGAATATTCTGTATGGTAGCCATTGTAGTTGAAAGAAAAGAAGGGAGGGAAAAAGCAAGGGAAGGAAAGGAAGAAAACATTGCGAATAAAAGACAGAGAAAGCAGCGTGTTGTTCATACAAGCAGTTTTAACCTAGTGCATTGTTTTTGATGATAACATCTAATTGGTCAAGATATTTAGAATGAATATTCATTAAATTCCTTTTATCAGTTTGTGGTACAAAAACATGCAATGATTTCTAGGTTAGGTCTATCCCAATAGTTTTTCTCACAAAAGATTTTGAACACAATGCTTAATGACCTCAATAAAAATGCTAGTATTCACTTTTACATAATATAATAAAAATAAGTTTTTCTCTAATTTTTCAGATTGATAATAGAGTAAGATATCATATGTTGTGTTGGTTGTGGATATTAGTTGTCAACTATTGATTTTCCTTCTAGTAAAAGTTAGAAGCTATCCTTATCATAGCTTTGATAAGTTAAATATCACATTTTAATAGCTTTGTGTAAGTGACCTCCCATTACTCATATTTTATGTAAATATCTTCTCATCAATGAAGAGTGATACATTTGTTATATATATATATAACAAAATTGGATAAAATTTTCATAATTGTTGAGCAACTTTGTCTACTTTCATAATAGCTAACTGCCAGTGATTTCTCCTAGAAGCATAGTTGTATTCCACAAATATTACAAGAGTAAATTCAAGTGGAGAGTGAATTATTAAACTTTTATATACATAGTATATTAATGCATATATACACAAATATATTAAGATTCTACAATCAAATATATATAGCCAAATACAAATGGCATAGAAATAAAAACTGCACATCTAAACCATTAACAATGTAGTATAGATTATATTGACCTAATCTTTGCATTTTTATCCTAGTTTTTTTTTTTTTTTTTTTTTTTTTGGTGTTTTTTGAGACATGGTTTCATGTAGTTCAGGCTGGCTCTAACTCATTCTGGAGTTGACAATGACTTTGAACTCCTGATCATCTCTCAAATGCTAGGACACTATGCATATGGCAACATGCCCAGCTGATTTTTTGCATTTTTAATCTCAATTTTACCTTTACACTCTCTGTACACATATGGTTAGAAATACTATATAAATAAATTTTGAAAAATCCTTTTTAAGTCCATGGCTCATTGAAAAAAATTCCACTTTGCATAATAACTTACTACCGTATATCGTAATGTTAAGAGCATTTAAATCATCAAACTACCCATTTATATAACAATAAATTTACTTGAAATAGAATATGTAACATTTATCAAGAGTCTGTGTATTCATGTAATAGTCGAACAAAAATTTTATCTTTTTGGTTTATGTTAATCCTTGCTACCACCCAAACACATGTTATCCTTCAGTATTTCTTTTACTAATTTTGTACAATATGGATTTATTACCTTTTCATTATAGTTTATAACCCATCCTCTTCTCAAGTTTAGGTAGATTTGCCCTCTGAAATCATGTGATCCCAGTGGTGATGGTGAGGTAGGATGGAGATGTTGAAGGAAATTAGGGAAGATTCATTAACAAGGTAGAAGGAGGAGGAGCAGCAACAGTAGAGAAGGGTGGATTAAGAAGGTATTGGTGCTTATTCACCATTAATCAGAGAAATTCTAGCCACAAATGTCAGCTTAAAAACCTACATTTTAGCCAGACATGGTGGCGCACATTTTTAATCCTAGCATTTGGGAGGCAGAGGAAGGAGAACTGTTGAGTTTAAGCCCAGCCTGAGACTACATAGTGAATTCCAGGTCAGCCTTGGCTAGAGCTAGAACCTGCCTTGAAAAACAAACAAAAAAATCCCTACATTTAAATCAACATAAAATTGTGTCCCAAAAGTTATGCAGTTACTTATTTAGTGATTCCTTATTCTTAGATAAAGGTCTAATATTCCAGTTAGTGATGACAGTGATGGTTGATTTTGCTTATATCTGGATACCGGACAAAATAAGGTTTCGTTAGGCCACAGAATCACAGTTATGTAATAAATAAATCTGAACTATGGACATTTCATTTATTATCTATCTATCATTTATTTATCTATCTCTATCATCATCATCTATCTTTATCTGTAACTATATCTCTGTCTGTATCTATCATCTATCTATGTATTTATCTGTGTATCTATGTATCTGTGTATCTATCTACCTATCATTTATTATCTATCATCTGTATGTCTATCATCTATCTATGTATCTATCATCTATCTATGTATCTATCTACCTATCATCTATTATCTATCATCTATCTATCTGTCAATCAATCAATCATCTATCTATCATCACCTTGTCAGGCCTAAAGAAAAGAGTCAATGAGATGTAAGGCAAAGGTATAAGGCCAGGAGGATCAGAGACAGTCTGTAATGTAGCATTTAGGAAGCTGAAGAGGATCTTGAGTTCTAAGCCAGACTGAGACACAGTGAGACTGTTTCAAAATACCAAATACAAAAGAAAACAAAGAAAACAGGAAAACATTGAAAAACATTTTCCTTTATTCACATATTTTAAATGAGGTGCTATTACCACAGAATTGTATGTAATTACAATGATAGCACGTTCTTGGGCATTGTGATGATAGTTTATCACACATTAATCGTTCTCTTATATGCACAGACCTGTATTGTGTCAGTGCTTTCTATTTCTAAGAGTCTATGCTTTTTATAAAATATTACTTCAAGAAGAATATATTCTTTTTTTGTTAAAAACCTTTTTGGGCAGGTGCTCACTTTTGCTAGGAATAACTTTATACTATAATTATTAATTATACAAAGATTTTTATCATATACATTAGATTATATGCACATATATGTTCATATTTATATCATATATGTACTGCAGTATCTCATATTTTCATGTAGATTTGGAAATTGTGTTAGGATGAAAGTTAAAGAACCTATGTTATGGTGTTACAGTATATTTTGTTAAAGCAACTCAGAAAAAAAAGTAGATTTTCATTATTAGGAACCTTTTGGCTTTTGTTCATCCAAAAAGAAAATCCCAAATTTTGAAAATTTTATAAGAAGTTATAAAAAATGAATAGCTAAAGTAAAACAATGAGTCCTAGTATTACCTTTTGTACCTTTTACTCATGTGCCTTTTGTTGGAAAATTTTAGGAATTCATTATGATTTTCAAATTCTAGTTTAACAAAGTAGACTCAAATACAATGGGGAGTTTCCAACTTCAAGACCTTACTTGCCACAGAGTCTAAGAAGTTGGAGGCAAGAGACTTCATTGAGCAACTGTAGCTTGGAGTTGCTTTGGTTTTAGTCAGAAAATATTTCTCATTATTATTGGGAACCAGAAAAAGATTTGATAAATGCACATTTCTTTATAGTAAATGAGAAAAATGAAAGTTGCATTGCTATTAATGTAGGAATAATGGTACTCCCAACTTCCACTCAGAATTCATTGTATTAGACTCATCATCGTTCATAGTAAAAGTCATGTATAGATGAGTCATTACTTAAATATTGGAAACTTGTTTAACATTATCTATAGAAGATTCTAAAATTTTAATCTCAATTTCCATTTCCATTTTGACATAAATTTCAATCTTGGAGGTATCTGTAACTTGCTCTTTGAAACCTTAGGTCTAGCTTCATTAAAAGCAATTAGTTTTAAAATATTTTATTTATTATTTATTTATGTATATATGTATCATTTATTTCAGGAGAGAAAAAGGCAGATAGAGAGAATGGGCATGCTAGGACCTCTAGCCACTACAAACGAACTCCAAACACATGTGCCATCTAGTCTATCTGATTTTACATGGGTACTGGGGAATTGAACCTGAGTTATTTGGCTTTTCCAGCAAGCACCTTAACCACTAAGCTATGTCTCCAGCCCAGGATTTGTTTTAAATGCAGTGTTATAAATACTGCTACATTTCCCATATCATATCTAGATGTGAATGGCCAGCCTACATACCCTCATAAGTATACTTAAAGATGTTGCACTTCTAGCTTTTATGAGCTGAATTTTCATTAGAATGGACATATTTCCTACATGATTATGTAGATGCATGTTTGACCTGAAGATACCAGAACACCTAGCCGGTAGAAAAGAATACCATGGTCAGACTCTTCAAGCATCAACTTTGGGGCTTCTTCATCATTTTAGGCTGTTCATCTCCATTACTGATATATCAAAAAACAACATTAAATTAATTTCTTTCAGTGATGGTGCCTTATTATTTATTTATTATTAATTAATTAATTTATTTATTTCAGACATAGTATGGATCCATCATGAGTTGGTACCATCCTTTCTCTTGTCCCTGCCCCCATTCCACTGGGGGGCCCTCCTCAGTGGGGTTACTGGTATTTGCCATGGGGTTGTAGGTTTTGCATTGTGGGAGCAGCAGTCAGATATTGGGGAGAGGCAATGTCTCTGGGTATGATATCCCAACCTGTGGCTCTTGCAATCTTTCCACCCCCTCTTCTGCAAATTCCCTGAGCCATGGTGGATGTATTTTAAGTCTACTTCAGTGATAAGATTTTAGGATAGCCTCTGAACCTCTGCTTTGGTAAATGCTGAGAATCCTCAGTGCCTGCCTCCTATTCCCTGGTGCTGATTGTCAGGCTCACCACAAAAGCAGCACTCTTGCTCATGTTACAGTTCCTCTGTAGTTTCAGTTGGGGCTTGGCTGAAGTGTGTGGGGTGGTTTATCTGCTCGGATCTTGCTATCTTCTGAAAAAGAAACAGATTCTCCAATGGAAAGTGAAGTTAGCATAGGTTAAATGGAATAGGCATTATTAATTTAGGGAGAATTTGATGGATGCTAGTCTTTGATGATGTCTTTTTTAATTATTTTATTTTATTTAGTTGATAGAGAAAGAGAAAGAGGTAGATATATATAGAGAGAATGGGAATAGCAGGGCCTTCAGCCTCTGCAGATGAACTCCAGACTCATGTGTCATCTTGTGCACTGGCTTATGTGGGTCCTGGGAAATTGAACCTGCATCCTTTGGCTTTGCAGGCAAGTGCCTTAACTGCCTCTCCAGCCCTTTGATGATGGCTTGTATATTCATTTGTTACAGGAAATGCATTATGAGACTCAATCACAGTCTCATAAAGTAAGTGTCAAGTATATGGACTTGCATTATACCATCCTTTTATTCAAGGTTATTTACTTGCTTAAAAAAATTGTTTAGGAGATGAACACAAGCCCTTCTTAAAAGAAACCTAAAGATCATGATGTGCCTAGCCTGAGTAAGGTGTTCTTTCTATCACTGTGGTTTACAGCAGTAGGGGAAGAGTGAGGGTGGGGTGGGTGGGATGGGAGACTATAGGTTTCTCCATAGGTCTCCTGGGAGGCACGCTGGGATTTGTGTTCCCACCTGCACTGAAGACTTCCTGAAACAATGTGCTCAACTAAATTCTGCCCTTTAAGTCCTGCTTCTTCTCTTCCAGAGGAATCTGGCTTTCCTGTCACTCAGGATAACTGTCCCCTCCAAGAATCACTGAGATCCAAAAAGTCACTGTAATCTCATCAAGAGTGTGATTCCCCAGCAGGGACCTTGAATTTATATAACCTAGAGGTAGCTGGTCAGAGTGTCTAATTCTCCCTGATGGTGTGCTAAGCTGCCCTTCCAGTGACAATTGTCCTCTTACAAAGATGACCTCATTAGCTGACAAAGTCAGGAAGGTGTGTGCCCAAATTTGTACAGACTAATCAGAAAGCTATTATTTAAGCCAATAGTTATATGAAAACAGTATTGTTTCAATCTGCTTGGCTGCAAAGAACTCAGTTTTTCCCTAAAGTAAATTCTGATGAGCCTAATAAAAACTAAGCTGGAGCTTAAATCTATGGAGGTCCGTGTGACCACGGGCACTAAGGAGTTTTAGCTGTATCTTTCATCCAAAGATAAAACTGTTAGGGAAACCTTATGATAACTTTCTGGTGAATATGGGGATAATTTGTACCAATTAATGCACTGGTTACTTTTCTGATTTTTCTCACATATTTTAGGTGACTTCTCAACTAATCAATTTTCATTTGCGTGACCCCAAAGGATCTTAATATAAGGGAAAAAAATGTAAAACGTGACTCACTGTTTACCAGTTCCCATATCTGGGGCTATACACTGGCCTCACTGTGCCACAGTTCACAGTGAGCTCACAGAAGGGCATCATTGTCATGCTGCTTTATGACATCATATTAGTTGAGAAAACTTACGTGCTGCTTCTCTCAGGCTTGCTCTAAATTTTGGTGTGGGCAGGCAGTAAGAAATGATTATTTTTCCTCCTAACAATGACCTTTGACCCTAGGTGGCACTTTTCAAGCTTGCTTTTTCTAAATATTGCGAGTAAAGTGGAGGAATGGAAGAAGAGAAAAGTTGGAAAACAGATTTGAAAGTATATCTAAGACATAAGGACTTCATCTCATTTAAAAAAATGTATTCTGTGTATTTTTCTCTTTATCTTGATAAACATATATGTTTACCAAGCTCCAGGATTACATAAGTATATATTTATAAACTTGTTTCCAGCTGGCATTGAGAGTAAGTTGGCATCACTGTTAAACATATACACATAAATTTAATATACATGAATATACATACACATGTTTATTTTTCATATATGGATTTGTAACCATAGACCTATAATTGCATGGATATACTTAGAACTAATTTGTCTTGTTAAAATGACTACATTTATATAACTATACATGCTTATAAAAATTTATCCTTGGTTGGCATCAAACAGCAAGCTAGCATCTGGTAGAAAATTTTAAGGTTTCATTTCCTGCTCACATGCATGCGTGTGTGTGTGTGTGTGTGTGTGTGTGTATGTGTGTGTGTGTTATTTATATTAGAATAAATATTTATGTTCCTTATTTCTTCAGAAAAATTTTAATAACAATTAAGACAACATAAGTAGAAATAAAGTTATTATATCTATTACTCAAAAGTTAATTTTATTTTTTTATTTATTTATTTTTTTTAACATGTATGAGAATTAAGACAACAGGTAGTAGAAATAAATTGTTTTATTATATCTATTACTCAAAAGTTAATTTTAAAAAGTGGTAATGGAATTTTTCTCAGTAACCAAACCAGATGATAGGATTCAGGTATGTGCAGTGAGAAGAAGAGAAAATGAATTAAGTCATCAGCCTAAGGAGGTAAAAAAAAAAAATCAGTGAAGGTAGTATTGGCTTTTGAGGATAGACATTTTGTGCTTTGGCAAATTGCAGTTTTAATTTTTGTTTATACATATATGCAAACTTGAATTAAGTAAGATATGGTAAATTATTAATTCTTAACATTTTGAAATTTATTATTGGTTGTAAAGACACATTTTTAAAAAAATAATTTTCACCACATATGAGGTAAAAGATATTTATCTTCTAAAAGGGTTGTTTTATTTACTAAAGTTTCTAACTAATATCTTAGTCAGTAAATAAGCTAATATGCTTTAGATAACATTATTACAATAAAAGAATACCAACCAAGTAACTATGTATATAAAGTAAGTAAAGGATAACCTTGATTATTTAGAGCATTACAGTGAAATGTTCATGTATTTTCTGAAATATAAAATTCAAGTATAAATCAAATTTTTTAAAGATGTGTATAGAAAGTATTTATCTGGCAACATTAATGTGATATGTTAATTCTCCATCATAAAGAAACTAACTTCACTTAATTCTGACATCAGCCTTATATAAATTGTATGCATATGTATTTACTATGACTTCATCAATATATTGGCCCTAATTTCAGTTTGTTTAGTTTTTCTTGGTGTAGTGGGCAGTATAATTCAATTGCAGCCACATTAGCTGTATATAATGCTTATGTGTCTTGTATTGGAAATGGCATGCATAGCTGATAATTTTATTGAAATAGAAAAATAAATAAATGAACATCATGAAAATGATTAGCTTTAAAAGTTAGCTAAGAAAATTAATCCTTTCCTACTTCAATATGTGATTGTGCCATCTATGTGTGTTGTAACACAAAAAAGCATAAAATGGCATAGAAATCCTATGAGGCAGCTACAGAGTTTCAGAACAAGCTGTAAGCTGCTCTTCCTGCTGTTGCTTACTTTCTTGGTCATTTCCTTTATTTTTATTGCTAAATATTCTTCAGGGTTTACTTGCTATATTTTTAAGACCGTAGTATGTTTTAGTCATTACATTCAGTTAATTAACATTAAATTGAACAGTCTAATTTTCAGAATATTCTAACATTGAGCATTTCCTCTGTTTTCTGCTGTTAGAGTATATGTCATCATGTTGTATATGGCTGACTAAACATATTGCTGAAGTGTAAAGGAGAAAATTCTAATTTTATATTGACAGAAAGAAAGCTTAACTTGTTTTCTTGCTCTCTCTCTCTCTCTCTCTCTTTTTTTTTATAGAGAACACCTGTTCCAAGCGCCGAGGCATTCCGATGGTTCTTTTAAAGCAGTAGTATCTCTTACTTTCAAGGCATTTGGAAATGAAGGTCAAACTAATGTCTTGTTTTAAAAAACTGCTTAGTCCATCATTGAAGAAAATGTCCAGAAATTATTTTCATTTTGTGTATAGGTTTCTTCAAAAAGAAAGAGGGAAAGAAAAGAAAAAAGACATTTTAAAAATAATGGGGGAGCTTGATGAATTGGCCAGTCTGTTTACGTTCAATACACTGATTCTTTCTTTGATGTAATTTAGCTATACTAGTGAAGTTGTCGTCTATTTTGAAAGTGGCTGTAAAAAATAAGTTTGGGTAAACCCCTGCTGTAAAATCATGTATCTTTGCAAAGTACATATCTATACTTCATTTTCAAATATATGTGTTTCAGTACTGTAAACTGTACAGATAGCAGCTTGTATTTTATGTGTTTAGACACAAGGAGACAATCATGTCTGAGCATCTATGGAGATTAACAGTTTGTACACAACAGTCTGGTTCTGCAAGTTAAATCTGGAGCAATAAATTTTAGCTTTAAATATTTTTTGCCAGTTGTTTGTAGAAGCAGAGACAACACTGGTGGGTTTTCATGCATCTTTCCAGAGAGACTTGATGATAAGTTTGACAGAACTCAAAGATCATGATGCATCCAGCAGTTACCTTCAGTTGTATTGTTATAAAAGGGGAAGATGTTATGAAAGTTTCAATTAATATTTTGAGCACTATATTAGAGTAGTGGTTATGCACTTGCATTGCTTACAAATGAGCTGTACAGAAGGGTATACCTCCCAAATACTTAGTGTAGTTGACGTGTCCTGGGTTGCACTGTAAGGCGGAGTACTCAGAATAGTTGGGAAATGCAGAATCAGTTGTATTTTTTTTTATTAATAAACGTGTTTTCTAGACTAAAGTATCAGATCATAGAGGAAGAAATCCATGCCTGATATTTTTTCCAGCCTGTATACATATTTTTGTTTCTTTGTTTATTATTTGCTTTTGAAAATGAGAAAAATGAAAATAAGAATATCCAAATGTTTTTAATTCAATGTGAAATATTAAATGGGCAGATTTCTTTTTAACATGGATACATTGAAACCTATCTTGAAGCATGGCTGGGAAATTTTTTTTAGTTAAAAATAATTAAAAACATTCATAAAAGTGAGGCATTGTGTGTGTGCATGCATGCGTGTGTGCGTGCGTGCGTGCGTGTGTGTGTGTGTTTTAAACTTCCTTTCTCATAGCCTCACAGTAGGACCAGTGGCCTTCCTCTAGTCTTTCAGCAAAATGTTCCATTAGATCCATCCCCAAATTCTTGACTCTCAAAGTTTGTTCCTAAGGAGGCAAGACCACAGTCTGAGGACCTTCATAAATTCATCATTGTCCCCTGTCACACACAAAGGACATAATGCTTCATTGAAGCTGAGCTACTTTTTTAGTACAGTCCTGCTTCAAAGGTTGTCTCATAAGGACATATATTTGAATTTTTTCCCTAGGCTATAAGGGTCATTTTCAGTTTTAGGAATAAAACATAGCTTAGCAAAAATACATAAAATGTCAAGGTTGCCATGTTACTACAATTTTTGCTCTTTATCTACAAGCCAATCATTGTAGCCTACTACACCTACAAGTGTGTTCAACGGGTAAGCAAAATGGATTGGAAGAAAAATAACTTGATAAGAGAGTGCTATAATGGTGAAAAGTTGAAAGTGTAAAGTGTCTGAAAGAGTAGCAGGTGATGATTACTTTTCACAGTTTGGTTTTAGATCTGTACGGTGGATAAGACAGAAAAGGTTTTCTGGAAACAGGATGAGCACTTCATTGTTAGAGCACTTGATGAAAAGTATACTCCATGTATACAAATGCCAATGTGAAAAACAAGGGGAGACTTGATTTGCCTAGCATGTGGGCAATAAACTTTTCTGAGGCAAATTCATTATGTATTATACCCATCTGTGTTTAGAGAAGACAAGGAATCATAAGCTAAAATGTGGTATATATTGATTTTGAGATAATTTTCTACTTGCTGTATATTCCTTTGAGGGTTTCTAGTTAGCATTTGTACTTCTGCTGTAGGACCAATGAGAGCTATATGAGTTCTTTTTCTATTTTTTTAAAGTTATTTTACTTTATTTTTGTTTGACATTTTTGTTAGTTAAGTACAAGTAAGTGCAAACTTACTTTCACACTTGAATGGGAAGCTTGCCTTGATTTTGTAAAATGATTATTTTATAAATGAAACACACTTCTATTCAGGTTGTATTAGGCCTATGATAATGATCTTATAGCAATGTATGGACAGTCCAAAATACATGATTGTATTGCATGTCTTGATGTATTTTTGTTTGTTTTTTTTTTAAGATCTAATCTGTGTATTATAAAATGTGTTGTTTTACATGACAGTTCATTTTTTTAAATGAAAGAAACCTGTTTATTACCAAATTGGAACAGTGTAGCTTTTCTTTACTTTTCTTATGTTTTTATTATGGTTATTGCTATTCTATACCACTCACTTTTATGCTTTTTCTTAAACTCTAAATATCAATGTGGGATCCACACTGGGTTCTCACTGGTGATGGTGACAAAATTACTCTTTGGACTCCCTCTATTTTTCTTTCCCAAGTGTTCTCATGCTGAAAACTTGCAAAGCCTATCTATGTAGCCTTATGGTGTTTACTTGAAGGCTTACATTTCATTATTTTAAAATATCAGTGAAAAATAACTTTTTAAAAATTGCTCCCTGTGTGCTACATATCCAATATCAAATAAATTTAGAATTAAGTAATCAAATTAGAGGTTGTATGTAGGCAAACTAAAAATTATATATATATCAGAAAGTAAAAAAAAAAAAAAAAAAAAAAAAACTATTCTGTCTTCTCAAGGAAATACCATGCTCTGGCAGCATTTGAGAGGGGTATGAAAAATACTTGGGCCCTTTGTACGTAGTGTAGTGACAAATGTTCATTTCAGTTATCACTCAGCACTATGACTTCAAAAAATATAGTGCAAACAACATCTTCTCTGACCTTCAGAAAAACATGATTTTCTGAAGGACTCTATCTCTGTACAAGTAGAAACACTCTCACAAAGTAGTATTGTATCCATACTTGGGAAAGAAAACAGTAACCACCTTCCCCCAATGTAAGCATATATATGAAAATATCTCCTGGTTGCTTAATCCCTATCCCTCAACTTCCTTCTTCTAAACATGGTCACAGGGAACAAGAAACGATGGGCTTACTATGAATATTAATTAATCACTTAAAGAAAGAAATACTCCCTTCCTCTCATCCAGGACCCCTGGCATGTAAGTTTTACAATTAGTGCTAAAGCATATGAGGTCTTTAAGCTGATAGCATCAGTAATCACATAATGAAAAAAGGGAAACAGTTAAATGAACACACTACTAAGGGTCAAACAAAGCTGTAGTGGGTCTTTGATCATGGTTAGATTCACAGTGATATCAAACAGTTGGTTCTCATGTAACAGCTAAATGTTTCAGCTTTTGTTTTTATTAAATTTGGCATTTCACACTGAGATCTGTATTCACAGTGAATCAAACACAGCTACTGTGTTAGGAGGGATTCCATTTTTGCCATTGAAAAAATAGTCAGATATTTCAGGGTATGGGCCACAAAATGTACTCCTTTCACAGTGTTCTCCTATTCTGAACTGTGCAGTTATCTATTAAATTTTCTAATAGATATTTGTGTAAGGTGTATGTATGCTTGTGCAATTATTTAAAAAAGCAGTTTTGGAAAACAGTGTATTTATTAAGGAAAATCACTTATGGGGCATGTACAAAACTGTAAAAAAAAATTAAAAATCATTTCAATTTGCCCAGTAAAGTTGTTTTTGTGAAATTTCTGTGTTGTTGAATAAAGGAATTTAGTATTCAAAGTACGGACAGATTTTTATTTGTGGGATTTTACTTAATGGACATATGGTTCTGAGAATCTAATATTGTTTATGATAGAAAATGTATAACCCCTCACTTGCCCTTACCTCAGTGGCATAAAGCTGTGTACAAATCTTAGATAAAAATTCTGTTGTTCTTTTTTGTGTATTCTTATATATGTTTTGTTTCTTATATAAACAAAGAACATGATTATTGGGATGAATAAAAGAACATGATGATTAGAATATATTTCTTTAGAAAACTTTTAGAATCCTATGTTGAAGAAGAACTGAATGAGCCCCTACTTTTCTCTTTTCTTTTCCATTATAAGTGTGCCAGGAGAAACATTATAGGCCTTCCTTGTGATGAGTGAACAGTCCTGGTGATTGTACTTGAAAACATTGTACAAGAAGAAATGTGCCATGCAAGGATTCTGCCTTCAGCCACTCTCATTGCCTGTTAATTCGAATTTCTTACTGTGTTGGTTTTTACCATGGGATGTTGTGGTCCACCCGTACTGCTCATAGGTTGATGATGGATGTGCTTACCTTATTTCATTTCTTAGTACAAAGGTCTAATTTTTTTTGGTGCCTTTGAAGTACAAAAATCCCATGAAAACATTGCTTTAAAACTTGAAAGTTCTTAATACAGTTCCAAGCACAGAACTTTATACAATTGAAAGAGTTCATGTCCATAGAATATAATATCATATTAGAAGAATTTTATAAATGTATCTAACATCAAAATGTGTTCTGTACATATAATAACTTTGTAAATATAAAATATCTGGACTGGGGGAACAGAACTGGATTATGCAGAGTAAGAAAGAAGACTTAATTGAATTATGAGAACTCCCAAACATAAACTTACAACAGTTTCTCAGGTAAGTTGCCATGCTCCTTTATGGCATTGTGGTATAAGCAACAACAATATGTTGGGTATATTGAATTAGAATTTGGTAGATAGCACTTTCTTAAAACTGGCAAGGGTAAAAGTTACCTATCCATATATAATGATAAGATAATTTTTCAGGATATTTTAAATTACCCAAAAATTTGAGAGAAAAAAGGGTATGTTAATTTATTTAATATTGACCAAATAAACTTTTACTATTTCTAAACATATGGCATATGTATTTTTAAATATGTTGATAAAAATTTTGTTTCTATGTTTTATGCAGAATCCACATTCCATATTTTTCCACTCTTTATTTTGAGTCTATGTGGGGAGACATGTTTAAATTAAGCATAGTGAATACAAATTTAAGGCTGTATTTACATGCACTGTGTAAGTTATGAAATTTTGGGTGGGATTTTTGAAAATCTTGGCTTGAGATCTATGTTTGTATTCATATATGTATATATATATATATATATATATATATATATATATATATATATATATATATACATACATATATGAACTATTAACCAAGTTATCTCTTTATTCATCTTTGTTATAGTGTTATGGCAAAAATGAGTGTGGTTTACAGGTGTTATAATATTGCTAATAGAACGCTATAGTTAAAACTACTAGTATGTCTAACCTACGTATGTATTGCCCCCATTCCGTGGCGTTGTTGGTATTCCCCATGGGGCTGTGGGTTATGCATTTTGGGAGCAGCAGTCAGTTCTTGGGGGGAGACAATGCCTCTGGGCATGACATCCCAACCTGTGGCTCTTAAAATCTTTTTGCCCTCTCTTCCACAAAGTGTTTTTAATATGCAATTAGTTTACATGACTTCTTTAAAATGCATGGTAGAAGAATCTAGTGGACTGATTTCAATTATGGTTTTCTGATGACAGATTTTTTCTAAAAAGTAATCCTTTGGCTTCATAAAAACTCTACAGTTAAGAGATTTGAAAAAAAACCTCCAAATTTTACTAGTTATCCTTGGATACTATCATAAAACATGTATAGCTAAAAGTTTTATTTTTTGTATACTTTAAGAACTTTTCTTATTTTTCTATGACTTGCCTTATGATTTAATTTAAAACTTTATCATTTGGCTGGAAAGATGGCTTAATGGTTAAGGAGCTTTCCTGGGAAGCCTAAGGACCCATGTTTGACTTGCCAGATCCCACATAAGCCAGATACATAAGGTGATGCAAACGCAAGGTTGCACATGTGTACAAGATAGCACATGTATCTCAAGTTGTACTGCAGTGGCTAGAGGCTCTGGTGCCCCAGTTTTTTTTTCTTTCTCTCTCAGTCTTTCACAAAAAGTTCATTACTAAAGTGTGTGCTATATGTGTATATATGCACATATACCTATGTTAGATGGATCAGAAGGTGTATATGCAAATTGGTTTCTCTTTTGTTTTGTTTTATTATTTATTCAACAGAGTTCTGCTTGTGCCCTATATTAACTAAAGGTCCATGTGTGCTATTAGAAATTTTTATAGGAAGCATCTTTTATTATTGTGGTTGAATTGAATTTGATGACTCAGCATCTTACAATAATGTTGTCTCTGGGAATCAGAATCTTGGGAAATTGCATGAAATATTCTAAGTTTTTAATATGCTCTTTAGTTTGGTCCTATTGCAATTTATTACATCCTTTCAATCACTTAAGGAAGTATGTTGAAATTTATGCATTCAATTTGTTTCTCAAATGCATTATTTATCTTTAAGTTAATTTGAATGTTTGGGTATATTTATATTCTATTGGGGCATTTATGTATTTGTATCTTAAGTGCCCATCTCACCACTGATAGAAAACTTTATCTGTAGTTTATATATATGAACTACACAGAAAGAACCTGCATCTCAAGAATCCCTGTTGTCCACAGTGCATCATTGAGATACTGTAAATATTGTTTGTATTGGCAGACCAGTAGCTGATTCAACATCTTATTCATTCAGCAAGTATTATCACATGTCTTCAATATACCAGAAACAAAACATAGTTCCTGACATAGTTATATCTCCTTGGAACTTAAATGGCTGAAATAAATTTTACAAATAGATTAAAACCATGGGAAATGTCTACTGTGAATGAAGCAAACATCAAGTGAAGCAAAACTTTCTCACATTACCTGAGGGACAAACACAAGACTAGACAACTGTGCTTGGATGTTAAAATCGATGGTAAAGTAGTGAAGGCAAAAGGACTTGAATGGCAACAAAATCAAAGAGGAGAAGTTCCAGTACCTAAAAGATACCACCACCATAGTCCAAGCTGCTAGCTGCCAGTGTTCCTCCCCCACTCATTCATGTCTGCTTCAATAAATTTTCTCTGCTACAATGTTAGCAGTCCTAAAACTCACACACACACACACACACACACACACACACACACACACACACACAGAGAGAGAGAGAGAGAGAGTTCTTGGGGTTTCATGCTTATCATCAGTGGCTTCTCATCACTCAGAATGAATCCCTAAATGTACTCCACATGGTCCTTTGCAATTTTACCCTGCTGTCTCCTCATGTATCATGTCTCTCCGTTCTCTGTAAGATCCAGCCACTTGGGTTTCTGGGGCTCCTTACGTTTACAGGATGCATTTTCCTTGCATCTCAGAACAATCTGTTTATATTGCTCTTAAGCTAGAGTCTTCTCTTTTTTCCTGGATAATGCCTTTTCATTACTTAAAACTTGTTAAAGTTTCCATTTCTAAAGGCATTCCTTTATAACTTTTTTATTATGTGAAATGTATCCATCATAGGTTATTAGAAGCAACCACTGATAATTTACCTCATTCAATAAATAATTGGTATGAACTTTCCACTCACATAGGCAACTAGAGTATATCTTTGTTCTCAAAGAATTGACATTCTTGTGCAAAAGCAGAGGATATTGACACAGTAAATACACACACACACACACACACACACACACACACATATATAGTCTCTGTCACATGATAGTACAGTATGTGCTATAAATACAATTTAGGAGGTGAAATATGGCTAGGAAAGGTTGTGAGGTGAGACATTGAAGAAGAGAACTGGAATATTAAGCTAGTTAGGGAAAACCCGAGGAGGTGATGTTGGAATAAGAACTGAAGGAGGATGCTGCACTTAGTGGTACCTGTAATTTCAGCATGCAGTACATAGAAGCAGGAACATCATAATTTCAAGAAAAGCCTCAGCTATATAGTGAATTTCAAGCCATCTGGGGCTGTATCAGACCATGTCTCAAACAAGAAGAATTAAACAGAACTGAAGGAGGGGCAGAGAAGTCAGAAATGATTAATCCAGAAAAGCTAACAGCATCCTTGGTGACAAGGATCAACCTAAAGTCCAAGGATCAGCAAGAAGCCTATTGTGTCTGGAGTTCATTACATAAAATTAATAAAATATTAAGAAAGATAAAATGCAGTCATATCATGTTAAAACTTCACTTCTACTTAGAGTGAGGCAGGAGATCGTAGGGTTTAACTGGAGTGAGACAGGATTTAGTATATATTATAAAACAACTGCTATGCTACTTTGGTTACTGTGTTACGAATAGACACAGAAGATCAAAGATGGAGGAAACGGGGTGCAATTTGAGGTCCCTATTCTAATGCAAGTGGAATCAGGATGGGGTAGTGGAAAGTGTAAAACTGGCTTGAATTCAGAAGATTATGGAAAATTAAGGCAATATAACCTTTAGACGTGGGGGTTACATATGCAAGTATGAGAAGAATTAGTGACTAAATGTTTTTTTTTTTAAAAATATTTTATTCATTTACTATTTATTTAAAAGAGAGTGTGTGTGTGAGAGAGAGAGAGAGAGTGGCACAGATAGAGAGAGGGAGAGAATGGGCATGCCAGGGTCTTTAGCCACTGAAAATGAACTCCAGACACATGTGCCAACTGTGCATTTCCCTTTGTGTTGGTACTGGGAAATCATATTTAGGTCCGTAGGCTTTGCAGTCAGGTGCTTATTTGCTGAGCCATCTCTCCAGCCCACTTCATGTTTGTTGTTGTTGTTATTGTTTGTTTGGTTTTTGGTTTTTTGAGGTAGGGTCTCATTCTAGCCCAGGCTGACCGGGAATTCACTATGTATTCTCAGGGTGGCCTTGCACTCATGGCAATCCTACCTCTGCCTCCCAAGTGTTGGGATTAGAGGCATGCACCACCATGCTTGGCTCACTTCATGTTCTTTTATTTTTATGGGAATAACTAAAAAGATAAATTACTATTGGCTGACATGAGGAAGACTAAATTTTGGTTTTGGACATGTCAAGTTTAAGCAGCTCCACAAACATCCAAGAAAACATGCCATTTGTTTAGCTGGGATGTAAGGGCCTGGGGTACAATAGATTCATTGATTGTGGATATTGATGGGTGGGCTTGTAGTGAGTGTGGTTAGCTCTAGGAGAGGAGCCCCAGGACTGAGATCTGGGAGTCTCCTGTAATTTTTGTATCTTTGCTTACATTCTAATCTTTTACTTGATGCCCAAATTCACATTGACAAAGTCAACGAATAAATTATGGGGCTGGAGAGATGACTCAGTAGATAGACAATTGCTTGAAAAGTCTGATGGCCATGGCTCAGTAGACTATGACCCGTATAAAGCCAGCTGCACAAAGTGGCACATGAATCTAAAGTTCATTTGCAGTGGCAATAGGTCCTAGATCTCCCATTCTCTCTCCCTCATCTGCTTACAAATAAATAAATAATAAATAAAATGCATAGATTTTTTAAAAAGAGTAATTGGAAAATATCTGTAGTGAGTTGTTTCAGTCCCTCTCTTTTCTGTGTACCAAAATCTTCTGACCTTTTATTACTTCAGTCTTCATCCTCTATCCACAGGTGACTGTTATTCCTTCTTTTCAACTTATCTGCTCTCCAGTTCAAGCAGAATTTTATAATTATCAGATTTATTCACATAAAGTATTCTAACACAATAATAACATAGAAATCCTGTCCCTAAAACATAGGAAATATATTGAGGAAAAAGATTACTATTGATAACTACTGTTTCAAGAAATTTAACACACTTGTACTGTACTTTGTTTTTACAGTTTATCTTTCGGTTCTTGTATTCCTTTCTAGCAATTCCTTAAAGGAGATGATATCATCATTGCTTATATGACATCTCTGGGGACTAAATTGCAGGAGGAGAAAGTGGGTAGATGCTAGAGTGGAGATTAATCCTTGCTCACTCTTAGTCACGAGAAAGGGATAAGATTTTTAGATTTAACTAAACTATTCTTACAACTGGAAGAAGTTGGCTTATAAAGCCAAAAATACTGCAGTATAAATTTTCATTAATTTTTTACTCTTGTTTCTCTATCCTTCCTTCTTCATGGAGTCAATCAAAAACTGTTTCACTAGTAGCCGACATTCATTCCAGGGAGCAGGACTAAAATAAATATGTTTATTTATCTTTTGTACATAAGTAGAAAACATTTTCTTCCAAAATTTCCTTAGGCCTTTTCCAGTTTCAAATGCCACTATCCTACAGAACACTATATAAGATCCGTGTTAAATCCTTACCACCTTACTAGTGCAAAATCAGAAGAAACTAAAGGGTCATCCTTTCAGTCCATTAAAATCTAAATGATTTCAACATACTCAGAACAAGAAAGCAAGAAATAACTATAACAAAATGGAAATTCTTCATTCCACAATCACTAAATGAGTTGAGAATTTTATGAAAATGTCATGAATAAAAATACCCTGTTGCAAGCCGGGCGTGGTAGCGCATGCCTTTAATCCCAGCACTTGGGAGGCAGAGGTAGGAGGATCGCCCAGAGTTCGAGGCCACCCTGAGACTACATAGTTAATTCCAGGTCAGCCTGGACCAGAGTGAGACCCTACCTCACAAAAAAAAAAAAAAAAAAAAAAAAAAAATACCCTGTTGCAGAAAAAAATTTACGACTGAAGCAACAAGCCATGCTTTCTTTGGGAGCATGAGTAATATTGCCATCAAGAATGGTGTAGCATGGCTAAGTCTCACTAACTATTCCATCACATATGTAAACATCCACAGCAACATACATGTTGTATTGACTAACGGTTAATTTGTTAGCCGAACTGACAAATGTATTCTGACAGTGACTTGAACAAAATTGTGAGTTTGGGAAGATGAACTAATGCTTTCCAGTTTATAAAATCTATCAAAGACCAAGTTCTTAAATTGTTTTATTTAAAGGGAAGCTGGCACAAACTGTAAAGATGTAATTTGAGTCATGGCTGATGACATAGTTTTACTTGCTTGGTCTTTTATGGCAAATGTGTTCACATTTTTGAACAGATAATGCTGTTTCCCTCCTACCTGCATTGTGTGGGGCATGGGAATGCTGATTATTTCTTCTTGGTAATCATCACACATACTGTCAACATTGTGTGTTCATATCTCCAATCCATAAAGCCTTTAGACATTCCTAATGTCCTGAGTGGAGATAGTATGTATAGGAAAGTGAATTTGCTCTTGCCTTATAAAAAATTAACTTAGATACTTTGTTATTAAAAGGTAGAACAGGGGCTGGAGAGATGGATTATCAGTTAAGAAACTTGCCTTCAAAGCCTAAGGACCCAGGTTTGATGCCCCAGTACCCACATAAGCCAGATGCACAAGGTGGCACATGCATCTAGAGTTCATTTGCAGTGACTAGAGCCCCTGCCATGCCCATTCTCTCCCTCCCTCCCTCTCTCTCTCTCTCTCTCTCAAATAAATAAATAAATAAATAAATAAATAAACAAATAAAATATTTCCAAAGGAAGAGAAAAGCACAAGGGTTCTTTAAAAAATAGACAAAATAGATTGCAGGATCATCTGGGTTTTTTTTTCTGCTTCACGTAGCTTTTGAGAATTCTTTTTTGAATGGTCAATCTTTATTTTTTTTTTCATTTTTAATTGAGATCATTAGTACATGAACATACTACAACATAAATATTTTTCTATTAACCTCTTTAGCCCAATTGGGTAGCATAGCCCTGGAGTTATAGAAAATAACCCTTGGAGTTGTTTCTCCAAGTGTGGCTTGCTGCTTGTTATAGCAGTGCCTCAGGGGTAGGTAACTAACCACAGGAAATGTAGAGTGGGCTTCGTGCCTCTAGCAGCAGAGCCTGAGGGAGTCACTTAAACCAAGGTTCAACCTGCTGCATCTGCTATTGTTACTGCTCTGATGTTCTGTGGCTATAGCTTCTGCTCACAGGCAGTCATTGGTATTTTTATTGAACAGCCATAAAACAGTGATAAATGAACAAGTTGAACATTGTATGGAAAAAGAGCAAGGAACCTTTGACTTTGAATAATCCTTAAACATTTTTTATAGGAAAGGGTTTTAGGGGCATGACCTAATGGACTCTGTTTATACAACACACACACACAACACACACACACACGCACGCACGCAAGCACACAGTTTACAAAAGTATTCACAGTAAGCCCACCTGTTGTCTTCAACAGATCAATGACAGTTCTGTGGGCAATTCATTATTGCCTTTATTGTCTTCAGTACTATGGTCAGCTCTTCTCATGAATGCACATTTGTTCAGGGTCAAGAGTGCCACCAGGTCTATAAGGAAATTGGGCAAAGAGCATAGCTTAAGTTCAGTCGGCACCTCTAAACATTCCTTGTCAATTTGGGTCATCTTTGCTGTTTAAGCCAAAGGTACACCAACACAGAGGAAACCTAGTCACATGGTTGTAAGACTGACTTGTAGGCAATCTACAAGTCAGGAATAGAACAGAAAAAAAGCATTTCATAGCAATATTCTCAGAAAAGTTATTTGTAGGGTTCATAACAAATATTCCTAGAGTCCTTACCCAAAGTTCATTCCCGTGTTTCATTCTCAGTTTATTTTCACATCTTTTGTCCTTGATTGTGCTTCACTCCCATTATCCTCTTTTGTCTCCTATCTCCCAGCCCCATTGTATCAAGCACCTTCCTCTTCCCAATAAGTCCTTGTATTTTGATGTCTCATTCCTTTTGTCCTCCTCCATTCTCTACATCAATATGTTGATGGGGACAATGTTGCAAAAGTCTTGTTGAGGTAATGACATCCACTGTGAGGTCATGAATACTCTGGTAGGTTTATGTCTGAAGGACAGTGCTCCCAAGTAATGCTTCCCCCTTGTAGCCCATACATGCTCTTCACCTGCTCTTCCACAATGTTTTCTGTGCCTTGGAGGGTATGATAGACACATCTCATTTAGCACTGTGCTCTCAACAGCCTTTTATTTTTAGCACTTGGATGAGTTTGAGTCTTCTCACTGTCTACCACCATCTACATAGAGAGGCTGAACAGGGTAGCAGTGAAAGCAGCCTTAATACTCTTTGTGTCGCCTGTTTCACAATGCTCCCTGAGCCCTGGAGGGTAAGATAGAGATATCTCATCCATCACTAATCACTGGAATCTTTCCTTCTCAGTGGCTCCATAAATCTTGGACCTTTGGGCTTCCAGCTCAGTTCCAGCTTAATTTCTACAGTGTCACAACTGAAGCATGTGATTTTATTTTATTTTATTTATTTATTTATTTTATTTTTTTTGGAGGTAGGATACACTCAAGCCCAGGCTGACCTGGAATTCACTATGTAGTCTCAGGGTGGCCTCAAATTCATTATGATGATACTCAATACCTTTGCCTCCTAAGTGCTGGGACTAAAGGTATGCACCATCATTCTAGGCACATTTTAATAATAGGGTCTCACTATCTAGTTCTGACTTGCCACCAAGAGCATTAACTATAGCACTGGATATATATATGGAGAGAGAGAGATTATATATATGTCATTGACTATATTGGCAGTACATTGGCATCCCTGACCAACAACTCTGAGGTAGGGGAGTGTCCCACTCCTGGCACTGGTAATTAGCTGCATAGAATTCTTCATCCTGGCAGGGTAGTTCTGCCCAAACTTTCTCTTTTATAAATTATATTTTTAAATTAACAAATGAAGAAGTATGTTTCTGTGTGACTTATTCATAACATCTTTAGTTTTGTGTATTCCTCATCCAACTCCTCCTCTCATCCTCCTTTTTTCCTGCTCCCACTAAGACCTTTTCAGCCCCTGTGTTGAGTCCCTCCATTTTCCTGTCTACTATCTCATCCTCTAGTTCCTCCCCACTTTGACTTCCTCCTGACCTCCTTCTAGCTTCCTGGCCTCTATTAATGACCCCTACTCTGTCTTATGAACAGATCTACAATTTCAAATGAAATTGTGTATGATAGAGAAAGGACCACATTGCATTTGTCTTTCTGAGCCCGAATTTTCTCAATTAGTATAATTTTTCTAAATCTATCCCCTTTTCTACAAATTTAACAGCTTCATTTTTCTTTCTGAACTGTGTGTGTAAGTACCATTCCAAGGTGTCATTCCATAACACAAGATATTTGTGGCACTTTTTGTACCCAGCTTACATTGGCAGATTGGTAATGAACCAGGGCTGGCAGAGTTTTCAAGCATGTGTGTTTAACCACTGAGCAACCTTCCCAGTTCTATCCTTAGACCTACTGATCAAAGTAAACTCTAAAATATCAGTTGTGTTACCATTTTATACCTTAGTCTCTGCTAGTGCTCTGATGTGAAAATGTCATGAAACCTGGCTGCCTTGGCTCATAGCAAATAATACAAATATCCCTCACCTAGTTCTTTTTTTTTTTTAACACTTTTTAAAAATTTTTATTTATTTATTTGCAAGCAGAGAGAGAGAGAGAGAGAGAGATAGAAGAGAGGCAGATAGAGAGAATTGGCATGCCAGGGCCTCCAGACATTGCAAACGAACTCCAGATGCATGTGCATCTGTGCATCTGGCTTACGTGGGTCCTGGAGAATTGAACCGGGATCCTTTGGCTTCGCAGGCAAATGCCTTAACTGCTAAGCCATTTCTCCAGCCCCCCTCACCTAGTTCTTAACAAGACTGAGCCAAGTGTCCTCAAGTAAGTTAAAAATGGAGGTAAGAAGGGCTGGAGAGATGGCTTAGCAGTTAGGGCACTTGCCTGCAAATCCTAAGGACTCAGGTTTGATTCCCCAGTACCCACGTAAGCCAGATGCACTAGGTGGTGCACATGTCTGCAGTTCATTTACAGTAGCTAGAGGCCCTGGTGTGCCTCCATTTTCCCTATATATATCTGCCTCTTCCTCTCTCCCTCTCTCTCCCTCAAATAAATAAATAAAATATCTTAAATATCAACTCTATATGGAAGGTAAACTTGTATTTTGTTGGCATAAACTTAATCCATATTAGTTTATGAAGTTTGAGACACTGAGGCTATTTGGCAATATTATTTCTCTAATGCTTCTGGAGTATTCTGTGAATAGTCATTTTGATAATTTTGATGCTGGTATTATCAGTGACTATCTATTGCTTTAAAAAAGAGAGTAACAAATGACTTATAGGTGGGCATACAATAGTAGATTTTTTTCAGAGAATAATGAGAAAATAATTTTGAAATGACAAGCTGAAGTTTGAGCAGTTTCTTAGAAGTTGTAAAGTATTTGAAAGGAAAAAGATGTGTTACTCCTCAGACACTTAGGGTCAAAAATTATTTGCTGCAGGTTTTTACATTAAAAATAAAAAAGAGCTATAAAATTTATATATTATTATTTTCACAGCCTTATTTCCTACTTTAAAATTTGTTTTGAGTGCTAAAATTGAATTTAAAAATCTGTTGATAAGTTTCAGTCTAATCTTCCTTCTTAATTTCTCAGAGGTTAAATGGTCTCTGAGAATAGGAAAGATCAGAATCACTTATTTCCTACTTACTCTATAAAGAGAAAAAAGAGAAGGAAATTGATGGGGCAAATATGATCAAAATGCATTATACATGTCTATGAAGTTTTCAAAAAGTAAAAATAAATCAAAATTTAAAGACATGAAGGCAGTGTAACCGCAGATGATAGATTAAATAATAATTGGAATTCAAAGACCTGGGGACAGTTTGAGACTTTACCTGGTCTGCTTTCCTGGCCACTTCTCTCAGCTGGCTTTATTATGAGGCCTTATGTTTTTTGTTGAGAGCTTGCACATCCCTAAGGTTTATTTTCTATTGTTAGGAATTCCCAATGCTAAAAATATTTTATTTCCTGACAATTTCACCCAAATCCAATAATTAATTCTTGGTTGATTCAGTTGGCCTTAATTGCATCAAATTGCCAGCATTTCAACAGCTGTCTAAGGGGCTAAAAGAAACAAGGTTTTGGCTAATGTTCTCTTATCTGCATGATTAAGGTACGAGATTTGCCTCTTTGCCCCCATTTTTCATCAGATTGAGAATCAAAGAAGAGTTATTCAGGGAAAATCAGGATAGAATTATAAGTATCAAAAAATGTACTCATGTAGGAGTGAATGAGGTCGAGTCCAGGAAACTCAAAAGGAGTGCATGGAGAGTAGAGAGGCTGGAGAGTAAGGGAAGACGTGTGATATGAGTATGGAAGGGAGGGATACTGGGCACAGAAGAGTACAAGTGGGGTGGGGACATAGAGGAGAGGTGCAGAAAGGTGTGGAAGGATCAACCAAAACTAAGTATGCATATAATGCTCTACAGAAAGCTAATACTTTATATCCTACTTCAATTTTAAATAAATAGCCAAAGGACAATTAGTAGGAGAAAATGAATGAAAGGAAAGTGAAGGACTAACAGTGGAGAAAAAAAAGAAAGAAAATAAGGAAGATAGAGAGAAGAGGTAGAAAGGGCCAGGAGGGAAGAAGAAGGAAAGAGAGAGATAATGCACGGCTGCAGCAAAGTGTTTGATTGGAGGGTTAATGGACAAGGGAGCAGCAGGAGGCAGAGACAGCTCTTAGTAAGAATTCTAATAGGGTAATTAATTTCTGTATAATTTATAATCTATTTTGTTAATTTAGATGATTTATTCTTATTAATTAATAATGGTTATGCATAAACCCACACAGCACATAGGCACATACAATGGCTTTTACCTGTAATTGGGTTCATATGGACCCAGCACCATTTCTGGATAAAGAATATGATTTGCAATATTTGGTAGACTCTCTAGCAGCCCATCGTTTATGGGTATCACATTGCTTTATGAAAATGTGTGCAAATGTTGATTATACATAAGAGCAATAGACTTAGAAGACAAAAGTTTTCCAGAGAACTAACAGAAGATCACAAAAAGAAATCTCAAAATACAAGTTGGACATTAACTATTAACCTGAACATATATTTCATGTTGATTCTTTCATTGTATTTACTATTGCACCCCTGAACCAATGAGAATGATGAAGCCAAGGGTTACTGGTTTTATCACGCTTAATGTTTTCATCCTGAACTCAATTACTTTGTGCTTCTGAAAAAATTCTTAAGTCCTTTCCCCCATTTTATGCTATTATTTTAACAAACAATAGAACTATAGGTAATACAATACTTATATGGTTATACCCACCTTAAAGTTGGCAAAATTGAAGGAATAGAACCATGCCTCATAGTGCCACCAGCTTATGTTTGCTGTTTGTTGAACAGGTGAAAATCTAAATCCTCTATAAGATTTCTGGTGTTCAATTAGGAAGAGAGAGCTAGAATGAGTGGCCCTCAAGCATTTACAATGAGAAGAAGCTGGACAAAAGGCAAGATCATTCCAGAGCCTGTCAGAGTTGTCACATGAAAACTAACAGGCCCAAGCTTCAGCAGAGGCACTTACTGAGAGGAGAGACATGAGTCTCAATTTACCAAGAGAGGCTGCATCTCAGTGAGCACTCTTTTGTAATTTCAGCAGAGATGAAAACTGCGAGAGAGGGTCATGTGGAAATACCAGAGACTAAGCACAGACCACCTCAGTGAACTTGACGCAGCTGAGGAATGAAGGACCCACAACAATAAAGACAGGTCTCTAGAGACTACTGAAACCAGAAGGTGCTAATGCAAATCTCGTACTCAAAATGTTGTTTGAAATAACAGAATTGACAATATGGATGCTTGGGTGAGAAAGACTCACAAGTGTGAGATGGAAAACTATATCCAGGCATGTATGAAAGACTTGATTCAAACTTAAAATGCACATGCCAGAACCTCCTGAGAAAATGAAGATACCAATTCCTTTAACAGTTCAGGTCCCTTTTCCTCAATGTTCAGCCATTCAGGCTTGGTGTGTTTTGACTGACAGCTGTCAACAAAACATTTGGCTTCATGTACTGTAGAGTATGAGTAAACCTTGTAGGGTTTAAATAGCAATGGCTGTGGTTCCCCAACTTTGTTTAGGTATAATTTCTCTGTCTTCCCCTATTCTCTATAGAATAATTAGTGAACTCATTAGAGACGAATGTCAAAACCTCAACCACAACTGGATTGCGTCCTATCACTCTGGGCAGTAACTGCATCATATCCTGTTTCATCTTGCCACCTCAGCATAAGGAGGATTTTCTTTTGTCTGGTAATTTCATAAAGAGAAAGAGGGGGGAATTTTTCTGTCTTGGTTTGGCATAACATTGAACCTTTCCCCAGTTACTGATCCAAGGGGATAGAATTTCTTTGTTAATCAGGACAGGTGAATGGAATGTACTTGCTCCTCTCCCCAAAGCTAGGGTACTCCAGTCAGCCTTACTGAGCCCTGGGACTGAGAGGAAAGTCAGTGTCCAAAGTAAAGTACAGATTCACTACTGCGTATGGGTGTCTAGGCATAGAGCAAGCAAATGCAGTAGCTATCTATTACATGGGGATATGGAAACTCAACTGGTCCCAGCACTTAGTTGTTAGGTAGAGGAGGAAGTACAGAGTAAATGGGGCATGTAAGATTGTCAGATAAACTATGAAGCATTCTCAAATATTTGAATTCATGTGCCATTTGTTGCTGTACATGTAAATATGAACTTGTAAAAGGTATTCAAGAGAACTTATTTGGTTTTTGAAGATGTTTTACATTGGATTCCTTGTGCACATATGAGTGTTTTTCTCTTCTGCATTTTAGAAGGAAAACTAAATTTTAGGTAATTTGACCTTTTGTATTAAAGTAGAAATACAGGGATTAAAATATGTGTGTGTAAAAATAAAATTCCTAAAATAAAATGTGCTAAGGAAGAATTGTTTTTAAAATCTTGTGTTGGGATTCAAATTAAATTTGAATAATAAGAAAAAGTTGGGGGGAGTTATTAATGTGAAAGTTTTATACAGAGACACTGTTATGTCTAACATGATATTTCTTTATTTTCTTTTTCTTTTAAAATATTTTATTTATTCATTTTCAAGCAGAGAGACACAGAGAAAGAAGTAGAGAGGAGAAAGAGTGAGAGAAAGAGGGAGAGAAAGCATGGGCATGCTAGGGCCTCTAGCCACTGCAAACAAACTCTAATTGCATGTTCCACTTTGTGCATCTGGCTTATGTGGGTACTGGGAAATTGAACCCAGGTCCTTGGGCTTTACAGGCAAGTGCCTTAACAGCTGATCCATCTCTCCAGCCCTTATTTTTTTATTTTTTAAACCTATATTTTTTATTGTTTGAATTGACCTGCAAAAAACATATTTGTAGAAAATGTGTTTTTATCTGTATATGACAATGAATGCTTTTAATTAAAATGTTATTTCTTACTTTAAATAATGGTTAGATAATATTGTGCCTATGTCTATATTTATGAATTTTCAAATTATTTGTCATTCCTAAGTTATCAGCATAATACATACAATAATGTTTATTTATTTATTTATTTATTTATTATTTTATTTTTTTGTTTTTCGAGGTAGGGTCTCACTCTGGCCCAGGCTGACCTGGAATTCACTATGTAGTCTCAAGGTGGCCTTGAACTCACAGCGATCATCCTACCTCTGCCTCCAGAGTGCTGGGATTAAAGGCGTGCGCCACCATGCCCGGCTAATGTTTATTTTTTTAAAAAGCAGTGTTACTCATTCTAAAATCAAAAAGCTTTCAGTTTGCATCATTGGTAACACTGGTAAGTTCACATATCAACAACCCTAACTAGTTGAATAAGAGGATTAGTCTGCTAGTAGTTGAGGTTATTTCATTCAAATAAAGCTACTGCTTATTGTCCTTCCTTCTTTCCTCTATCTCACTTTCTCTCTCCCTCTTTTTCTTTCTTTTCTTTGAGACAAGATCTTACTATGTTACCTAGGATGGTCTAAACATCATGATTCTTTTTGTCTCATCTTCCACATGCTGAGATTATAGGTTTGTGCCCCATACTGCTGTTTTTATTGATCCATAACATTTGTCATAATTTCTTTTTTAATAACTTGCATCATTATTTTTCTTTGTTTTTAAATTTTATTTTACTTTATTTTATTTTGGTTTTTTTTTGAGGTAGGGTCTCACTCTATCGCAGGCTGACCTGGAATTCACTATGTAGTCTCAAGGTGGCCTTGAATTCATGGAAATTCTCCTACCTCTACCTCCCAAGTGCTGGGATTAAAGTTGTGCCCAGTGCCTGATTTTTCTTTAAGATGAGGATGCTAACTCAATGATTCAGCTCATGCTTATTCACTACTAAAGAGCCAGCTCTTTAGCGCTAACTACTTTATGTTCCTTGAAAATGTAATGCTCACACAAACTATTATGCTTTCCAGATTTCATCACAAAGAGTAGACTCCAAACAAACATATCTTGAGTAAGCCTTTTTATATTAGGTACTGTTGTATCAGCATGAATTAATTTCAGTTGATCTTACTTTTTTTTTTTTTTTTTTTTTTTCGAGGTAGGGTCTCACTCTGGTATAGGCCGACCTGGAATTAACTATGTAATCTCAGGGTGGCCTTGAACTCATGGCGATCCTCCTACCTCTGTCTCCCAAGTGCTGGGATTAAAGGTGTGCGCCACCATGCCCAGCTTGATCTTACTTTTTAATGGAAGATGTCCTTATTAAGTTTTTCAATGTTGTAAACTAAATCATATTTATAGAAATAGAAATTCATTGCAGCAAGTAGTGGGCACTAAAAAACTTTAGGCACTTTGAAAGAATCCTGCCCTCCTGAAGTCTCCCTCCCACATGGGATCCAGCATTAGGCACACCTTTTCCAATGACAACAAACAATTCTCTATTAATTGTTATGTAATGATATTTCATCAGGCATCAGCAGACCCATGGGGTCAGAACAGTTATTTGCAAATCTATCCATTGTCCACATGTAATCAGACAACACTTTCTTTCTAATTTTTAAAAAATATTTTATTTTATTTATTTGAGAGAGAGAGAGAGAGGCCAATAGAAAACAGAATGGGTGCACCAGGGTCTCTAGTTACTGCAAACAAACTCTAGACACTTGTGCCACCTTGTGCATCTGGCTTATGTGGGTCCTGGGGAATCAAACCTGGGTCCTTTGGTTTTTCAAGCAAGCACCTTAATCACTAAGCCTTCTCTCCAGCCCAGCCAACACTTTTTTTTTTTTTTTGGGGGCGTTCGGCTAATGTTTATTTTTTAAAAGCAGTGTTACTCATTCTAAAATCAAAAAGCTTTCAGTTTGCATCATTGGTAACACTGGTAAGTTCACATATCAACAACCCTAACTAGTTGAATAAGAGGATTAGTCTGCTAGTAGTTGAGGTTATTTCATTCAAATAAAGCTACTGCTTATTGTCCTTCCTTCTTTCCTCTATCTCACTTTCTCTCTCCCTCTTTTTCTTTCTTTTCTTTGAGACAAGATCTTACTATGTTACCTAGGATGGTCTAAACATCATGATTCTTTTTGTCTCATCTTCCACATGCTGAGATTATAGGTTTGTGCCCCATACTGCTGTTTTTATTGATCCATAACATTTGTCATAATTTCTTTTTTAATAACTTGCATCATTATTTTTCTTTGTTTTTAAATTTTATTTTACTTTATTTTATTTTGGTTTTTTTTGAGGTAGGGTCTCACTCTATCGCAGGCTGACCTGGAATTCACTATGTAGTCTCAAGGTGGCCTTGAATTCATAGAAATTCTCCTACCTCTACCTCCCAAGTGCTGGGATTAAAGTTGTGCCCAGTGCCTGATTTTTCTTTAAGATGAGGATGCTAACTCAATGATTCAGCTCATGCTTATTCACTACTAAAGAGCCAGCTCTTTAGCGCTAACTACTTTATGTTCCTTGAAAATGTAATGCTCACACAAACTATTATGCTTTCCAGATTTCATCACAAAGAGTAGACTCCAAACAAACATATCTTGAGTAAGCCTTTTTATATTAGGTACTGTTGTATCAGCATGAATTAATTTCAGTTGATCTTACTTTTTTTTTTTTTTTGGTTTTTCGAGGTAGGGTCTCACTCTGGTATAGGCCGACCTGGAATTAACTATGTAATCTCAGGGTGGCCTTGAACTCATGGCGATCCTCCTACCTCTGCCTCCCAAGTGCTGGGATTAAAGGTGTGCACCACCATGCCCAGCTTGATCTTACTTTTTAATGGAATGAATACTTGATGTCCTTATTAAGTTTTTCAATGTTGTAAACTAAATCATATTTATAGAAATAGAAATTCATTGCAGCAAGTAGTGGGCACTAAAAAACTTTAGGCACTTTGAAAGAATCCTGCCCTCCTGAAGTCTCCCTCCCACATGGGATCCAGCATTAGGCACACCTTTTCCAATGACAACAAACAATTCTCTATTAATTGTTATGTAATGATATTTCATCAGGCATCAGCAGACCCATGGGGTCAGAACAGTTATTTGCAAATCTATCCATTGTCCACATGTAATCAGACAACACTTTCTTTCTAATTTTTAAAAAATATTTTATTTTATTTATTTGAGAGAGAGAGAGAGAGAGAGAGAGAGAGAGGCCAATAGAAAACAGAATGGGTGCACCAGGGTCTCTAGTTACTGCAAACAAACTCTAGACACTTGTGCCACCTTGTGCATCTGGCTTATGTGGGTCCTGGGCAATCAAACCTGGGTCCTTTGGTTTTTCAAGCAAGCACCTTAATCACTAAGCCTTCTCTCCAGCCCAGCCAACACTTTTTTTTTTGGGGGGGGGGCGTTTTGAGGTAGGGACTCACTCTGGCTCAGGCTGACAAGTAATTAACTATATAGTCTCAGGGTGGCCTTGAACTCACAGCGATCCTCCTACCTCTGCCTCCCGAGTGCTGGGATTAAAGGCGTGCGCCACCACGGCCGGCTTAGCCAACACTTTTTAAAACTTAGGCTTTTGTCTAATCATTTCTATTTTACCATAGCACTACCAAACATCTCCCATATCTACACAAATGATACATGCTTTATGACCTCAAACCTAAGAAGTTTTAAAGAACTTTCAAAAATGTTTGACTCAATATTCTCTTGCTGTTACCTTTCACCAAAAAGTATTATAATGACAGAAATTTTATTTATTTAAAGCACTAACCATAAAGCATCAGTTTTGTCATGGGGTTTAGATGTTGATTTCTCATTGTGGGTTTTAAAGGTAAATGATCATATCCAGATCTTAGCTTCTATCCTCCTTTTCTATTTTTGTTTGGATAAAATTATGGCTATGTTTACTTTTGGGGTTTGTGTAGGTTCATTGAGGAGCAGGAGATATGACATTAGAACTGCAAGGCAAACCTTTCAGAAGGATCATGGGAAAGTAATGATGGATGTCTGACACCTGTGTAAACAGAGGTTAAGGAAGGAACATCTACTAGGATGAGTGTTAGGTTGAAGCACATCTTTAAGAAGGAGTTTCCAAAGCTGAACTGTGTGCACAGTAAACTTGCCCATTTCTTGAGGACTTTTGTCACAAATTTTCCTTACTAATCTTAATTCCTACTCATCTTGGATAAACAGTTTCTAAAATAACTAGAGGATTCCCAGATTCTTGATGTGAACTCATTTTTGCAAGACTATTATAATATAGTCTCCCCCTCCCCTTATTTTTTTGAGCCCAATCACAGGTGGCTGGATAATTCAGGGACTGAGTTTAATTAGGATTCCAGAAGTCAGGAGGAGAGTTGTACATCAATCATGAGAGGGGATACCTGTCGCCTTGAAGAGTGGTGTTCCTCTGTAGCATGGTGGAATGTTGAATCTTTTTTCTCTTTTGTAAGTTCTGATGGATCAGGGGAATTCTCAGAAACAACATCCTTAGGGGCATTCATCATATTCACCAGCATGTTCTTATTCTATTTTTTAGGATCCCAGGTTTTCCAAACCATATCCCTGAATTTAGCATGGCAAATGTGCCTTTGCTATACATTTTGAAATCTTGGGACCTCCATCAGATCCTTGGCTCCTATTTAGCTATATTGCTCTTCCATTCCAGAAGACAGGTTTTTGGTAGGCAAGGGTCTGTCTGGCTCTCACACTTACTAACTGTTGTGAATGGTTCTCAGTTTCCCATCTTCTGCAGGCTGTCAATACCAATATATATATTTTAAAAATTTTATTTATTTATTTGGGAAAGAGAGGGAGAGAGAGAGAAAGAGAATAGGCATGCCATTCACTGCAAACAAACTCCAGATGCATGTGCCATTTTGTGCATCTGGCTTTTACATGGGTACTGGGGAATCAAATGCAGGTCCCTAGGCTTTGCAGGCAAGCACCTTAACAGCTGAGCCATCTTTCCTGCCTATTACCAGTATAATTTAACATTTACTAGCCAACTCCATTGCCATGCCTGAACCATGACACCTGCAAAGCAGATCAGTACCCAGTGACGACTTTAGAGATTAGATCTTATGTTATGGACTCACTCTTTACTTAGAATGGGTAGCTTGTAAACCATAACTAAATTCACATCTGTCATTTTCCCCAGCTCACTCTGATATTACATCATGTATACAAAGAAACATGTGCCAATGATGGGCTACAAGTGCAAGATATTTATTGGAGAAAGAAGGGGAGAGCAGGCTCAGATCATGGTATGTTTGACAACTGTGATGTAAGAGAAAAGGGAGGAGGGTTGGGTAGAAAGAGTCGCAGACTACAGTTTTGAATAGAGATTTGGTTAGGGTATGGGAGCCTTGCTGAACCAGAAGTTTACATTGGTGGAGTCTTAAATGACACCTTGCTTGGTGGATGCAGAAGGATACTAGTTGGAGAAATCAGTCAATTGTATTCCTATAGTATTTCATTTAAAGCAGCTCATTTGCATGGACAGAGTTGTCATTTCCTGACATAAGGAATATGGATGACACAATGATTAGAGACATGGGTTTGGCAATCAAATTTCCACAGTACACACATACTATTTGGCCCTAAGTTAGCTATGAAATTTTAGACAAATTTTGACGTTATAAACTTGTTTTGTTTGTTTGTTTTTCCAAGGTAAGGTCTCACTCTGGCTGGCCCAGGCTGACCTTGAATTCACTATGTAGTCTCAGGGTGGCCTTGAACTAATGGCGATCCTCCTACCCCTGTCTCCCAAGTGCTAGGATTAAAGGCATGTCCCATCATGCCCAGCCTTGACCTTATAAACTTTTAAGTTGATATGAATAGTTGCACTTAGCAAATAGTTTAGTAAGATTAAAATAAGTCATTCACGGGGGCTGGAGAGATGGCTTAGCAGTTAAAGCGCTTGCCTATGAAGCTTAAGGACCCAGGTTTGACTCCCCAGTACCCAATGTAAGCCAGATGCACAAGGTGGCACATGCTGTTTGCAGTGGCTTGAGGCCCTGGCATGCCCATTCTCTCTTTCTCTTTCAAAATAAACAAATGATTTTTAAAAGTTGTTCATATTAGAATTTTGTTATTAGAACTATGTTCACTAGAGACTCATTCAAAAACAATTGTAATCTGATTTCTTTTTGTGTAGCTGAACTTGTTTCCATGCTGACCCTTCATCCTTGATTGGGTTAAAGCAAAGTCCTAGGTAATGGTGTGTCACCATCAGCACAATGACATTAAGCTTTGTGTATAAAGAGGCCATCAAGGCCCAAATATCAACTCTACCATCTGTAACTGAATGACTATGGATACATTTCATTACTTCTCTCTGTCGTAGTTTTGTTATCTTTAAAATGCTATTACCATTATGGAAAGTATTTCATAAGCAGGTGATTATTGAAATAAACTTTGCTAAGAATAATACCTGGCCATATTAAATAAGCACAGGTCTATCTCTTAATGTTCTTACCTTTGTGTTGAATAGGTCTCATCCTGTTTTTGGTATCTCAGTCTTATCTAAGAGTTTAATTATGCCTTCCAAAAAAAAAAGGTGAAGCCAAATACAGACTTCTTTTAAGAAAGTTACCAGCATCTAAACCCTAACTTCCTCTTGGGTTATTTTCTATTTCCTGTAGTTAGTAGAGATTTTACATAGTTTGAGGAGGGAAGTCTGGCTTTTTATTCCTTGTTTATAGTGTAAACTTTGAACCTTGTTGGTGTTGAATGATTTGGGACTTAGGTTCTTTCACAGAAAAAGTCTGGCCTTTAAGATGAGAAGCTTTAATTTTGAAAATAAAAAAGGTTACCTTTATTTGCACAATATAAAATTATAATGATCCCCTAATATGGAAGGGAAGTAAAGAAAGAGGAAGAGGAACTATATGGCAAGAGGAAAATCTTGGTTAATATCTCAAAATATTATACCTGTATATTGCTTCAGTTTTTGTTCTTCTATATTTCTGAAATTTTTGTCATCAATTAGTCTTTTGTATTCCAACTGAAATTCAGATGCCTCTTGTCATGGGAAATATTTTTTTTAGTCACTAATGCCCAAGTGATTTTTTTTCTCCCTACTTTTATTATGGTGGTCCTTGCTATGTTCATTTTAAATGATCTATTGTATGTTCTGTTTTTCCCCTAGATTATATGTTTCTTGTAGACTGGGAAAAAAGTCCTATTTAGTACCTACATTACCTTCAGTATCTAACATAGTCTAACAAATGAGAATTTAAATATGTTGAATCTATACTAATCAAACAAATTACTGAAAGAGGGTTTCCATTTGGTTTGAATCTCTACTTACATTTCTTGGTATTTTGAATAGGCCTTATCTGTTACTGTGGGTCACTAATATCAACTTCACGAGATGAAACTCTTGACTGCAACTAAAAGCTTATCAAATACAGAATATTGTCAGATAGTGAGGTACAAAATGGAGGAAAGGATTGCCATCAAAGCTAGAGATTGTTGAAACAAAGCAGGTTGAAAGATGTATATAGCTAGCACAGTACTTGGCATAGGATAGCTGTGGTAACTTTCTGGAGTAGAAGTTGTTAAAGAACCTTGTTGGAGTGAGGCCTGTGCTTTTCTGGGAGGAAAGAAAAGATACCTTTTGAAGAAGATTTGATATAGTCTGTGAGTAAGGCTATTTTGGGGGATGAATAGGGGTTGGGCAAGAAAAGAAAAGGTAGAACTTAGCTGTATAAGTTCACAAAATTAGTCATTGTATACTGTATACTGTATCTTGTATATTGTATACATCATATTCCCATCTAATTATCCTGTTTTGTCCCTCTCCCCTGCTCCCCATTCCACCAAGGAACATCTCTTTCTGTGTAATATTTTCTATGTTTTGTTGTCTCATTCCTTTTGTCCTCCTCGGTCCTCCATGCCAAAATGTTGACAGACTCATAACAATGCAGGTCTTGTGGGGTCATGAATGTACCAGTTAGTTTATGACCAGAGGACAGTGCCCTCAAGTCCTCTTCCTAACCCTGTGGCTCTTTTGCAATGTTCCCTGAGCTTTAGAATGTGTTAAAGATGTCTCATTTAATGTCAGGCTCTCTTGTTTTCAGCTTTGATGAGTTTTGAGTCTCCTCAGTGTCTTCCACCAAGTGTGTTCTCTACAGCCACACAAATGGGGTTTACGCACATTATTTCTCTATGATCATATTTATCTATGATCATAGTTACTTATCCTCTCTGTGTCTAAGCACCTCACTTATAAAATTGGACATCATCTTATCCTTTTAGTTTTGTTTTGAATAGAGTACAAAAGCAATAAATTTTAGCTTATGAAGTTTTCTTCTTTCATTTCTTTCTTTTTTGTTTTTCTTTACATAAATACTAAGCAAGGAGACAGTATGAAAAGAATATATATTCCCCTAGAGAAGCCATTAAGATGGTTGTTTCTGTCTAAGGTAGCTCATATATTTGATTTCTCTCCTATGCCTCTGCTTTAGAAGTCCTACCATTGCTGCAGAGAATCATAGTAAACAGAACACAGTGGCCATTTTGTACAGGGACGACATTGTGGCAGAACAGCTGTGACTTTAATTTCACAGATGTTCTAGACACAGAAAAGAGAAAGTTCAAGTCGAACTTAAAATAGCTCAAATATTTGACCTCAGGTCTCTTCATTTTACTAGCATGTGTTCTTGGCAAGGAACAGAAAAGTCACCCAAGTGAGTACATGCTTTTTTTTTTTTTTTTCCTGAGCACTGTAGCTTTAAAGACTTCTAGTTTACTAATCCAGAGTCAGGTCCTTCGTTAGCTTCTTTATTGATAAAGGAGGTATTTCTCAAATATCTTTTAAAAATATTTTATTTATTTACTTATTTGAAAGAGAAACAGAGAGAGAGAGAGAGAGAGAGAGAGAGAATGAGAGAGAGAATGGGCATGTCAGGGCCTCCAGCCACTGCAAATGTACTCCAAACACATGCGCCCCCTTGTGGATCTGACTTATGTGGGTCCTGGAGAATTGAACAGGGCTCCTTTGGCTTTGCAAGCATAGACCTTAACCACTAAGCCATCTCTCCAGCCCCTCAAATATCCTTCTATAATAAGCCTATAGAAAAATGAAAACAGAGCCTAGAAAAATAACCTGATGTTTTTACTAAAAAGTCATATCTTAGGGCTGGAGAGATGGCTTAGTAGTTGTGGCACTTGCCTGCAAAGCCAAAGGACCAGGTTAGATTCCCCAGGACCCACGTAAGCCAGATGCACAAGATGTCACATGCATCTGGAACACGTTTGCTGTGGCTGGAGGCCCTGCCATGCCCATTCTCTTTCTTTCTCTCTCTCAAATAAATAAATAAAAATGGAAAACATATTCAAAAATTGTATTTTAAAGTTAAGGCAAACAAATTATTTCATACAATAGATTTGCCTTCCTTGAGTTTTCATTTGCTGGAGAAAATTGTGAAGTGGTGCAGAATGAAGATATGCAGTGCAGTATGTGCTTTGGTTGGCTCCAACTCATTAATACAATATTTAAAACCTGTACATTTTCAACAGTTATATTTACAGATTTCCATTTAATTAGAACTATCAGTAACTGAAATTTTCTTTCAATATGCTTGCCTTTTGACATAATGCAATTTGATTGATACAAACCTCACCTATTTAGTCTGAAATTTTTAGGATTTCATAATCCTGCACTCACTATGTGTTAAACTGGAATAACTCTTAATGTACTGTATGATTTACATGTTACACATGTGGCATGTCCCTCCATACTTTACTTTTAGAACTATATGACTTCAGAAAATAGAATTTAAACATAGTAGAATATTTGGACCTTTATCACATTATAGATTATTAGCTAATACATAATTAATTCACAAAATAAAAACCTATATTTACCTTTCTCTATAATTATAGGCCATGATGATTTAGCAATTCAATATGTATATGGCTTTTCTAAGCCCTAAAAATTGCCATCTTCAAACCCTTTTTGAAATCAAAAATGTGTCATGTGTCATGAATAATTATATGCCATAATAGTATCTTAAATATATCTAATAGTTTACAATCTTTAGAATATAAAATTGTTCATGTTTTCTTACTACCTCATCCAAGTCAAATAAATGGTAAGTGGGAAATAACACTGGGATTTGAGCACACATATATCAGGCACTGTGTTAACATGCATTAACCACATATAATTTTAAGTAGCTCTAGCTTTTTAATCCTTTAAGAAGCCTCTGGAGAAGGTACCAGCATTATTCTCATTTCAAGACTGACATCAAGTTTACACAACTGCTGGGCATAGAGCAGGAATGAAAGTAAAGATTTGTCTGATACTATGTCCATATTTTTGAGCTCTGGGTGTTGGTCACTTCTGTGAAGTCATGCGTTTCTTCCGCAGACAATACCTGGCTGGCATATTTTGCAACACTATGATTAGAAGCTTAATCAACTATATGATTTATTTGAAACTAGTTCTGTAAACACAGAATGTTAAAATGATAATCAGGTTAGTGAGGAATTAATTTGTACATGGACAGTTAATGAAAGGCATCTCTAACTAATTGTTTGGAATTCATTAGTCTCGATTTGGACGGTGTGCATCCCAAGGCACTTCTCATCTTTTGGTTTTGTTTTCCTTAAGAGTCTGCATTGTCCTCACACATCCTGCTGGCTGAGCAGGCTGTCATTTCCTGGACAATCTTTCCAAGCTGGCAGACATGCTATTCCAAGGATCTCACAGTTGTTATGAGTTTTGTAGGAGATTTACAGATTTCTTCTGCGGCTATCTCATTTACTTGCTGATACTCCTGCCTGCTTTCTTTGCTGTAAATCCTGATTATCTCACCTCATTTCTCCACCCTCTCCTTCCTTCCTAGTCATACTGCTGCTGCCTCCCTCCTTTCTTTCACTAAAACTCACTCTCTTTCTCCCTGTGCTGCTGACATTCTCACTTAGAAATCATTCCGGTTGTGTCTACTTGTTTATTTGCATTTACATGCAGGTCTTCTTAATTACTTTTCCCTCAATACTCCATACTCATCACAATTTTGTCAGAAAGGACCACCTCCTGGGTACCACCACCAGTAAGACACCCCCCACACACACACACATGACAGAACCTTTCTTTCCACTGTTTCCTGCTCTTCCCCTTTAAAGCATTGCTCTGCTGCAGCAGCTAAGTGGCTGCACAACATAATCCTGTGGAAAGCTGGCAGAAATGCTATTTCAGAGCGTTTGCCTTTAACTCTTTACTGCCCGCTTTATACAGCTTTCAATGGCTCATGCATTATCTTTCAATGAATTTTCACTCAGCACACATCATGCAAGCAATTAAGATCTGTGAGTGCCTTTAGATTCTGCACCAGATATTTTTCTTTTTTGTTCTAGTATAGTCCCTCCGCCCTCCCTCAGTGCAGAACTAACTGCAAAGGGCTATATCAATGGCCTGTGTACATTGCTTTCTGGCTCCTGGGTTGGGTTCAGAGTATGGGAGACACTGGCAGGGAGAGAATATTTGTTATTCTTTCCATGTGGGGTTTGCTTTGATCTGGCAGTATCCCCTATGGTAAAACCATGCTTGTAAGCTGTAGAAAACTTCCCATGTTGCTATTCTCTTTGGATTTTGGAATTAGTTCTTCCCCTTGCCCTTCATTATGACTTTCCTTTGTGTTATTTTCCATGTACAGACACCCTTTATAGATTTCCCAAAATCCTGCCTGCATTTGTTGAAATGTTTGTTTGTTTGTTTGTTTGTTTGTTTATTTATTTATTTATTTATTTATTTATTTAGTGGTATTAGGACTTGAACCCAGGACAGTTGTTGCATCACTGAGCTATATTTATAGACTCTTTATTTTTATTTATTTATGTATTCATTTTTTAATTTTATGACAGGTTTTTTCTAAGTTACACAGGCTAGCTGTGAAATCAATGGTTAGCCCAGGCAGACCTATTAAGGAAGTCTCACAATTGAACACTCCCCAAATTACAAACTTTGATTGTGACACAGTCACAAATGAGTACTGCAGACACTGAGTATAGCCTGAGGAATTAGATGCAGCTGTTAGTTTTGAGACACTGGGGCTTTGGAAATGGTGTTAATCATACAAAAACATGAATGAACTATGAGTTATAGGACCTGTGATAGGAGCAGATATAAGACACAGAGAGTCCAAACCAAAGAACGTGATTGGTTTTAGGGGGAATAGAACATCAATGAGAGCTTCTTGTAGTAATGCTAAAGTGATATCTTGAGAGCTGGATTGGATATCAATGAATTTATGAAAGGATGGGGCTGTTGCCAGGGCATTCTGGGATGAGAGAGTAGAACTGGTGAGGCAACAGAGCATGGAACATTGTTGCCTTATAGACAACTGCAAATTCATGATGCTTAGAGCTTTTAGTAGGATAAGAGAGGAGTTCAGACAAATCTCCAGTAGGGGTAGTAGTACAATACAATAAAGAATTTGGACATCTTTCTGTATGTCATTGGGATCCTGGAAGACTATATCCTACAAAAAAAAAAAAAAGTGTCATTAGATAAATCATATTAGCAATAGTAATACTGACTTAAAAGAGAATAAGATGGAAATACACAGGAGAAAAAGATAAGTGAAGAAGTAAGAAGCTGATTAAAATAATAGTGATATAAACAAACATTAACAAGGCAGAATGGATAAGACCTGTATATGTCTTAGAAATGAAGATGAAGGAAAAAAGAGCCCTGGGAAATCTATAGTTCTGGCTTGGAGGTTTTGGCATCCTTTCATGGAACATGAAACATGGAAAGAGTATATGAGGTAAAACATGTGAAGGGAATGAGCCCACTTTTGGGGTTGGATTTTCTATGGGACATGTGTAGAGAATCAGTTCAGAAGAAAGTTCTGGAATAATGCTATATATTTAAGCATCATCATAAAACCTAGACTGCTGCTGCTACTGCTATTGCTATAGATATGGTTCAGGTAACTTAGGAAAGGTATTTACTTAATGACTAAAACAAAGAATGTAGCAGCAAAATCTAAGAAGTAATTTAGAAACAGTATAAAGGGTATGGAAGGCATTTCACTGTCATATGTCTAATTAGATTGTTATCATGTCCCAAGGTTAGAGGCATCTCACTTTGTTAATCTCAAAATTGAAGAAGTTCTGATTTACAATGGCAGGCTTTGTTCACAATGCTACCAACTAATGAAAATGAGACTAGAATATAAACCTTCTAGATCCTCTCCAGAATAACAAACAATCTCCTTTTTGTTTTATTTTAGCAGTCTTATAAATATAGGACATGAATAAAAAAGTAGGAAAACTATAGACCAGGTATACTTGGGATCCATAAGAAATAGTTCTAGTGATAGAAATGCCTGCCTATTCTATGATGTGCCACCCTGTAAAATATTTTATTTGGAGGGATGAAAATATTTATTTGAAACTGTGCTTCATTATATTGGTTTAACATTTTATGTTTTAATTTTAGTTTTTCCTTAGGATCCAGATATAAATGCTTTTAGTTATTTTATTTTTTAAAAAATATTTTATTCTAATTGACAATAGTACTTTTTTATAGACACATACACAGAAACACAGACATGTATATCTCTGTCTATCTATCTATCTATCTATCTATCTATCTGATTCAATGTGATGACTTGATGTTTTTCCTTTACCCACTTTACTATCACTGGGTCATCTCTCATATGTAACCCACTATCAATGCATTAAAAGAACCAGGCCTCTTCAGACTTCTTGGAAGACTGCTACAACTTTTACTCATAGTTCTGAGTTATATGAAGGCATAGTTCTTGAAACAGCTTGGAAATAGAAAAGTATATATACCTTGTTTCTCTTCACACTTAGTAGCTTCCTGAATCATATTATAAGGCCATGAATTAGAGATGATTTGAGAAATACAAACCCAAGTCTTTATATTAATGTTAATACTCTGTATTATGCAGCATGACCCATAAGCTGGCATATTCTTATCAGAAAGATTTTACCACCATGCAATAATCTATAGATTTATGGCTAACTTTCAGAGTTATCATTAGAGAGATTTACAATTTACTAAAAGAAATGCTAAGTCAGAGAAGCTCTTATACATTCCCTAATGCCATTTCTGTGTAACTCTTTCAATCCCTAATGGGTGTCTTGAAAGAAACAGGTTGAAAGTGAGCCTACCATGAGAACCTGCCCTGCTAATCCAGAGGGAAGAATGAAATCCCCTCAAATGGTTCCATCAATTTAAATGAAGGTTTGGCAGATTTGGTGGGAAGAGGATGGAGGAGCTCTTTCCCCAATCACTTCAATATACTTAATGAAGGAGAAAACAAAGTCTCACTTGGGAGTGGGGTGAGAAGGTGTTGATATTTCAGAGCAAGAGGCAAGGGAGTACATGTTGAAAGAACAAGCATGCAACATTATGCTGCCTGGGAGAATGGAGGTGCTGGCAACTGGGCCCCAGTAAGGTCATCCTGAAGGCTGTAATCTCCCTTAAAATGTCCAACCTGTCAAGATGGCAATGAAGTTTTCCCCAGTCCAGTATACCTCCAGTGGTGTAAATCAATAGAAATAAAAAGTAGATTTGAGTGGGAAGAATTGTGGGATGGTAGAAAGGTCCAGAGAGCTGTTTCCATGATATAATGGTTATGGTTAGTGTTATGGAAATTAATATAGTTAAGTGGAAAGAAGATATGAAGAGCACATGGATGGTAGAAATAGAAATAGTCAATTGATTATACTGAGGAATTCTGAGAATTATGGGTATGGGATTTTTCCAGGGAAGGAGGTGGATCAAAGAAACATCTTAAAGTGTAAACCTACTAATACTAAGCAAGGTACCTATTGAGAAAAAGTAGAATTACAAATATTCTCAGTATTTTTAGTTTATTAGAGAATGTTGTAGCAAAAGTATATGAAGGTATATATGAGGGACACTTCTTCTTTTGCTAGGTGACTGATAAACCAGATTAAAGTATGTACTAGAATAGTATTCTCTCAATTACCTGCTAAGCAAATTGAGTTTGTTTACTGCATATAAGTGCTAGAACATTTCAGAATAAGGTTGTAATTTATTTGTATATCGTATCACAGATTTTCTGAAACAGACTCAACTCAATCTGCTAGACCATCCTAGAAGGGACAGAGTAGAAAGATCAGTGCCATGCCAGTGGAGAAGTGTCTACTACATGCACCTTTCTCACTACTTGTTTGGCTTTAGTCAGGTACTTAAGTCTTATAAATTCAAGTTACAAACCACCGAGTTTCAATCTGCAGTATTACTTGAGTAGGGTGGCCATAAAAGAGCAAACACCAAAAAAGATGAGTTGTCTTAAAATTGTTCAGTTTCAAAGATACTAAGTAAAGTTATTTTAGCTATATGGCCCCATTTAACATGCTTTCTTAATACTTTATTGGCGATTTAGCTCTATATTTTATTTGCTTTTATAGGAAAAGTCGAATTCTGAGAAGGCCAGTACTAGATTTCTGGAGCTATATCAAGTTGTGGAATGTTTGTAAAGGGCTCTGTTAAAATTTGGAGAATTTTTTAAGATGGTCTGTGGTGATTAAACTCAAAATCTCTGCTAGATCAGTCTTAATCTCAATATTAGGTTATATTATTTTATTTTTCACTACTTTTGTGAGAAAATAATATGTTATAGGAATTTTAGTTGCCATTTGTCTGATTGTTAGCAAGATTTAAGTCTTTCCATAATCTCATATTTAGTTTGTAAGGTATACATCATTTGTTTGGTCTTTTACTATTTCTTTTTAATTACAGATTTGTGTGTGGTGTGTTCTACAGCTCTATATCTGATTGGATTTTAATTTCTGTTTTTTTTTTTTTAAAATTTATTTCTTTGAGAGAAAGAGTGAAAGGGAGAGGGAATGGCTATGCCAAGGCCTCTAGTCACTGCAATGTACTCCAGACACACGTGCCACCTCATACATCTGGCTTATGTGGGTCCTGGAGAAGTGAACCTGGGTCCTTAGGTTTTGCAGGCAAGCACCTTAACCACTAAGCCATCTCTCCTGCCCTTAAGTTCTGCTATTTACAACCAAGACTTCAGTTAGTTGCTACTTTGAAGAATTAGACAAAGTATCTTCTCTAGGGAGACGCAGCCCTGAGGCTGTAAGCCTCACAGGCTGAAGGAAACTGTAAAGGAAAATGCCCTGCTTCCTCCTGATAGAGGGAGTCTGCCACTCAGACTCAGATCTGTCTGGTGAATAACATACTCTCCAGCTTCGTGTTCCCTCCCATTCCTGTGTGAGTGTGCAGTATACAAACCACCTCACTCTTTAAGGATGCCCTGTTCAAGTAATGCTGTAGATTGAAACTCAGTAGTTTAGAACTTCAACTCCCAAGACTTAAGAACAGGATTAAGGTCATACAGGCACTAGGAAAGTTGAATTCAGCAAACATTTCTCCACCTACAAGTCAAGTGGTCTTTCCAGTCTGTCCCTTCTAGGATGATCCATCAGACTGAGTTGAGTCTATTACAGAAAATCCATGATGTAATAATGGCCTACAGAATTATAATACAGATACCACAATAAAGCAAGATATCTTCATATTTTGGCTCTACTCAACAATTAGTTTAATAATTGGTTAGCCTACAGCAATATATTCACATTAACTGCTAACTATAAACCTTGTTAAAGAAGTGGAATCTACCAAGCTGGCTGAAGTGTTTTCTCATTAAAATGATGAATAAACTTGGGTGTGGTGGCTCATGCCTTTAATCCTAGCAGTTGGGAGGCAGATGTAGGAAGATTGCCATGAGTTTGAGGCCACCCTGAGACTACATAATGAATTCCATGTCAGCCTGAGCTAAAGTGAGACCATACCTCAAAAAAATCAAATAAATAAATAAATATGATGGATAAAATGCTGCACATTTATTATATACTATATCATATTGTGGAAGGGCTCAATATAAGTAACATGTGTTACCTTACATAATTATTACTTTTTATGTTGAAAACATTGTATATCCATTCTGTTAGCACTTCTACAGCACACATTTTACTCTTATTTAGCTAAATTCACCATCATGTACATAGATCTCTTAACCAGTCCTCTTAATGAAATTTTATATTCTTTGACCAATATTTGTCCAATTTCCTGAACACACCCCATGACTCTAATGCTGTTAATCATTTATTTTATTCTATACTTGTATGAGATTAGCTCTGAAGAGTCCATTCATAAGTGATCTGATGCTTTGTTTTTCTGTTCCTAGCTTTCTTCACATAACATAATGTCCTCCAGATTCATTTATCTATATGTATCTGTGGCATGATTTTCTTCTATTTAATAGATGAATAATATTCCATTGTATAATGTACCACATTTTAAAAATATATATTTTATGTATTTATTTATTTGAGAAAAAGGCAGACAGAAAGGAGAGAGAGAGAGAAAGAGAGAGAGAGAGAGAATGGGTGCGCCAGGGCCTCCACCACTGCAAACGAACTCCAGACACATGTGCTCCCTTGTGCATCTGGCTTACGTGGGTCCTGGGGAATCAAACCGGGGTCCTTCAGCTTTGCAGGCAAGTGCCTTAACTGCTAAGCCATCTTCTCCAGACTGTACCACATTTTTTAAAACAATTCGTTCACTAATAATCCTACAATAAACTCGGAAGGCAAATGTTTCTTCTACATGTAAATTTTATTTCTTTTGGTTATATACCCATTTGTAAGACTGATTCAACATTGGTAGTTGTATTTTCAATTATTTGAGGAATTTACATATTGTTTTCCATAATGACTGTACTGTTATGTTACTTCCAAAAGTGGATAGTTTTTTTCACAGCATTCTCACCAACACTTTTGTTCCTTTGAAAAAAAAGCTATCCTAACAGATATGAGAAGTTATTATATTTTTTATTTCCATTTTCCTGATAGTTAAGTATACTGAGCATTTTTCATATCCCTTTTAATGATTTTATGAATTATTTTGAGAAATGATGAACATTTTTAATATATATCTTGATCTTTTATTTCTTTTGAAAAATGTCGAGTTTTTTATATGTCTACTTTATTCTATCACTAATCTTCTTGATAATGAGTTGAATTTGTTTCATAGTTTGGGTATTCATCCCTTACAAAATGTGTGGATTTGGCTGGAGGGATGGCTTAGCAGTTAAGGTGTTTGCCTGCAAAGCCAAAGTACCCAGGTTTAATTCCCCAGGACCCATGTTAAGCAGATGCACAAGGGGGCACATGCGTCTGGAGTTCATTTGCAGTGGGTGGAGGCCATGGCGTGCCCATTTTTTCTCTCCCTCTCTCTATCTAATAAATTTAAAAAATAAATAAATAAAAATAAAATTTGTGGATTGAAATGATATTTTTCCCTTCCAGCATATTTCTTAAAAGATAGTAAAATATTTAAATATAACATTAATATTTTACATAATTTTCAATATTTGCTCAATTGATTTTAGTTAATTATTTGGGTCTTGAATATATAAGAGTGTGTGTGTGTGTGTGTGTGTGTGTGTGTGTGTATATAAAGCTTAACTATTATATAGGTAAAATTATTATTCACATATGCCTATGATAAACTAGAGATTCAGACATGTTCAATTATCTGTACTAGCACCCACAAAGCAAAAGATTTTGACGCAAGTCTTTCTGGTTCCCAAACTCATTTATTTTCTTATGTAATAGTACCCTTGGACATAGGACATTTGTTGAAGGTCATGACATGAAGTTAATGATGGAGGGCCATATTTAGGAAGTATAAGAAGTAGTGAGAGTTAAATGACAGTAGATACATAGAACAAATGACAGTGATGAGTTGACAATTATTCCAAGATTTCTTCCATGGCTGGCTGCTGACAAAGTGGCACTATCCAGTGTGACAAAAAAACCAGGCACAAAACTCTGTCACTGAAAGATGACAAATGAATTGTCTTCTCCTTGTTTCCTTACTGTTTGTGACAGTACATCCTGCTTGAAATGCCCAGCATAGAAAAGTCTTTCCAAGGTGATGGTGAGGCTAAGTTCACAGCTGGACGTGGAGATTTGGACAGGTTTCCTAGACACAGATGGAACAGCCAACATGCTCAGTATCCAGGGTTTGGCAAGCAGGGCAAGGCGCCAATTAATTTCTTGAGGAAACTCCGTGGAAGTAATTTCAGAAGGAAGAGGAGGAATACTCATAATGTAGATTTTCTGCAATAACATATAGGACTCTGGGAGACATGTGTCCCCTAAAATGCATAGAATAATAGAACATGTGAAAGGATAGGATTTAGAAAAACTGTTTAAAATTTTCATAGTTTCATGAAACCATAAGGCTTTGAAAGTTTTCAATCAATGCTTGAACAAAATTCAGTATCAATACTGATAAAAATGACAAACACAGTTTAAAAGATATAATTTTCTTATATGTAAATAACTATAGAAATAAAGGGATGACATTTAATAATTTAAAAATTAAAGATGGTAGGTTTGTGGGAGGATGAGATGTTTACTATGCATCAGCTGCCGTGTAAGCTGCTGAACATACAACAATGACCAGGGGCAGGTCCACCTGTACAGGCTTACTAAGTATAATGTGATAGATCAAAAGGAAATTACAACATAGTATATATGAGATATGTATTTGAATAACAGAGGCTCACTTGAAAGAAACTAACATGGCCTTGGGAAAGGTTAAGCTACAGAGCACAACTTTCAGAAGAAGCAGTCTATCCTAGCCTGAAATCTGACAGACGATTGCATGTAAGAGAAATGAGAGCAATAGAGAGGGGGGGAACATTCTCGAAAGCCAACTGGATTGACAAACCTAGAGCAAAATGAACACCTGAAACATCTTAGGAAAACTAGGTAGGTTAAGGATCATGTATTAACTAAGGGCATATGAATTGCCCTTAAAAATGAGGCACATATTCTAATCTACTGGTAGAGTTTCATTGTACACCATGATGCAGGGATCCCTCCTGTCTTGTGCTTCTATATTTGTTGCCCAATCCTAGTGATCCACCCCAGGGTCTAGTGCATATTAAGCAAATGCTGTTCTACTGAGCTCCATCTCCAACCTTTCTTGTCCTTTTATTGTACTTTAAAATACTCTTTATTTGGTTTGCAGATAGAAAAAGATATTATAAGAAAGACACCCCCATTTCTTAAACTCTGTCTCAGAAATCTTACATCATTCCTGTTCTGGCCAACATTTTGTCATAGAGACACTCATAGTAACAACTGATGTTGGAATATGTAGTCTGCTTATGTGCACTTGAGAGATAAATGAGTTTTGATAAACCTATCACTTCCTCAGCTGCATATGTATATAGAATTGTGGAATTAAAACTGATAATGTTGTAGAGCTAATCTAGGGAAGATTTATGAAGGATATTTTATTCCAAGTTTAGATGTGATCTAGAGGAAAATGGAGTCGAGAGAAATTTTAAGTGGATTTGTAAATATCAAACTTAGACTTTCTTTTTAAAATTAATTTTATTAATTTATTTGCCAGTGCAGAGAGAGAGAGAGAGAAGAGAGGCATACAGAGGAGAGAACGGGAATGCCATGGCCTCTAGCCACTGCAAACGAACTCCAGATGCATGTGGCCCTCGTGCATCTGGTTTACGTGGGTCCTAGAGAATCGAACCGGGATCCTTTGGCTTCGCAGGCAAATGCCTTAACCACTAAGCCATTTCTCCAGCCCCCAAACTTAGACTTTCTATAGACAATTTTGCCTGCCCTTTTTAAGAATGGAGAGAACGCATCAGAAAATTATGAAATTCTCCATGTCACAGCATTAAAGGTGGTCTGCATTAAATAGTTGATTATATTTTAATATATATATCAATTTATTTTTAATATTGTTCAAAAAGACCTGTTAATAAGTCATTTCTTAATATTGAATTTAGCTAATGAAGTAAAAAGACTCTGTCACTATAAAGATTAATTGTAAGTAGGGATATTTCTTCAAAGGTTATGATTATCTAAGTGAAGCCTACCAGAGATGAACAGTTATCTGATAAATTCATGAAAGCATGTATCCAGTTGGATAATGTTTATTTGCTGCTCCTAAGCTCATTTTTATGTTGCAAACCTAGTCCACAGTAGTTAGTTCACATAAATTGTTTTTGCCTGACTATCCTGGTTGGTGACATATATTAAAGATCCTTCCTTGAGAATTGAAGCACTTGCTGCCTACCTTGGTCTCTAGCACGTTTAGGTGAAGACTCATGAATAGAGGAATGAGACAAAGAATCAAGCAGGAATCCTGGTTATTGAATTTCTAAAGTAGGGGTGATGTGTGCCAGAGTATTGGGTGTATTACTTCCCTTTTGGTAGCCAGGGCTTGCACATAGCCCTTTGCAAGGTCCATGAGGCAGTGTACATAGAACTCTTCCAACTAAAATGCCAAAGGAATTATCTAGCTTTGCTCTGATAGAGCACAGGGACCTGAGTATGATGACTGAGAGTTTTCTGGAAGGCTCCTGGATGGATTCATCTTGATACTGTAATTGCCATCAAATTCATTATTTTTATGGAGGAAAAAACTTCAGGAGAGACAGGGTGTTCTACACTTTGTGCATCCACTGGGTTCCTCCAGGTGTTGTAGAGGAAGACAGGGAAGATGATTCAAAAGATTATGTTCTTCTGTCTTGAAAGGGAGCTCTTCTGTTTTCAGTCTACATGAAAAGCTTGTTCATCAGTCACTGGAATCACTGCTCTTTTGTGGGCCCTGCAAAAGTGGTGAAGTTTTGGTGCAAAAACTCTATCACAATATTTGCTTAATGGTCATGGTGATTAGACCATTTACACCTAGTCCTTCTGCTCTTGTAAACAAAGGCATATGCTTCCTGTCACTCGGCTGCTTTACTGATCTTATTACTATGTAGCTGTAAGTTCATTTTATGAAAGCTTATTTGCTGTAGCATTAAAAGAAGAGTTGGTCACATCATTATTATTTTTGGAGAGAGACACAGAGGGAGACAGACAGAAAGAGAGGGAGAGGGAGAGAATGGGCGCGCCAGCAGTCTCTCAGCTGCTATGAATGAAATCCAGATGCGTGCACCCCCTTGTGGGCAAGTGCGTCTCTGCATCTGGCTTAAACTGGGACCTGGAGATTGGAACCGGGTTCTTAGGCTTAGCAGGCAGGCGCCTTAACCACTAAGCCATCTCTCCAGCCCCACATCATTATTTTGCAATAGTTGGTAATGGTGACAGAAAATATAGTTTTGTTTTTCTGTGCTATATTGTAAGGAAGCAGAAATAAATCTAAAATTTCAGAATATCTTCAAGGAAAGGTGAAGGGGCAGTAGAAGTGCTTATAATGATTTAATATGGGCTTATATTTGACTGTGATCTTTAGGAGGACGGTTGACTGAGCATGCTCTGTTGTAGCCAAGCTTTCGGTAAAAGGAACATGGATTAGAGTGACATTTGTCAGCTCTCCTGGGCTACACTCATTCATGAGGTTATACTAAAGAAATGGATCAAAATATGGGGAACTATACCTCTCTGCTTCTGTGTGCATCTCTTCATTTTAAGTAAATTTTTATCACCCAGTAAGACTTACATAGGCTAGGGGGCTATATTTTGCTCATGTCATCATATGGATTATAGTCCAACCAATGAAGCAAAATGTAGAAAAACATTATTCATTAAATGAGAACACTAATTCTCATATTTTAAAGACTGAATGGATGGCATACAACTATCTCCTATTCTGTTCTGAGTGATGAATAAAGCTTCTTGGGGCCCTGCATTGAGGAAGATGAAGAAAGTCAATTTGAATTAAGTAGATAGATGCTTGGATGGACTTCTGATGTTTGCCTCTATGTGGAGGTCTATGGATGTGTGCTGCAATATATTCAATCATCTTGAACTTAAGACCACTATTTTCATTTGATTAATGTAACAAGTATATAATATCAAATTTTAGAATATATTGTAATTATATTCATGGGTTTGTGACCCTTTAGATGCTTTATTAAGGCTGGAGAGCTGGCTTAGAGGTTAAGACATTTGCCTGCAAAGCCAAAGGACCCAGGTTCAATTTCCCAGGACCCATGTTAGCCAGATGCATAAGGTGGTGCATGTATCTGTCTAGAGTTCGTCTGCAGTGGCTGAAGGCCCTGGTGTGCTCATTCTCTCTCTCTCTCCCTCTTTCTCTCTGTCAAATAAATAAATAAATATAAACAAGTAAATAGATGCTTTATTATTTTTTTTTTAAATTGACTTGAGATTAAATTTTGGTACATAGTGTTCTTAAATTCAATCCAGCCTTTTTTCAATATGCACATGTAAACACACACACATAGGCTGAAAAAGGACATAGAGGCAACTTAAGTGTAGGTATGGATATTTGAACGAATTTCTGGAGTATAATAATGAAAACAATTTGATAAAAGAATGACCCGATTAAAGGCAAAAGGGAAAAAATATCCTGTGAGTATTGTGCAAAGAGCAATGAACTGAAACAGAAGTTTCATGTCAATAAGTCTTGAAGCTTGAATGTTCTGGCTAGGGTGCTAGCTTCATTTCAGACATTAGAAGTCCTTGAGTACTAGGTCAGCTAGGCATTTGTTGCTTTATCTTCCACCATCCAATAGAAGCTTACTGACTATTTCTAATGGAATTCTGAATTTCAAAACATTTGCTATATACATTAAGTTTTTTAAGATTTTTATTTATTTATTTGCAAGATAGAAGAGAAACAGAGAGAGAGAGAGAGAGAGCAAGAGTGAGCGAATGGGCATGCCAGGGCCTCTAGCCATTGCAAACAAACTCCAGACATCTGGCTTATGTGAGTCCTGGAGAATCAAACCGGGATCCCTTGGCTTCACAGGCAAATGCCTTAACCCCTAAGCCATCTCTCCAGCCCCATACATTAAGTTTTGACAAACTAAACATTGCCTAGGTCTATATAAATCTGCCACAACAAATTATATTCAAAATAAGATGTACTTCATTAGAATACTGTTATTTATATGGCCCTTCTAATGTTTGTTATGACTTTTAGATAATTCTTAAATATACTATTTTTATTAGAACAGAAAATGTAAATGCTATTTAAAACTCTAAGAGTGTAAAGACACTTCATTAGGGAAGTCCTAACATTCAACTGGCAATTTATGTAGCCTGATTGCAAGTGTCAGCTAGAATCCCTAATATTCATGATAATTTTCATGATACTTTTATTTATTCTCAGTAATTCCATAATAACTTGTAACTTGTATCATAATACATTTAAATTAATAATTTAAGTGACTACTTTTGTTCCTTAATACACATTAGTGCTTCTTATTAAAATTCCATTTGAAAAAACATATGGCTTTACAGCTGAAAACATTTAGAAATGACTGGAGTTTGGCATCTGGTCTAGGTAGAGATACCAGTGCTTTCTCTGACTGGCTTGTGTGATCTCTTGCTCACTCAACACTTGTTATTTGAAAAGCTACTGTGTTGTCTACTAGTCTATTGCCTCCCAGCTAGGTTTCCACCCTTCATTGTCAGTTCTATCCTAGCTGGTTGAAAGCTTGCAAACTACTTTTCTTGACTCCCTGTCAGCTGGTTTCTAGAGGGCTCTGCCAATGGTATATGTACACTGGGGAAGACAAAAGGAAGAAAGGAAGTCTGCTCCTTCCTGGACCCAACTTCAGGACCTGCTTCCCACTGTGGCAGCCTCAGCAAGGGATCCTGGCTCCCTCCCAAACTTTGCAATTTTGGCAGCAGCAGGAGTATCTCTTTCCTTGGGATCAGCACAGGAATGTGCTCCTGGACTACTCTGCTGTCTGCTTCTCCCACAGTGTCTTACCAGCACATGAGCTTCTGGTCAGCTCATGGCCAGAAGCAGCTTGCTGGGCTTTGAGTAAGTCTCTACTGCATAGTCTCACTTGCTCTTCCTTTCTTTCTCTGGCTTCTACATGTCTTCATATTCCTTGGTGATAAGTTGTTGAATCTCTTTCCTGCGAATACCTTAAGTATCTATCTTGTTCCCAGAGTGCACATATGCTGAGTGACTTTTATGTGTAACTATGGCTGTGCATTGAGGCCACCATCATAGTCAAACAGAAAACATGACCACAAAGAAGTAGAGGACATAAAAACTTACCAGTTTGTACTTTGTTTCTCACAGGTCCTTGTTTGAACATAAACTTTCTGTGGGCATTAAACCTTATTAGCATTTTATCGAGCCTGTCAAACTGGCTGGTTTAAGAGACCCAATTAAAGTTTTCTGTGACTCTATGGCACTATAGGGGAAGATGATGGCCTTAATGCTCTTAAGAAGTTTATCATTACATAGGGGCAGGAAACCCACTTGCCTTACACTGTATTTTCTATACTTTCCTATAGTTTTTATTTATCTAGTCAAATATTATGCTTAAAGCCTGATAAAAAAAGGGTTCAGAAATGGATATAGAAAATGAACTCAGACTGAAATAAGAAACAATGCCTTTTAGATCTCTTTGGAGAAAATTCCTATCTCTGTAGTGGGCTGGGTAGAACCCACTATTTGTGGGAGGAAGCTTTTGTTTCTTGTAGATTTGCATAAAATGTCAATCTATCCTCTTTGATGTGAGCTGAGACTCTATGTAATGGTTTGATGCTATATTTGAATGATCTCTAATCCCACGCATGCAAAAATAATGAATCTGTGTTGTTTTGTTTAGGTAGATGGTAGAATTCACTTCCTTGATAATGATTGTAAAAAACAAGAGTGGTTCATTTTGCACCACTATGTTGGAGAATCTATTCAACAAAGGAAAAGTATAGATTTTTCAGACATTTGAATATATTTATCAATGTGTCCTATTAATTATAGAAATAAATGAAATGTTCTAAGGACATTTTACAACATGATTTCTTAGGCATTGCATAATATATTTCTGATGACTGTCCAAGTAAGAAGTATCAAAAAGAAAAAAGAAACGTGCAAAGTCATCAATAAGGCCTTTCCCCACAAAATATGGAGGTAACAATATTAAACTGAAATATGTTAAATGTTTTCATAAGCATTTTAATCCAATATTTTGCTTAGTTGTTTTGCTAGCTTAAATAACTGAAACCTGGAAAAAAAATCACCTTCAAATTATCCTTTTCTATCTTTATTTTTCCTTCTATGAAATTTCTAAGGAAGAATTATTCTTAGGCAGCTAGTATTGAAGCAGACAGTTTAGCAGAGCTATATACATAGATGTTTTTTGTTGTTGTTCATCTCCCATTTTTAAATTGTGTATTCATTAAGAACCCTGTTTAAAACTCTATCATAGTCCCCTTTTCTACTGCCGAAACTTATACTTAGTGCTTCACAACATTTCACTTCCCTGGGAGATACAGGAAACATGCAGAATTGTTTGTTTTCACAAATCTCTAATTGAAGGGTTAGGAGGAGTTGAGATTTAGAGGGGAGGGACTTCTAGGAGATTAAGTGCTGGGGATTTCTCATGTCAGATCATGCCTGTTTCTGTTATATACACAGTTGAAAAATTAACCTGATTAGCCTGTTTTCTTCTTGCTGCATGGCAGAGAGAGAGAACTAACTTTTTAGCCATCTGCATTTTATTAATGAGTTTCATGGATACTCTGTATGGTGGTAATAGATGGAATGCCATTACGTCTGTAGAAGCCATAGAGGGACTGGGTTTCTTGTGCTTCTAGCTTTCAGTTTTCTTCTAGTAATTCTGCACTGTACTTCAGTGCAGTTGCAGGTCATATAGAAGTGTATTAATGGGTTAACATCTCAAACATAAACAAGTGTGCTATAGGAAGGTTTCTTATATGTTGTTTAGGAAACTAATATTGAGAAATAAAAGTCACAGTTCAGTAAGTTCAATTCCTGCCACAATTTTTTAAGTTCAGTAAATAAGTAGAAAAATTACCATTTAAAAATGGACTTTCTTCCTTTCACATTTCACTGATATTATTATAAAACCCATATATAATGAGATAGTATTTAAAGAGTTTCCTAATCACCTCATGGTTTCTTCCTATTTCCTTCTTATTGTTTTTGCTCAGAGTCCTACCTCACTAACTGTATACTAAGTCCTCTCACACAATCCACCAAAGGTCTGACTTCTGTCAGAGTGGTGTCTGAGAGTTGTCAGGTAAATTGTGCTGTGCTAACTGAAGTGTGCAGAAAGGAGAAGGAAATGGGAATTGTATGCCAGTTCCTCAATCTTTGGAAGGGTGACAACCTCACAGCCAACAGAATTAAAGGTGGCCAAATGAAATCCTCTTGGCTGAAGCCCTCTGAGCCACACCTTGCAGTGATTTGAACCCAGTCTTGATATATGAAAAGACAAACACGTGTATGCATGGATTACAGAGTATCTTCAGCTTCACCATTACACACAGACATTGATACTACTTCTACGAGTAATGGTGAAATTTGTTTGCCAATTTTTGGGTGCTGCACATCTGTGCTTTGAACTGGAACAGCTTCCAGTAAACAATATCCTGAAAACAAAGAAGGAAAAAATGAGAACTGAGACTTATCCTGCACTCCTGGTGCACAGCTCAGACCCATACTCTAGAGGCACAGGACTCTGACTCGGGCTGATGAAGAGGGAAGATGCTGAAGAGCAAAGATGCTGAAGACAGAAGGTGTATTGCAAGAGGCTTTGACCCCTGCTGCTGAAGAGGGAAGATTCTGAAGAGGGAGAATGCTGAAGAGGGAAGATGCTCTGCACGAGGCTCTGACTCCTGGCTGCTGAAGAGTGAATGTGCTGTCAAAAAAGGGTGGGTAAAATGGAACCTTAATGAACCACTCTCTGCTCACTTTTCTCTCCAAATATCTATTCAGTCCTAAATACAGAGAATCACATAGCACAATTGCTTAAGATGATGAAATTAGTTTGTACAACATTTGACAAAATCACCCATACAATAATTTCAGTGTGAACAAATGACATAAAGAAGAAATATACAAATGGGTTGCCATAACGCATGGGAAAAATGACTTTGCTAGTCATACATTATGACTCCTTTTGCTCCTTTACATAATGTGATCAAACAAAATTAGCATTTTTAGGTGAAGTAACTCTGAGTTTTCAAAGTTTCATTTTTATTCTGATACCCTCCCCCCCAGCACATCATCAGGCTTAAAATGTACTATGCTTCTCCAAACTATAGAAGTTAAAAATAATATTTCCCTCCCCAAAGCTTTAAATACCATGTTGTTGATAATCAGCTTTCAGAGTGACTATACAAGGTTGCCCAGACCTGACTGATTTATGAATATATTTTTTTTGTTTTAATTGAAACAGCAACATTTAGGTTCCACCTTAACAGTGCACCTTAAAAGATTATCTCGGTTATTTCACAGGCACCGAGCCGGCACTAATAGTCCAAGGCAGATATTGAAAAGCAGCACAGGGCCAGGCAGATCTATTAGAAATTCCCATCCACGCGCCTCATACATATTGATTTCTGACACCAAGCAGCAGTGAAAGCCCCCGTGGGAATAATATATTTAGCAGGGTTCGCTGTGAGGAGGTCACAGAGTGCATACAGATTAGCTGCAGAGGACCAAGGCACTAGTGTTGGAGCCAAATGCTAGATTTTATATCATTTTAATCTGAACTTTTATAATCCTTTTAGTTCTTTCTCTGCATGGCAGAGAGAAGGCTCCTTCACGTGTATCATGGATCTTTCCCTTTATTCCTCCCATAAATGTGCAAATGCCTGGTAATGGGGAGGCATGTTCCTTCAGCACAAGCAGCGGAGCCCCAACCAGCTTGCTTTTATAAACGGTGGTCAATTCAGATGAAGACATCTTTATTTAAAGATTCCTTTCCATGGGGGAGGGAAAATTACGAGCCCATATCTCCAATGCTTAGACAGAAGCAGAGAACTTGCCCTTATTAAAAGACCCAGTCATGCTCTCCCCCTCTTCCTGACACCAGAGCTTAATTGAGCAGAAGTTGCATTTATACTGTTTCATTTATGAAAAAAAAAAAACAACTAAACATATTTTTAATTACCTTTCTGCTAGGGAGGAATGGTTGCTCATTATGCAAAGAAGTGTTGTGACTATCAGATGAAGGTGTCAGATGAGAGTCAAACACACATTTTGGAGACTGGCCAGATGCCAGTGGTGCGGTGCGAAAGGAGAGGTTAGAGTGGACACACTTTGACAGAAGGGTGAAATACATTCAGACAACAAAGGGAAAGAGGAGGTTCACTACATAGACACAAAGGCGTACTGTCTTCCTCTAGACTGCACTTGAATTTTAGGTGTTCCCTAACAAGTTCCCATGATTACTAATAATCAGAAAAGAAATAACTACATCCATGGAGTGCCTCTGAATCCATGTTATTTCCTTTGGCATCCTAAATAAGCACAACAGCTGCAGATAACATACCAATGGAAAATTTTTAAAAAGTAAGGACTAACCATCAAGACTTTGCCTCAAAAATATAACAATTATAGCAAGCCAAGAAAATAAAGTTGAATTATGTTTTATCAATAAAGATTTATTTTAACAAAAGAAATAATTAAAGCTTTCAATTAAGATTTAGCACTTTCCTTGTCAGATTATCTAACTAAAATATGTCAAACTCTCAGACTAGCTTTGCAGGCCTGTCTCCAAATGATATGTGTTTACTTTAATTTTATCTTCTAATGGGTTCAAGCTGAGCCTAAGCCTATAAAAGAAAACCATTACATTTTAAGAAGGAGAAAAAAGAGAAATAAAACCTCAAAGTTTAAAAACTTTGGGAAACTACAAAAATGTGCATTTGGCAAATGCCCTTTTTATGTGAGAAATGCTTGGCTAGTAAGCTGGATGAAACGAGATGGAAGCTTCAGACCTAGCTAAACTCTCGTCATGTTCTGTTTAAGTAAACACATGCAGTTTTTTTTTTAAATTAGCAACTAGAGAAATCGCAGGATTAAGAATTACCTGTATACTGAATAATCTACACACTCTTTACTCAAAGCATCAGATGCAGAAAAGACAGAGGAAACTGGGTCTAACAATGAGGTAGCTAAGTTGAAGCATCCAAAGGAATGATTGTGCAGAAGTTGGAAGTTCCTGCCATTAGAAAAGGAGTAGAAGGATGGGCTAGAGAGATGGCTTAGTGGTTAAGCACTTGCCTGTGAAGCTTAAGGGCCCCGGTTAGAGACTTGATTCCCCAATACCCACATAAACCAGATGCACAAGGTGGCACGTGCATCTGGAGTTCGTTTGCAGTGGCTGAAGGCTCTGGTGTACCCTCTCTCTCTCTCTCTCTCTCTCTCTCTCTCTGCCTATCAAATAAATAAATAAAAACAAAAAATTAAAAAACAACAAAAAAAAGAAGTAGGAGTGTGTGTGTGTCCACTTGCACAAACTTGGGGTACTTCTAACTTGTAATAAAGTAAATGCATACTATCTGGTATAGTTAATCTTGGAGGCTGGCACTGATGACAATGTCCATGATGACAAATTAAAAAAGGCTGTGGCAGAACTTCACCAGTATAGATGCCAGGCACTGAATTCCTCGTCTCCTTCTCTTCACTGGTCTCCCCTGGGAAAAGTACTCCTTTTGTGGTTCCTTTTATTTTTCCATGCTATGCTGATTTTTTGTTGTTGTTGTTTTTCAAGATAGGGTCTCACTCTAGCCCAGGCTGACCTGGAATTTACTCTGTAGTCTCAGGGTGGCCTCAAACTCATGGCGATCCTGCTACCTCTGCCTCCTGAGTGCTGGGATTAAAGGCGTGTGCCACCACCCCCGGTGTTATACTGATTTTTATCATAAGTGAGTTTCAGGGCTTGGGCATTTATTCATGCTCTTTGGCTGAGTGCATTTCCTTTTGGCTTGTAAAAGAGATGTGGCATCCAATCCAAAATTCTACAATACAAAGTTTAAGAAAAATATTGTAATACCCACACACTCAGAACTGAGGATACATCTATAAAGAAAATCAAAACTCTGAAGGACCCAACCCCTTCATCATACACTAGTGAAAAACCTTGTTCAATCTATGAAAAGGAGACCTTGACTGCAGTATCATTCACCTTGCCCAGTTGTCAGCACATTTCTTAATTTCCTTGTACACAGATGTTAGTCAATAATGTTGATTGGCTTGAATAAATTATATTGGATAGAAGTTATAACTGTGAGATGGAGACCAAGAAATTGGCCAAAAAGCAAATGAAATAAAAAACTAGCAAGTCATTCATTAAGCAATCCTGTCTTCAAGGTGCACATCACTCTGCTAGATTGCTTCTGCAGGAGCTGGTCCCTGTCAGTAGACAAGCTGAGACGAATGGTGTATTTATTTTGTCAAAAGGAGGCTGGGACTGTTATCCCTCTCAGAAACAAACTAAGGAAAGTACAAATATTGATGTTTGGTCCCTTGAATATTTTGGAGTTTCACTGCCCAGGCATCAGTTAGAGACTTACTTTCCATATTTCCCTCAAGACATGTACATATCTCTTTGTCATATAACCCCACCCCCACACACCTAGCTAGCCATCTGTCCACATGAAAGCTTAAACACTGACCATTCTAACCCTTCCCAAGGCATCAGTAGATGCCTTGCTGATGGGGGTAGGTGCATTAGTTTGAAATTCTAACAAGTATAAAAGAATCACCACCCACAGGTGTGAAATTATAAACCTTCACACATCCTTACTGCACCAAACTTCCTCCAGGTTTAAAATCCCCATCATGTTGCATTGGTTTATAATCAGCTCAATGTTTCTTAGACATTGCTGAAACTGCTAACCCATGAGGGGCCCAGGGCATTGGTAAGGTCTGTGGAGCTGGCCTGCTTTCTACCACCATTTAACTCCTAGTCAGACTAGAGGTCTCGTTCTGTTGTCTGTCATGTGGAGTACTGCCTGGTGTCTCAAAATTCCTTGGGCTGAGCAATGGGAGACTGCTATAGAAAGCATTTCTTTATGGGGAGAAAACTCAGAGATTTGGTGGCCTGAATAGACCATATAATCTTGAGATTTACTTAGGAACAGGACCCTTCATGTTAATTACTTATATGAAATCTTCATGGAAGTCCTAAGAAGCTGGGTAGTGGAATTACAGGCATTATTTTTGACACTGGAATATCTGATTTATACTGTTAAGAGAATACAAAAATAAAATAGAAATTAAGTGGTGAGATTATTCCTAAATAACTCAGAATTCTTTGCTGCATTAACGATTTTTTTAAAAAAAAATCTTTACAAAGAGCTTAAAAATAATTGGAATGTGTGTGAAGAACTGAAAATGTGAAGGTATTATACAGGAAGAGCATAAATACGTGTGTGTGGTCTACAATGCCAGAGTCTGACAATGTCCACAGTGTAAGAGTAAGATTCAGGGAGAATATACAGATGCCTTTGTGAGCAAGAAACAGGGAAAAAGTCCCTTTTAGTTGGGGGCAAAAACATGCATTTACTTTCAGTGGAAGTAGACACACTTAAATCCCTGCTGAGCGCCAGGGAGGGGTTGGATGAGCTGTCTAGAAAGCATTTTCTCTCACTTTATAATGTTAGAAATCCTCAGACTGCATTGTGCATTGCAATGCAAGGATTCTGCAGTGTAAGAGCACATCAGGGCATTGAGAAAGGCTTAATGTGTTCTCATTAGAGGAGAGCAGGGGAGAGGGGGAGGGGTGGTGCCTTGGGGGAGGGAGCTGAGCTGGACCACTCTGGGAAGCATTACAATTTTGTGCCTTCTCACTTCAACTCCCTCAATCCCTAAGCTTTACATAGCTCTTTCACAGACAGTTCAGGAAAATGCCTCCCAAGCCTCATGTAAAGAGAGCTGCGTTGTACATCGCTGCCTGCGGTTTAACAGTTTGTTTGCTTGGGCCTTTTAAATATTTCCTTCCTTCCTGGGCGGCCTCAACAAACCTTTTTCACACTCACTTCTAATCAAATAAAAGCCAGAAAGGAAAAGAAGACAATCTGATCAATGCAAGAAAATCTAGATGCTTTTAGAGTTATTAAGCTCCACAGAGATGCAGGTCTGGAAAGGCTAGCAAAGGGCAGCCATATGGGTTATATTTGAGAGTTTTTTATTTTTTTAATTTTTTTTATTTTCCATAGCTGGCTAGGTAACTAACTGTAACACACCATCTCATTTATTTTATTTTTTTCTAGTTTGCATCATTTCTAGGAGAAACCAAAATTAGTGGGGCTTTTTTTGTAATTTTCCACGAGGATACTTTTGATGTGATATGTAAATTTTAATTGGGAAAGCTAAGTATCCACATGTGAAGGTTGCAAGGAGTCAACTTGTGGTGTACAAGGACACATGCCCCAAGGGCAAGGAGTACTGAGGACAAGTTTCTTTTCAGGTATAAAATTTTAAAATTAGCTGCGGACTCATTGTGTTCATTCACTATTGTGCTATCCAAATGGACCACTGAAAGTTTGTTCTGCAGAAATGTTGCTAGCTGGCTGTAATGACATGGGCTTCCCAAAATAGACTAATAAGCAAAGAATAATGTAAAATGCACTCCAAGTCATTTACTTCAGTTTCAACATTTTAATCTGCTCTACAAACTTCCTGCTTGGAAATCATTATAGAAATGCAGATAATAGTTGTTCTGTATTAAACAGCCTGACTGGCCAGATGACCACTTAGAAGGCCAGTTAAGGTGAGGTGTTTACCACCACCTGCATGCTCTTCTTGGGTAGTAAGAATTATGCTTTCTATTATCACAGTGTCTGATATTTATTTTTCACAAAAGAGCAGTCAAATACTATTGGCTAGTGAGTATATATTTCATGTTCAGTACTATGATCTTGTAGTCCCTGTAAAACTTCACTTTGGAGAAAAATTAAGAGTTTTTTTTTTCTTTTTGGGGGGGCGGGGAGAGGGGATTAACAATTGAACCCAAACTGATTAAAAGTAAAGACAATTGCAAGACAAAATTCTTTCACTCTTACATTTGGAAATACTGAATAATGAGATGTTTATAAGTTTGGAAAGGAATGCAGAGTCACATTACTTGGAAAAAAGTGTCCATGTTTACTACGCATGAAACATGTAAATATAAACTCTAAGCTTTCTGAAGTTTGACCAGCATCAAAGCATGTTACTTAAAAGAGGCAAATAATTCTTTATACAAAATTTCTACTAATGATATCCATAGAGTTGTGATTGGGCTGACAAATAGATATGATTATAGGATGTTATTATTATATGACTATATTTTGATATGGGTTGAACATATTAAGAAGGAACATTTTTGTGTATTTTAATAGGATGTACTTATACTTTTGAAGGTGTTAGACAATATTGACATGTTTCCTCTGAACTGAATATAAAAATTTCAGTGCACTTTTCCTTTTTTATTCTAGCACCATCCAGAAGTAAATCTAGTTGGATTCAAATTCTCCAAGTTTTCAATTGAATAGTTATTCTTGCATTCCTTTACTTTCCTAGAAGATGCCAAGTTGTAGCGTAGCAAACATTTGTTTTCCCAGTTTATGTGACCAAAACTCAAAAACAAAATTTAAAAAAAATTAAAAACAGGTAAATAAAAGTGAAGTAAAGCAATATATCTTCACTCTGAGACTTTGAGTACTGGCAATGTTTCTCATCCATTGATTTATGTAAAAATAAAAAACTTGACTTCAAGTTCTTTATAGTAGTGATAATTACAGCTAACATTCATTGAGTTCCAAGGTCTATGATGAGTTTATTATGTAAACTTTTATTTAATATATATATTGTGCAATTTATAATTATTCTACCTTTAAATTTGAAGAATGTATAGCATAAATAGATTAGATAATTGCTCTTCTTCATAAAGCTTCTAATTAGCAATGTTAGGATTCAAAGCAGGTCTGTTTAACTCCAAAGTACTGTGCATTACATAATATTGGTTCTCTAATGATTAGAAAATTTCATAAATTACTCATTTTATGGTCACCATTAGAGTGGATTTTTCTCAGAAGGTAAACAGAATTTTATCACTGACTTAATGAAAGCCTTTAGGTAATCTATTTCTTTGGATAACCTATTCATTGATAAATGAATTCAGTAAATATACCTAAAAACTATAGGGCACCAATTTTCTTAGTACTGTTACTCTGTTATAGGTATTTTTAAAATTTCAATAAAAGTGATTTTATTGAGAATATTTCTCATTATCTCCAGGCCAGCCAGCAAGCAAGGACTGGAGGATAGTGTCTAATGATATCAGAGAATTATATCACTGAAGACCCCAATGAAACTTACACAACACACTTGGCTAACCCTGGGGGCTTCAAAAACCATTTTTGCTCCTCTATTACAGAGCTGAACACATGTGCACTTTTATTATTATTATTATTATTATTATTATTATTATTATTATTTTTATTATTTATGTATATAGTATATATACAGCCATGATGGTACTATCGTTAGCCTTGTAGCTGCCTCCTCCCCATGGGTAATGAGGGTCTTGCCTTATGTGGGTAGCCATCAGTCATGTGGGAGAGGCAATGACTTTGTGTATAATGACCCAACTCATGGCTCTAACAATCTCTCCGCCCTTTCTTCCATGAATTTCCCTGAGCCATGTTGGGTTCATTTTAGGTCTATTTCAGTGCCAAGGTTTTGTGAGTCTCTGTGTCTCTGGATATCTGATTTGGTAGGGGTTGAGAGTTTTTTGTGTCTATCTCCTTCACCCTTGTGCTGATACCAGGATCACCAGAAAAGCAGCACTCTTGCTCATTTCCCCTATAACTCAATGGCTTCATCTGGTGCCCTGTTGAGGTGCGATGGGCTGATTCTCTCCTCAGGATATGCGTCCATCTGAAAGACAGAAGCAGATTCTCCAATGGAGAGTGAGGTCAGTGCAAGATACATGGATGACCATTATTGTTTTAGAGAGAATTTAATAGGTGTAGGCCTTCTTGTATCCCACTATTGATGGGATCTTGATATTGGAGAGTGGGCTCCTTTTTGGATATGATTCTGACTTGTTTCCTATTTCCAGGTATGGGTTCCTTTCCACTGCGGCGGATCCGTTAGCCAAATCTAGAGCAGTTGGTAACCCACCATGGCTGTGTGCCATTGCTGCACTTATGTGAGCATCACATCAGGTTGTTTGCTGCTGAGTAGCTTAGACCATGAGTTGCTTAGACAGATGTTGGTTGTTTTTCCCCAGTCACTTATTTAGGGCCTTCTGGCACTAGACAAGCTAACTGTCTGGAAACTGACTCTTTTCCAGATTCCATCCAGGTCTCTCCATGTTCTGTCCAAACAGCATATGGTGTCTTCAGCAGTAGGGTCTTACCAATAACCTTTGGTGAGTCATCAAGTATCTTGTAGGTTTCACTGATCAACAGCTCATTGTGGCTGTTAACCACATGCTGGTATTGGGAGTTACAGGTCAGTGCCAAGGGAAAAGAAGGAAAAAAAAAGTGTAGGTAATATGAAAGAGAGAAAAGAGAGAAGAGGGAGTGATAGAGAGAGAAACAGGAGAAGATTGAGGTTAGTCTTCATCATACCCTCTCCAGGCCCTGGTGATTCAGGTGTGCTCTTTAAGCACCTGACGCAAGTTCGACCTTTTATAGTATGTCCTTCAGGATATAGGATTTTATGGTACCATTTCCATTTGGGTCCAGTTTTTTGCACCCCCACCCTTTCCCTGCCCTCCCACCCAACCATCCCTATTGTCTAGTCCTTGAGATGTTTGTTAGGTGTGTCAGCATCTGGGGAAAATACAAATTAGCAGCCACAGATGAGTGAGACCATGTGATGCTTATCTTTCTGTGGTTGGATGAGTTCGCTAAGAATGATCTGTTCCAAGTATGACCATTTTTCTTCAAATTGCTTTGTGTCATTTTTCCTTACTGGTGTGTAGAATTCCCTTGTGTAGATATACCACATCTTAGTTATCTATTCTTCTAGTTATGGACATCTGGGTTGATTCCAGCTCTTAGCCATTGTGAATTGAGCAGCTATAAACATGGTTGAGCAAATCTCTCTGAACTGAGGGTTGGATCTTGTTCTAGGTATTTTGATACCTTACATCTAAAAGCAGTATAGGCAGTGTCTCCCTTTCATGTGTCTGGATTCCCATGCAGGCATGGGGGATGAATAATAGTACAAAATGTGAATAGATAAAATACTTTAAAGAAGAAAGCTTCTGGAGTACATTAAAGCAAAGTCTGGAAACAATCTACTTTAGATGATCACCAAAGAATTCTGACAAATAGCACTAGAGGAACAGTCTCCAGGAAGAGGATTCCACCATCAAGATCATGTCAGAGAAAGAAAACAAATGCATTATAGTCTCATGAATGAAGAAGGAGCCTGGGACCCTGGGACCCAGGGGAATGAAGGCTGGAAATGATAGAATGTTCCACAAACCATGACAGCAATTGCACTCTTAATTTTATGAGATATAGGGAAACTTTCGAAAATTTCATCTAGGCTAATGTATGATATGTATCATTATTAATATTTTAGGAAGCTTATTGATACCTGGAAAATGGATTCTTAAGGGTAAAAACACTATTAATTGGGTTGGGAAATGGCTTAGTGGTTAAGGTGTTTGCCTACAAAGCCTAAGGACCCGGGTTTGATTCCCCAGGTACCACATAAGCCAGATGCACAAGGGGGCACATGCATCTGGAGTTTATTTGCAGTGGCACACTCATTCTCTCTCTTTCTCTCTGCCTCCTCCTCCTCCCTCTCTCTCTCAAATAAATACATAAATAAAATATTAAAAACCACTATTAATTGAAAAATTAGTCATTTAAACATATGTGTCTCAAGTTAAAAAACAGTCATGTCATGAAATTATTACATGTTTTGTTATGTTTTAATCACATTTATAGATAGTGGAATGCTATGGGATAATACATAGACATTGATTATGAAGCAGAGCAAACATAATTTTGATTCTGTCACTTTATAGCTCTGAAATCTTGGAAGAATTACTAACCTGTTTGAAAATATGTCTTCATTTCAAAAATCAGGATAATTATATTGACCCAACTTCTTTGAGTTGATATGACATGTAAAACATTTGTCAAAGACTTAGAGGAGGGCCGGGAATGGTGGCACACGCCTTTAATCCCAGCACTTGGGAGGCAGAGGTAGGAGGATTGCAGTGAGTTTGAGGCCACCCTGAGACTACATAGTGAATTTCAGGTCAGCCTGAGCTAGAGTGAAACCCTAACTAGAAAAATCAGAAAAAAAAAAAAAAAAAAAAAAAAAAAAAAAGACTTAGAAGAGGCCTTGGAACCTTGCATATACTATAAAGGGGCGAGTTAACTAGTAGTTAAATGCAGTATAAATACAGTTTCTCACATCCAGAGTACAGAAAACCCTTGAAGACATTTGACTGAGAGGTGGATTTCTGTCTACCTCACTGGAAATTTTCCTTTTCTTGAACTCTCAGACTTACAGTTTCTTGTGAGAGCTCCAGGCTGATCCGTGCTAGAAATGTTATTTGGTCATGCCAGGTTTCACTGTCTTTTCTCTTTGCAGATACATTTGTTCAAAGTTCTCATTAGTTGCCCAATTTTTATCAGAAGCACTATGATAGTGGTTTCCAACATGCCCTGAGAATCTGGCTGGAGCTTCCTTCATTGTCCCAGCTGAGCTGAGTGGTGGTGGCTCTGCTGAACTGGTACAGTCTGAGCCCTCTGCCTTTTTTGTGTTCTGCAGCCAATCCGTTCTCTCCTGCAAAGGAGGGAATTAGTCCTGTTTTAGAAGAAACCCCTGTAAGAAGAAGGTCCCACTCAAACAAATCTTTTGGCATATGCTATTTAAAACCATAAGCAAGAAGATTCCTTTTTCAAATCCCAACATTATGGGAAATAATTATGTTTATAAAGCACAGGAAGAAAAATGAGCAGAATGGTCCATTAAAGATGACCATCAATCTGGGGTTCTGTCCAACCCAAATAGTTTCATCCCATAAAGCTGTACAGGGAGTGTGAGTTCTGATCTACAGAACTCAAATCTCTGGGAATCTTCCCTTCATCTTCCAGAAACCCTGACTATTCTCCCTTAGGCAGTAGAAGCCCTAACCTTTTGCTTAGCCTTGGGCCTTTGTTCCTTTAAATCTCTACTATGCTACCTAACCTTCTTCTGAGTTGTTCATAATCAATCTGGTTATAGACCTTTATTTCATATTCTGTGACATCTTATCCACTTAACACATTGTCTTAAAATACTTGAATCATCTATTAAGGGGATACATTCCTATATTGGGGGATTATGCTCATTTTTCAACCTCTGACAATAAACAGTGGTTAGATCACATTAATTGTTCAAAATGTATTTCGAAAGTATTGTGAACTTTAATATATAAATATATTGCAAGTTGGTTCTGTAACTATTGGGTTATTCTCTTATGTCTCCTCTCCTGTATTCCCATTCCCACTCTCTTCTTGTTGTTCTTATGGGTTTTGTGCTTCCCTGGTGTTCTCCACCATCTGTTAAAAAATGAAACAAAACAAAACAAAAAAGCAGGTTCTCTAACAAAGACTGAGAGCAGCATGGATCACAGGGGATAAACATACACAATTAGAAGACTTTGTAATGGATATAACTTTTCCATTTAGCCAGAGATCAGTGAAAGTTTCCTTCTAGGGTCTATGACCTTCTCAGCCATAAGCTTTTGACTTGGCATGAATTCCCTCTCACTAAGTGGGCCTCATGTCCAATCACAGAGCAGTTAATTACCCTCCCCATAACTTATGTATCACTATTGCACTGGTGGGTACATCTTGTCTGATTAGTTGGTTGCTATACTAAAATCAGTTTGTTTTTTTTTTGCCTTGATTATTTCTTTATAGTTTTACTAACTTTCTTTCTTCTTTCTTTCTTTCTTTCTTTCTTTCTTTCTTTCTTCTTTCTTTCTTTTTTTTTTTTTTTTTTTTTTTTTTTTTTTGGTTTTTCTAGGTAGGGTCTCACTCTAGCTCAGGCTGACCTGGAATTCACTATGAAGTTTCAGGGTGGCCTCGAACTCACGGCGATTCTCCTACCTCTGCCTCCCGAGTGCTGGGATTAAAGCAGTGCACCACCACACCCGGCTAATTGTCTTTCTTAATGAAGGAATACATGAATGTTCCATTCAACCACTTCTGGTCTATACAGGCTACTACATGACTTTTATATTGTTTCACAATGACAGAGGAAGATGAGTTAATGATGTGCCCAGGTCATATAGAATAAGTCACCTGTGGCTTTTCCTCAAAGCCAGCAAAATTGGGGATTTTCACAATCATGTTTATAAATTTTATATCAATACACACATGAGTTATAAAACTAGTCCTTCAAATTATACCAGAGTATACTTTTTATTGGCAATAGAAAGAAAAATGTAAATAAGAATTATTTTCACATATTTTACCTGTTGTCTGCAATTTCTTTTTGAATGTACTACTTAATGTAGTTTTAATAAAAATGGTAATCATACTTTGCATCATTTATAGCTGAAATTTAAAATTTAATTTAAAAATTGGGAAAGAGCCGGGCATGGTGGCGCATGCCTTTAATCCAGCACTCGGGAGGCAGAGGTAGGAGGATTGCCGTGAGTTCGAGGCTACCCTGAGACTACATAGCTAATTCCAGGTCAGCCTGGACCAGAGTGAGACCCTACCTCGAAAAACCAAAAAAAAAAAAAAAAAAAAAAAAAAAAAAATTGGGAAAGACTTTTATAATCCCACCCCAATAATTTTACCGCAATGTTTTAAACAATTTGAAGAGAGTGATTTATTTAAACTATACTTCAAAAGGATAATTCCAAAAGTCATAACTAGTAACCTCAGTATTTCAAGGACATTTCTTAGTAAACTGATGATCCAGCCAATGTATGTTTTGTTTAATTTTATAATCTAGTGAAACTTTAGCCAACATTTTTCTCATTTTTTCCTCAAACCTACATTTAGTTATTTAAATGATTATTGCTTTTCCTAAAGAGAGGGATTCCATACTTTAAGCCTATACTTGTGCAATTATTATCTTTAAGGCTAGAAGGCAATAATAAGAGTAGAATTTCTAATTAGCTAAAAATAACTTTGACTTAGATGAAGCATCAAATTAAATATTGCTAGAGTTTCCTTCAAGAACAACAAATGTTATTGTTGTTTAAAGTTTATTCTCAAGTCAAATGAAAATTATTATAATTTTTTAAGAAATAATGTTCTAACAAGAAAAAATTACATAAGTCCTTTTATGTGACCTTTCACTCACATTTTGTCATTAATGATTAAATATAATTTAATAATATTATAAATTTATTTTTGAGATGTATATTAATAAAAGCAAAAATATGGACAGAATTGTTTAAAATAACTTCAATTTTCCAGAAAAAAGCACAGTTTATAGACACATTTATGTTTCTATGTCATATATATATATATATATATATTTATTTATTTAATGTTCTTGAATTAAAAATCATCATATACTAGACAGGCATGGTGACTTATGCCTATAAACCCAGCACTTGGGGGAGGTTGAGGTAGTGAAATCTTGCTTCCCAAAAGATAGACATCACATATATGAGTATGCACATAGTGTTCAAAGACTAAATCAGGTTGAAGGTAAAGGATTTTAATGTCATTGAACAAAATGATGGGAGTAACTTGGTATGTTGTGAATATCAAGAAAATATGAATACAAAACACTCAACAATTTCAAGCTATCAATTTACTGAACATCTCTATTTACTTATTTTAATAGTGGAATAAATATATTAAATCAAATACTCAAATATTTGCTTTAATTGACTTTAACATACTTTGAGAAAATTCTCCAACACTCTATATTCAATCCCATAGAAGATTTTGTAGGAGTTACTTGAAAAAATATCTAGACTGATTAATTTTTGTTGTCTCCATAGCTCTCTCCCTAAACTGACTGAGTGTCACTCAAGCCCAGACTTTTGTAAGAATTCCTTATCACTGACCCTTGGCCCCATTTTCCAAATTTGTACAATTGTTTGCCGAGCACCCAGGGAGAATCTTCAAAACACAAGATAGCACAGGTCATGATTATTATTATTTTGTTTCCCATCTAAGGCCTTCTTCTTTATCCAGAGTAAAAAGTAATATATTTAAAATGTCCACAAGCCCCTGCGGATCTATTTCTTAACACTTTCCTAAACACTCTTCTTATACACGTGCCCTTGCTCACTCTATATAATCAGTCTGGTCTCCTCATTCTTTTCAGATCACACTGGGCACACTTCAACTGCAAGTTCTATGCATCCTGCTTTCCTACATGTACTACCAGCCTTTGTTCAAATGTCTCTCATTGTCAAGTGCTCATTTAATTTTCAAAACATTATGATCCAACAAGAAGTTCTATTTCTCCATTGTGCCACATATTCATGTTTATCATGTTATCTGTTTTATTTACTTATTTTATTTATTTTTACTCGTTGTTTCCCATCATAGACTCAAAACATTATGAAGAGAGGGTTTGGGTCTGTTTTATGTTTGTTTGGAACAAATTAAGAGCTTAATAATATTTGTTGAATACATAAATGTTTGGGTAACTGTAGCAAAGAAGCCTTCAGAAGATGAAAATGCCTGACATATAGCTTAGTGATAATTGTTGAACTAACGAGTTTAATGAAAGTTTAATGAAAGTGTGCTCTTGGAAAGATTTATGAGTTGTTTCAGTGTGATTCTTAAGTAATTATTTTTTTATAAAATGCTTGCCTGCCATGAAAATTCACTGTTCCCATTATTCTATGTATTTCTGCAAATACATGTGTGTTATATCTTGAATCAAGTAATAGTGGAAGAAAGAAAATGAGATGAATGACATCATTTTTTTCTTCAGATAAAACCAAAGAGTAGGATGTTTTTTCCTGTAATCTGCTACTGGGTTTTTCTTTTTCTTGCATCTCAGGGAAAAGGAACTGGCACATTTGTTTCCCTGCTGCTGCCATGGGAAGCTTGCTCACATTGCAAACTCTTCCACATGAAAGTGTAATTGTGTGGAAGGTGAATTGATTGCAATTAACCTCCGGACTTACCCTCCGGCTGGGGGATACTGGCTTCTTTGCTAAGAAGATGCCATCAGGGCCATAATACATAGCTGATGAATACATATATCATACAGCCAAACACATATATTATGGGATAAAGTACATAAATCATGCAGAGAAACATGCATTTATACTGAGATGATCAAATTATAAATGAAGCACATAAATCATAAGATTACACTGTTGAATTGTATCAGGAAACATAAATTATATAGTGAGATTGCAGGGTCACTCGGAGGTTCACTGAATAATGAAATGAGCACCTATAACTTAAGGAAAAGTGGGGTATCTCAGTGAAAACCCATTATGCATTATGTTGACTATTCCAGCTAATCCAGTTTTATTTCCTACACCTCTATACCCAAGCACTTCTGACTGCCCAATATGGGGGATGGGAATTAAACACATGACAAATGCAATCTTGAATGACAATGCACCTTAAGTAAATTAAAGAAAATAGCAGCTTTCAAATATGATGAGTATAGGTTTCAAGTCAAAACAGGAATAAACAGTTCTTAAGGTCAGCTCTAAAGAGAGGGCAACCCATTCTTGAACCCATTCTTCAAAAGTTAACATTGTATCAAGTTTCCTCTGTAGATAAACAATTGAAATTTGAGGAGATATATTTCATCAAATAACAAGCATACATTAACTTTTACAATTTATTTTGTTTATTTATTTATTTATTTATTTATTTATTTATTTATTTGAGAGTGACAGAGAAAGAGGCAGTTAGAGAGAGAATGGGCATGCCAGGGCCTCCAGCCACTGCAAACAAACTCCAGATGTATGTGCCACTTTGTGCATCTGGCTTATGTGGGTACTGGGGAATCAAGCCTCAAACCAGGGTCCTTTGGCTTCACAGGCAAGTGCTTAACCACTAAGCCCTCTCTCTCAGCCCACGTTAGCTTTTTTATAACATCCATAGAAAAGCTTTGTTTACCTTCCTTTGTAAATGAGTCCTTTTCCCCATTTGTTCATGATTCTTTTCCTTTCCTTATCTGTATCCTTGTTCAACTCATGGAATAAGAGGAGAAGGAAAAGCAAGATAAAGCAGGTAATTCCATAAAATATTTATGCTTTTCAGTGTAATGTCTCAAGCTGGTAGAGGCCATTATGAATGGTTTTCAGAGGAGACCAAGCTAAGACAGGTTTTCACACACAATGCTGAGCAATGTTACACATCACACAAATTTGCCAAGTTTCTCAGCGAGCTGTTTGCCCTTGTGACTTATGTCCTTCCTACAGCAGTGGCCTAGAATTCACTGGTGAGTTAGGGTTATGGTGTGAGCTGGGTGTACTGAGGGTTTCCTTAGTCATAAACAAAGTGTTTGACCCACTGTATTCCTCAAGGCAAGAGAGAGCCAGAGCTAACTGAATTTATACAGCGGGAATTGATAGTTTATTGCTGACCCTAAAGGGGCAGGGGCACTGACTCACATCCTATTTCTGGCTTATCTTGGCATTTGTTACTATAGATAAAGGTAGATTATGTCAGGATGTGTTGCTGGCCTCAGAATATAATTGTGTCAAAGTGCAAATACTAAATTATAGTTGAAAAGAAGCAATAAATTGGCACCCCTAAATGCCTCCTGCTTTCTCTGAGCAGCATATGTCAATTTCCCACTGCTACTCATATTTAATGCTAGTTACCACAGTGCTGAGGATGCTAAGTGGTATATCCTGTTAATTATGCATAAGTAGCTGCAGAAGAAACTATGAAGTGAAAAACATATAGAGCATTTCTTTAAAATGGCATACAAAGAACAAAATAATTAGAAATTGACCCATAATAATGTTTTATTTTGTCAATCCAGTCTTGCATTGCTAGCTAAAATAGGTTTGTTCTCAAAGTATCCATAAATGGTTAAATCTTTTCAATCTAAGTATAATCATTTTACTTCATGATCTATGTGTTTCATTAGTTGAGGTACACATTTTGCTGTAATAAATGTGCTTCAGTAAATGATCTATGCATTTCTTACTGAAATGTATGTGTTTCGTGAGAAAAGGTATGTGTTCATCAAGTATGAATAATGTTCCTAACGTCACCACATTATATTACTTGGCTGGTAACAGCACAGCATTCCACCTCCATTCCCTCATGACTATGGGCACTGTATCTGCAAGATGACACACATCAGATCCTGCCACTTTCCATGTTCATGTTCACATGCATGAACTCTGCAGCTTTGGAAATGACAAATGGGGGCTGGAGAGACAAAGTCATGTCTAGGTGAATATGTTTGTTAAATGAACAGGAAACAAGGTATTTCCCCCCTATTACTACTTATAACTCAGAGTAAAAAAAAAAAAACATAATAGCAAACATAATTGAGATGTTGTTTTTTTTTATGGCAAACTCTCACTTCAATTAAACATTAGTTACAATAGAGTATGAAATCATACTGTTTAAGTTTAAACATGAAGAATATTTTTAAAAATTTATGTGACATATTAAAATGCTTCCAATTTCGTGATTCCAGTGAATTGGTATCCAAAATGATGACATGAATAATTTATACAGAGCAAAATCAATTACTTAAAACGTTAAATATGTTATACATTCTGCAAAAGGTGTTGATCACTCATTGCTGAGAGGTTCATGGGGCTTACAATGAAAAGGAAAAAAAGATTTTTTTCTTAGTATATCAAAATACACAGTGATTTATCTCTCACCTTGTTACAATTCAAACACAGCAATTATGCCACTGACCTCACAGCAAATTCTATTTGGAAGCAATAACCAATAGGTTTTATGTGTAGAAATCTATTTTTTCAGTAAAAATTAAAAAGCTATGTCTATCTTATGATCAGCTATCAATGTATGGAAGTTTGATTGAATCATGCATATGCCTCATTTCACCTTTTATCATCTTGATATAGTGTCTGAAATGCAATGTAAAGAGTATTTATTAGTATTGTCAGGAATAGGCAGGATGAAATTTGGTCTGTTTTTTCATATAAATGTGTTAATTATGATAGAATCACTTATTTCTCACAGATTAAAACTAATGCCTTGTCTATGAACTTTCCATTTATAAATCACTTTCAATAACTACTGATAAATACTCTTTTACGTAGAACATCAAATGATTCATTATACATGTCCCCATTTAGTGACCTAATTTTCTTTCTACTTAACATTTATAACACAGATCTTTCACTTGTTCCTGACTTTTACATTTTTTTTAATTTACTGAAATGACTGAAACTTGATTTTTTCACTGATGTGTATATTAGAAATCTCTATACCTGTTAGCAGCTAGAAGGTCATTTATATTATATTTGAAACATTCTCTACATAGGAATGTCTACATTACATAGGACTGAAATAATTGGTGCTATGAGATAATTGCTACACCTTTTCTGGAGTTAAATGTGTTGATCAGATCCTTGCTTGCACTTTCAAAAAAAGGTAAACAATATTATGTAAAAAGACCTCTACCAAACCAATATTTTAATAATTTAGCATTAAACATGCTTGAGTTCAACTTATATGTAAAATTGGGTCAGCCACTAATATTTTAGAAAACCCAGCATCCATTAAGTAAATAAAAATGGTGGTTTATGCAGAGGGATCAGATATAGTCCATTTCTTAAATTCCCACTAAGTGTTATACTGATTGTGTGAATTTAGTGTGCTAGCAATATTATAACTGCCTGCCTGTTTTGCTATTACTGATAGATTATGATAGATTTGTCTCATGATGGTGGCCTGTACATTGTTGCTGAAAAACAGAAACATAAAAATTATGCTAAGCATATTTTTAGAAATTTTCACAGGAAAAATTTTAAGGTCTATATTGGATTTCTCCTTTAACAAATCTGATTAGAATCCTCCGTTGTGTGTTGTTTCTCATTAAGAAAGTTCTCATTGGCCTGGGAGAAGCCATATGTGAATGCTTCATAGGCAAGTTTCTCAAAGCCTGGAATGATCTCACTGACAAACAATTAAGCAATGTGATTCTCCTCTCCAAGTGATTATATATTTAAGAAAATTCCTTTTGCTAAGCATTTCTAGAATTAACTTCAACTGACAGCATTTTACTTTGTGAATAAGAACATGTATTCACATTTTGAAAAAAAAAATTATGCATAGATTTCCATCACTCTTTTCTGAGTAAATAGATATCTAATATATTTATCATGTTTAAATATTATTTAAAATAAGATTTAATATATTGAATTCATATTCATTCTGATAAGACTTTTACTGGTATTGTAGGGACCTATGTCATGTTTGTAGAGTCCTTAATGTGATGTGAATCAATGCTTTCTGCACAAAACCTTAGTCTGATATAACCTGGATATTTCCAGCTCTCCATAGCACAGCATCCTCCCTGAAGATTCTGAAATACTTTGAGGGCTATGTTTTTTTTTTTTTTCTGCTATAAAAAAAATCTCCAATTATTGTAGGGTAAAACAAGATGTTGCATATTAAGTAGAATTTGAACATATCCTATAAGAATCTGTGCAGACGCTAATGCATTTAAAAGATAGGGTTTAAATCAGGTTATATTAGGCCAAACACATCTTCAAATGCTATGGAGTTTCACAGAGACATTTTGGTCATCAGCTTCAGCCATTATCTGGGGATAAATCAATTTGCAGCAGCTATGGACAGCCATTAGGTGTGGAGCAGAGCAGCTTAACTGTAGAAGCATGTTACAAGTTAAAAGGCCAGAGTCCTGCTGACTACACATAAGGAATATTTTTAAAGGCAAAATTATAACACGACACTGCCATCTAGTATAGCATCAAACCAGTCTTCCTACTTCATCCTACCTAACACCAGATTTGATATGCGTTCCTTCCTGTCTCCCTTGTTAAGAGTGGTAAATATTATAAAAACATCTAAATCCGTTATTTTTTCTTTTGGCAAATAATTCTCTTTAGAGCTTCAGTTAGTGCTTCTGGCAAAGGCAAAACCAGCACTTTTATAGTTTTTTAATCTGTAAAAAAGATTGTCCTTGCTTTCTTTAAAAGGTCAATATCAGGTAGAGCATTTTCTTCTACTAAAAGCAGAATGGTGCTGAACTCAATAAGGAGCCTTCAGCATATTAAAAACAAGAAAGCAGATGAGTCAGACTTACATGTTGGCAATTTATAACATAGAATTTGCAGTGCTAGTGCTTTTATTTTATTTTAACTTCAGTAGCTTATTTCCCAGTTTAAGGATTAGATTCAGAGAGTTAAACTATGCTACCTGGGGCTTTGAGTTCACACATATGCATATCTAGAAAGTGGGTGATGGACAGAGAAGAAAAGAAGGGCCTTTATAGGAAAAAAAAGCTTTCTCTATTAAGTTGGAAATTATATATACAAATTCAAGTGTGTAGCACTTGTGATTTATATAAAGAATTTATTTTGCACAATATAAGGCAACCCATATATCTTGAAATAACTGAAACAAGGTGAAAGAGCTTATGTTCTGTGGTGATGCAATAGAACATGCACCACTTACTCTTGTTGAAATCAGGATAACAAATTCTGTCAGGGGCAGAGTATATTCACTGTAAGTGAATGATTGTCATCAAAGACATGGCATTGTTATGGTTTGAGGAATATGTTAGAGTAAAAAGTACATAGAAAGCATGTCATATTTTAATACCTCACCCACATGTTAAATGTGATAAAAATAATGAATAGTAACAAAATATATTTGTCATTTCCAAGAAGAAAATAAAACAGATTATATGGTTGAACTACACTTGCCAAAAGTTGTGATTTAATGTATACTAAGTCCAAATGTCATATAAAAATGACAAATATATGTATGTATACATATCATAGTAGCTTCAGCTACTATGATTATTTGGTTATATATTAAATTTTAAAAATTTCAAACATGTTGAGTTAAGTTTGTGTAAATTCTTGGCAAAAATATTATTTGGTAGTTCTGCACAGGCATTTTTGTGACAGCATAGAATTTGAAAGAAGCTAAAAGTAAGCTATTGTATTTTTGGATCATAGGTTTAAAAAGCACATATAGATTTATTTGAAAAAGTATGATTAAGAAGAATTTTAGGTCTACCCGTAGCTACTAGGGACCAGCATCAACATCAATGAGAATTTGTTGGTGAGTGCAATATTTGACCTAAGGCTCTTTCCCATTCCCTCAAATCTTTAGAAATATTAATGCAGAATGTGGTAAAATTATAAATCAAAAATCCCAAAACATGTCTAGGGTAAAATGTATAACCTTTCATTAAGAGGGAAGGGATATTTCTATTTACTCTTCTATTATTGATTTGACCTTTTAATGAAGAGTATGTACTACTAATATTATCCAACATTCATGGCCCATTGTACCCAATACCATGTAGCAAAACTCCTGGTGGCATGTTTGATCAGCATTCCTGTTCTACACACAAAGAAACAATGTTTCAGAGAGCCTAAACACCTTGCTTGTGATCACACAGAAGACAAATGGGATTTTGGTGACCACTAGTTGTCCCCTAATACACATTGTTTCTTTGTCACTTAGGATCCCTGAATTTCAGTCAAGCACTTGTCTAAAACTCCAAATAGTGACCACAGTCATGTCTGCCATCTTGTTCTGAAGTTAGTTATTGCTATGCTACTACACTTTTTTTTTCCAATGGTTGAGATGTGTTGTGAAAATTTTTGGATTCCATCTTTTCAGGGAATGAATGTAGCCTGCCAATTGTGTGGAGGCTGCATGCTGAGTCTGACAAAGCAACTGGTGACATGGAATCTGAAACCTATCACTGCCCAACCAGAAGCCAGATAAGAATGGCTTACCTACACCATTACTAGTGACAGCAAAGTCATACAGACTGTCCTATTTAATGTTTTATATTTAAAGCATTGTCTGTTTATTTCCCACCTGTCTTTCTCTCTGTGTCTCTCATTGAGTCAGGAAGTATTCCAACAAATACAGGGAGTTATGAGTTTCAATTCCAGATCATTGTCCTTTCAGTCACAGCTTTCTAGCACTATAAAAATGTTATATATCTGGGCTGGAGAGATGGCTTAGCAGTTAAGGCACCTGCCTGCTAAGCCTAAGAAATAGGTTCCAATCTCTAGGTCCCACATTTAGCCAGATGCAAAGTGAAGCAAGTGCGCAATGCCGTACTTGGACACAAGGGGCGCACACATCTGGATTTCATTCACAGCAGCTGAGACTGCTGGCACGCCCATTCTCTGTCTCCTTCTCCCTCTCTGTCTGTCTTTCTCTCTGTGTCTCTTTCCAAAAATAAATATAATAATTTTAAAAATGTTATATATCTTTATCAAGCTTATTTGTGATTATGAAATTTTTGAGGGTAATAATTTATATCCACAGAAATGTAGCACAAAGAACTTTGGCAAAGCACAATAAAAAGTAGAAGATAAATGTTGTAGGAAAATAAGTAGACTTACTATCATTACTTTTCAGAACTTACATTGTTCAAGTACTTATTCTGTTAGGAATACATGCAACATCATGAGACTAGGTGATGTTGTATCATAAGTAGTGCTTTCATTCACCTTATATCTCTGTATTACATTCATTTCTTTGAGGATCTATATATTATCCCTGCATCTAGATTGGTTCCCTAACTTATTTTGTCATGGTTTTTGACTTCATGGAGTTCTTGTGTAGTTCATATTTCTTGTTTACTAATGTCTTCAAGCTCTTAAATGACTACAGGAATTTAAAAGTCACTTTTGCAAATATGTTCAATTAATTGAAATTAGTTTGCTACTGAGAACTAAAATAAAATATATATTACATGACAGGTATAGATTCACAGTTTCAGTTCCAACATGACACAAACTTGGAACTTACCACTCCAATCTTCACACCAAGAGAAAAAAAGGTAAATAAACCATAAAGTGAACAATTATTCCTAGACCCATCAGAGTAGTGAGATCACAGAAAAAACAATGTATCAGTTCCCAGAATAAAGTGTTTAGTAAATTTTGAGAGTCACATCTTAAAGGGAATGGCAGTCACTGTAGTATCTTCTGGGTAGAATAAAAGAATAATTGTCTAGGGGCAAAAGATTTAAACAAACAAACACCAAAGGAAACAAACAACAAATTTCTATGGCCTCAGCCTTGACAGAGAGTGAACTCTGATCAAAAGAATAGCCTGCTTTTTAGCAGAGACTAACCTAAGTATTCAAAGAAACGAGTGGATCTTCAAATAGGGAGCTGTCACTGTCAGCCACACTGTCCTTCTTGTGTCACAAAAATGTGGGACTTTTAAAAAAGACATTTGTGAAAGTCAGAGCTCAGGGACACAGCCTCAGTAAAGGACTAGATATAGTTATAGGGTTATAGAATATATCCCCTCCCCTATACTTTACCACCATATTAATCCAGTTCTTGCATATTAACCATGGATGCTGCTGAAGTAATTTCAAGCTTCAGACTCTAGTAAGGAGTCCTTAGGAAAACCCCAAAATAATAATGGAGCCATGAACAAGGACTCAAGAAGAACTTTTTGCATCAAAAACAATAGTTATCATTAACAGTGAGTACAGTATAACTCATAGGCAAGGAAGTCATATTTCAAGCCTAGTACACTCTGTTTTTCTTTTAACAAAAAGTTCTTGAGAATAGTAAAGGCGAAAAATAATCACAGTTAAAAGGACTTCTGGTCAAGATGGTGTCCATATAAGCATGCCTCACCCTGCGCAGAAGCAAAGTACCAGCACAGGGTTAACTTTCACAATGAGCTGTTGATCCAAGTGACCTACAAGGTTTCCCAAAAAAGACAGATTTCTGTCAGAGTTCTTGATGAGCCACCAAAGGTTAATGGCAAGACCAGACTATCAAAGAGAGCATACACAAGTGAGGCAAAACATGGAGACACCTGGTCGGAATCTGGAAGAGGGTCAGTCCCCAGATAGTTAGCTAGTCTAGTGCCAGAGGGTGCTACAGGAGCAACTGGGGGAAAATGACTGACATCTGTTCAAACAACTCGCAGTCTAAGCTACCGAGTAGGAAACAACCTGACATAATGCTCAAACAAGTGCAGTAATGGCACACAGCCATGATGGGTAACCAACTGCTCTTAATTTGGCTAATAGATCCAATCAATGGAATGGAACTCATTGCTGGAACTGGTAAATAAGTAAAAACCATGTACAAAAATGAGCCCAGTCTCCAAGATCAAGCTACCACCAAATATGGGCTAGAAGAGGGCCTATGCATACAAAATTCTCTCTAAAACAACTATGGCCATTCCATCTATCTAGTACTAACTTCTCTCTCCATTGGAGAATTTGCTTATCTTTTTCAGATGGATGATGAACCTGAAGGAAGGATCATCCTATCACACCTCACCAGGGCCCCAGCTGAAACCATAGAGTAATGCAGGGGAAAGGGCAAGAGTACAGCTTTCTTGGTGAACACAACACCAGAAAAAGGCTGAAGGAGATAAACACAGAGAACATCCAACTCTTACTAAGCCAGATATCCAGAGACACAGATGCTCCCAAAACCTCACCACTGAAGTAGAACTAAAATGATCCCAATGTGGCTCGGGGAAATTCATGGAAGAGGGGGCAAAAAGAGTATTAGAGCCACAAGTTGGGCATTATACACAGAGACTTTGCCTATCCCCCATAACTCTTGACTCTGCCCACAATGCATGACCCACTTTCCCCATTGATAAAGGTCCCTTTGGAAGGGGGAGGACAGGGAGAAGGATAATAGAGTCACCAATATGAATGTAAAATTAGAGTAGTATAAATAAAAAATAAATTATAAAAAAAGAATGATTCAAACTTAATTCTAACAAACACCCTAATAAAAATATTGGGTAAAGGTTTTGAATAAATGCCTTTTAAAAAAAGATATACAGCAGCAGGTAAATATATGAAATATACTCTATGTCATTTCTCCATATATAAAGGTAAATCAATTCATCAGTGGGATACCAGAATATACCTTTCAGAAGAACTAAAATTTGCAACATTGATAATGGCAAATGCTGATAGGAATGTGGAACAGAAATGGTTATTTATTGCTGGTGGGATAGCAAAAGGGTGGTAAAACTAAAAGTAGTCTTATTATATGACACTTCAGTGATACACCTTGGTATTTACCCAAATGATTAGAAGACCAAATATTTACGAAGCTTTTTATTCATTATTAAAAAGTTTAAATGAAGACACAACAAAAATATCCTTCAACAAGCTAAAGGATAGACTTATCTATCCATGAAGTGGAATGTTAGTGAAAAAAGTTAATTTGCAACCTACAGAGAGATGTGTAGAAATCATGAGTACTGCAAAATGAAAGAAGAAATTCTGAAAAAGCTTTCTAGTATATCGTTATGATTTCAAGATACTCTAGAAAACACTGAATTATATAATAACTAGTAAAATAGGTAGTGGTTCTTAATGGTTGGAGAAGTGGGGTAAAGGGAAGGCAAGAATAGTGGATGCATAGGGGATTTTTAGGACATTGAATACTATGATACTCTCATGGTAGATACATGTCATTATTCATTTGTCAGAGCCCAAAGAAACTTTATAACACATAAATTAAATCCCAATGCAAATAATAATTTCAGCTAATAATGCATAAGTATTGGCCCTTCCATCATAAAAAATAACCACTAATTTTCCATATTAAAAATAAAGAATTGGCAAAAATAAATAAAGAATTTGGACCAGCAGTTAAAGGTACTTGCCTGCAAAACCTGGTGGCCTGGGTTCAATTCACAAGCACCCATGTAAAGCCAGATGCAAAACGTGGTGCAAGCATCTGACATTCATTTGCAGTGGCAACAGACTTGGTGCTCATGTCCTCCAACACAGGTAAATAAACAATACTATAAAAAAGAAGATTGTGTGGAAAGAGTTTATGTAACTCTGTGTATTTTCTGCTAGTTTTGTTGTAAACAACAAAAACTTTTTAAAAAATATAGCTTTGCATTAGATATCTTTTGCTAATATTTTCTCCAATTTCATAGCTTTTCTTTTTATTCTTCCAAGTGTGTTTTCTTCTTTGCTAAGCAGAATATTTTAGTTTTATTGAATCCAGCATGTTAATTATTTCTTTTAAGAACTCTGAGTTTATTCCTGTCCTAGACATCTAAATGTTCAAAGAGTTTATTTAGTCCCTTTGAGTTAATCTTTGGGAAGATTGTATTTGTTGAGATTCATGTTTTGGATGTGAGTGTACAACTGTTCCAAGCATACTTTATTAATTTAAACTTGCTTCACTGTCAATATCCTTGCTGATCTCTTATGATCAGACGACTGTGTGTGTGTCAGTTTCTCAGCTCTGTTGTGTCCTTTCCTGATATTTGTCTATTGTTTGACCAGGACTACACTATCTTGATTGTTGTAGCTCCATAATTAGTTTGAAATCAGGGAATACCAGTCCAAATTTGTTCTCCTTCAGTATTACACTGCTCTTCTGGAATTTGATTACCCATGCAAGCTTAATCAGTTTATCAATATTCACAAAATAACTTTTTTGGACTGGACTGGTATTGTATTAATTTTATAGATAAGTATTATAAGAACTGGTGCATTGATAATATTGAGTTTTTTAATTCAAAAAGGATTATCTTTCTATTTATTTTACTTTCACTTTCTTTTATCCATATTTTATTGTTTTCCTTATATGTATCCTGTACATAATAATGTTGACCTGAACATGGCAAGAGAAAGAGTGTTGGCTTTCTTTTTGATATCACATCAAGTGCTCAGTATTTCTGCTTTATTTTCCAATTAGTTCATATGCACTATCTAATATGTATGTAATAATATTAATTCCTACATGATGAGAAATATAAAAAATCTCAACTATAATTTCATTCTAGAAACAGTTCACATTATGTAAGATTTTTCAATGGCTAGAGATGGCTTAGCAATTAAGAGCATTTCCTGTGTAAGCATGAGGGCCTGAGGAATCTTAAGAGACCACTCAAATTTGATCCCCAGGACCCACACAAACATCTGAGTGGGGCCGTGAACATATGAAACTCCAAGAGATAGTGGAATTCCTAGGGCTTGTGAATAAATGGCAAGCTGCTGGTTCAGTAAGAGACTCTAGCTCAAGTAAGAAGTAGTGGAAGAGTGATGGACCAGGAAACCCCACGTTACCCTCCAGCTATCACAGGTGAATTCACAGGGGCATTGCATGGACATATATACACATGCATACACCATACATACATACATATACACAAAATTGCACACACACACACACACACACACACACACACACACACACACACCACTCTATACAAGCACACACCTGAAATAAGAGATTTGCTCATGCTGAGATTTATTGATACATGTCTTATGAATCAGCATATGGGCTGTCATGAAGAGCATTTAATGTGTATTTACAATGCACACTATATTGTTTATATTACTTCATAAATGTCACTTAAGTCAACTGTTGGTAGGGTTCAAATTTCCAATTTTGTTAGTGATGTTGCTTACTTGCACTTTTAATTACAAAGACAGGGATTAAAATTTACAAGTACGTGTGTGTGCTTGACATTTTTTTCCATTTTGTTTTACAATTATTTTCCCTTTTTATATTGTTAATCTCTAATTTAGGGTCTATGTGTAATTAGAAATATTATGTTCTTTCTCATAGATTAACAGTTTATTGAGTTATTTCCTGTACACCTCTGGTATTCCTTCTGATCTTAAATTCTACTATATATGCTATAAGTGTAGCATTCATATTTTTCTCATATACATCATTTTCATGCTATACCCACTGTTCTGGTTTGATTCAGGTTTCCCCCATAAACTTATATGTTCTAAATGCTTAGATCCCCAGTTGGTAGAAATTTGGGAATTGAAGCCTCCTGGAGGTGGTGCATTGTTGGGGATGGGCTTATTGGTGTTATAGCCAGTTTTCCCTTGCCAGTGTTTGGCACACTCTCTTGTTGCTGTTGTCTACCTGATGTTGGCCAGGAGGTGATATCCAGCCTCTGCTCATGGCACTAGTTTTCCCCTGCCATCATGGAGCTTCCCCTCAAGTCTTTAAGCCAAAATAAACCATTTCCTCCCACAAGCTGCTTTTGGTCAGATGTTTTCTACCAGCACAACAAAGCTGACTACAACAGTAAAGTTAGTACAGAGAAGTGGGGTCATTACTGCTAGAAACCTGATACTGTGGCTTTTGGCTTTGAGGGACTAATCTGCTGGAGGAATGTGGAAGGATTTGAAACCTTGCCCTAGGACCTTACAGTGCTGTAAGTACAGCTTGATGGACCATTCTGGTCAGAGTGGAAAGAACTGAATGTGGTGAGAACTATGGACTGTGAGGTTTGGTTTGTGAGGGGAAGAAAGAGCTTTGTCCAGACTAGGCTAAAAGCATTGCATAGAAATGAACTTGCGTGAGCAGATGGATATAGTAGAAAGAAAGGAAATCTTAGGCTGAAACTGCTGTCCATTTAGCTGCAATTATTTGAGAGATTACAACTATTGAAATTGGACCAGATGATCTGCATTGGGACAGCAGGAAGAATGCAGACTCTTTTGAAAGTACAGGGCCGAATGCTGAAGGAGTGTCCTGTTCTTCAAAGTCTGCTTTATGCCCCCGTGGATTAACCAGTTGGTACCCACCTGGTACTGTGTAGTATAACAAATGCAGAAGTGAGAGGGTCATTGAATTTGCAACATGGTCTTGTACTTTGGAAATGCCAATGGGTAATGTGAAGCAGGCTTGTTAGATTGCTTGCATGAAGGCCAGATGTAGTCATGTGGATGAACCATCAGCTGCAGTGGAGGTGCCAGGACTATGGGATGGCTGCCAAGGAGAGCTACTGGCACCAGATCAAGTTTTCCAGGACTATGAATATCCTAGAGATTTGTCACTGGTTAGAATTATAGAACTTGGAGACTTGTCACTGGCTAGAGTTGTCAGACTTGGAGCTACAGAGTTTTATGTTTACCTTGTTTGTTTCAAATCTTATGTTGGTTGAATATTTTTTTTTTTTTTTTATGCCCAATATCATCTTTTGCAGTGTGAATGTTTATTCTGTGCCATTATTTATTTATTTATTTATTTATTTATTTATTTTATTATGGCCCCATCAAGAGACCTTGGATTATGGGGATATTTGAACATCATTAGGATTGATAAAGTCTATGGGGGACTTTATTTTATTTATTTATTTATTTATTTTTTTTCATTTATTTATTTATTTATTTATTTTGAGAGAATGAGATGGAGAGAGAAATAAAAGAGAGAGAGAGAGAGAGAGAATTGGCCCTCCAGGGCCTCCACCACTGAAATCAAACTTTAGATGCTTCCACCACCTAGTGGGCATATGTGACCTTGCATTTGCTTCACCTTTGTGTGTCTGGCTTACGTGGGATCTAGAGAGTTGAACATGTGTCCTTAGGCTTCACAGGCAAGCACCTTAACTATTAAGCCATCTCTCCAGTTCCAGCGATTTTTAAAGTTGGACAGAATGTATTGCATTTTACATCATGGATGGTTATCAATTTATGGATTCCAGGATTGGAATGTGGTGGTTTGATGCAGGTGACCCCCATAAGCTTATGTTTTCTGAATGCTAGATTCTCAGCTGGTGGCAATTTAGGAGTTGAAGCCTCCTGGAGGTGATATATAGTTGGGGGCAGGCTTGTGGGTGTTACAGCCAGCTTCCCCTTGCCAGTGTTTGGCACACTCCTCCTGCTGTTATCCACCTGATGTAGCCAGGAGGTGATATCCAGCCACTGCTCATGGCATTGGTTTTCTCCTGCAATAAGGAGCTTCCCCTCAAGTCTGTAAGCCAAAATTAACCCTTTCTTCCCACAAGCTGCTCTTAGTTGGGTGTTTTCTGTCAGTAAGGCAAAGCTGACTACAACATCTGCTTATCCCCTTTTGTTTTCAACTTAGTCTGGATATTTGTACTTAAATTATCTTACTCAAGAAAGCCCAAATTGGTTCTATTTTCAAAGAAAATCTATTCTGATAATCTTTTTTTAAATTATAAAATATATTCTTATATTTATTCTAATTATGCTAGTGTTTTTCTTTTAGTTTTCCAACTGATTTTTTAAATTACTGTCACTTTTTTCTAAATGAAGTATTTTTAATATACTTTAAAATTTCTCTACTACCTTTTTTGCCTTATTATTATCATTTTACATTTGTAGTAGAAATGCTAACATATCACATTATTCTGATGTTAAGAATAGTTCATTATGTTTCACTATATGCTACATAGAGATATTTACTGTAATTCTATTTTCCCTCTATTGTTTATTGACATATTTCAAATTATTTCATAATACTAAAATTTAGTTTACAAATTTACTCTAAACAAGTCTCTTGTTCTTCAATGTAATTAGTACTTGAAAATGACTGTAGTCCATATGTATTTAACATCCCAGTGTTTTTTTTTGTCCTGTTCTGCATTACATTTTGCGTGGTTTCTCTCTAAGCTGAGTACTTTTCTATGTGTGCCTTATAGCACGGCTGTGTTGGTGATCACTGCTTTCAGCTTTTGTTTTTATGAAAATTTGTCCTTATTTTATGAAACACAGCTCTTCAAAGCTATCATCTTGTTGTCTTTTAGACTCTTTTTGCCTACAATAAAGTCTTCTGTGGTGTTTTATTATTGTTACATTTTCATATAATTTACTTATTTCCCATGAGGAAAACCCCATGGTTCTTCTTGTTTATGTTTAGTTTACTCTAGTTAGCCTGGACTTTATCTATGTGTGGTTGTTGAGACAGTTAATCACTTACTTGGGCTTTGTAGAGGTTCTGGGATCTGCAAGTTGTCTTATTTCACAAATTTGGAAAATCTGCAATCATTATTTCTTCAAACATATTTTCTGTTTTGTTTCCTTTGCTCCCCTAAGGGACATGAATTATCTATATGTTAGACTGCTTTATCTCATCAGAATGGTCTCTGAAGTTCCCTTAAGTATTTTCCAATCTGTTTTCTGTCTGTTTTCATAATATTTTATAAATACTCATCTGTTTGTTTTGCTTGTTTATTGGCTTTCTGGGTGAATGTGCATGTTCATACATGTGTGGGGGAGCAAATGAGTGCGACAGTGTGTGTGTGGAGGTCAGAGGACAATTGATGGTGTCAATCCTGGCCTTCTGCCTTGTTTGAGTCGGGCTTTCACATTGTTCCCTACTGTATTCACCAGGCTAACTGGCCCACAAGCTTCCAGGTGATTCTCCTGTCTCCAGATCTTTTTTGGCCGTAGGAGATCTGGGATTACAGACACTAGCAATGCAGTGTTCAGCTTTACATGGGATCTGAGGATCCCAATTCAGTACTCAGGCTTTGTGGAAATCAGCCTGTTACTCAGCCATATCTCCTGATGTAGTCATTTTTTTTCCCCCAATGTAGGGTCTCACTGTAGCTCAGGCTGACCTGGAATTCACTATGTAGTCTCAGGGTGGCCTCAAACTCACAGAGAGCCTCCTACCTCTGCTTCCTGAGTGCTGGGATTAAAGGCGTGTGCCACCATGCCCAGCTGTAGTCATCTGTTTTTAAGTGCAGTCATCCTTTCCAGCTTCCACCACTTTTCAACCCACCAAGTGGATATATCACACATTGGATATATTTTAGGATTTCAGAATTTTCAACTGTCTCTTTTGTGTCATTTCTATGTATTTTCTGAGCTGTATCATGATGGTCTTTTCTATGAGTTTTTGTATATATTATAGTACATAATTTAAAGGTGCTTGACATTTGGTCCAACTTCTGGTTTTTTCAAATTCCTTTTCTATGGATTACATTTTTTTTTCTTAGAATTAGTCACATTATTATTTGAAGATAACTTTGTTTTCACTTTAACTCTGAAGAAGGAAGTTTAGCCTCTGTGTTGGCTATGGTGAAAGATAATAAATCATTTTGAAAATTAATTGAATGTGGAACATTACATGGCTGGAAAAATTATTTCTAGTATTTGCTCCAAGATTTACCTTTCTCTGTGTATACACAACAAAACATCTAAGTATTGCCATCATTCTACCTGTACCATCTATCTTATAACTATCTTTAAATTGTTAGATTATATTTCATAAAATTTAGTATATTTTCGTATGATCATATTTTAGAACCATTTTCCCCAGTTAGAATAAAAATACACTTGCCTTCTAGTTTCTTTAAGAAAGCTTCTAATTCAGTGAGTAACACATATTCAAGCACCAATTATAATTCTTTATAGCTCTCAGCTGTTTACTGCCCAGGAGCAGGACGAACTGAAGGCCAGCTCTCAATATTTTCCTATCTTAGGTTCTTATAAGGTTCTGGCATAAAATGTCAGAAGCTTCTCAACTCGAACAGTCCTGAGAGGATGACCAATAGACATATTAGGTTGTGTTACTTGTGAAGCATACAAATGGCTCTAAGACATGTTGCTTTTAGCATAAAATAAAGCTTGTCAAATCACAGAGGTGTGTTAGAGAAACATACCCTCATCTATGGAAGGGAGGTGGCAGTGCTGGGTGGATCTTCAACAAGGAGACCCTCATGTAATTAACATGACTCTGGCCCTTTCACTTTTCACATGCTTCCCCAATTAAGCTTTTGAGGCCTTGAACTACAATATTAGGCCACAGCTGCTAGAAATTGATTCATCTCAGAAGATCATTGCAGCTCTGACCTTCGTGTTAGAGAATTTTATTTAGCTTTTTGGATCTTTGCTTCCTTTGTCCTTGAGGGAGAGTGAAAAAAAACGATGTAAATATTTACGTATGTTCCAAGAAAAACTTTGGCTGTTTCAGTCTCGTCTTAGACAATATCTGTATAATCACTATTGTTGAGTGCAGGGCTGTAGCTGTTTAATATTACACACTTGAGAAAGATATAATATAATGGAAATTTAGAGCATGTCTTATAACTATGAAAACAGCAGAGGGGATGTTTTGCCTACATATTAAGACATTTTATTTCATCCCATCTTCCCATAAATTATCATCATTAGTACTGCTGTGTTTCTAAAACCAATGGAGAAGTAGTCGCCAAGTAACAGGTGGAAGATGATTATCCAATTCAATTCTACCTGTTTGAGGATGAACTAAATAATCAGCGTGTCACCTTGGACATAATAGATCTAAGGATCTATGGTCCTTCCAATGATACGTTATTTCTTTCCTGTTAGATATATAGAGAGTGTTTTCAAGGGCTGTGTAAACCAGAGACATGTCTGCTTTTTGAAGGTAGCCCAGGCCAGCATATTCAGTGCTGAGGAAAACCTCCAAGCACATACCACCTTGTGAGATTCCGCACTACGAAGAAGCCCCGCTCGTCTGTGTGCTGGCATGTGGGCACCCCATGGGACAGACAAGAGTGCCTTCTTAGGGGCTGTTTCTGCCAGCCCAGAGCCTTTGCTCATCTTCCCCTGCCATGGTCCCGGCGCTTGTAACAAACCACAGGTGTTATGCTAAATTGGAATTGGACTTTGGATTCCAAAAAGACTCCCGATAATTACACAGCTGTTTTAAATTGTGGTTAAGTGGCCGAAGACGGCCAAGAAACCCCACCCACGGTCATTACAGTGTAAGCGAAAAGGACGCGAGTACAGTGATTACGAGGTTTCCTGAGTCCCCCAAGCCTTGGAGCGGGCTCTCCTAATTGTCAGCCGGACTGTGCAGGGCTTGTTTAAAATAATTACACTGCTGTTGCTGCAGCTCCCACAGCAGACCTCCTCGGCGCGGGTTTTCACATCAGATACCATCAGCTTCCTGTGCATTTTGACACCATCATTCTGCCAGTCTGGAAAATGGGGAAGAGGAAAGAAAAGAATTATTCTTAATGTACACAAATAAAGCCGCTCAAAAAGTCAGGGACACTCTGCCCCATGTGTGAGATGGATGGAAACAATTCAGCAAACAAATCTAACTAAACTGGGGGAAAATGTGCTGCTCTCATTTTTATTTTTAATTTTTTTTCCTACAGGGATAGCTGAAATCTTTCTTAATTACCGCTTATTCCAATGACAGAATTGTAATTTATCATTTAGTTGTAATTTGACATATGTTCACACCTTTGCCATTTCCAATTTCCTCCTTCATTCTAATTGTCTGCTCCACTCGCCTGTCATGCGCTGCTCTGGGGATTAATTCGAGCTGTCTGTCTGCACCGGGCGACCAGCACACTTGGGGCTGCCGAGAGCGTGACAGTGTCAATGTGCACACAGTTTATCTAAGGCATTACCCAGCCATCACGCTCCCGGGTCCTCTCTTCCCTCGCTGTTTACTGTTTATTCCACTTTGCATTTGTGACTTTTCCGTGTTTTATTAGACTCTAATTATGCTTTTGGCTGTCAGCTGTAAGAGAGAAAATGTTACATTAATTACTGTGAAGGGGGAGGTGCTTAGGGCTGGTAATAAATGGACCAGTAGATGTCTCTCTCTGTCTCTGAGATTCCTGGGTGGCTTGCTGCAGTTGTCCCACTTTGGTTTGAATCCCTGATAGATGCCCAGACTCAAACACAAACACGCAGAATGTACAAGCTAATGCAGCTTTTCACGCACAGGCAATTTTCCCCTCATCTCACCCAAGACTAGGTAAATTGGCATGGTAAGACATGAAGCTTAGCTTTCAGGTCACAATGTTTTCTCTGTTAAAGGTTACCTGTTTAATTCATAGATGGATTTAAAACAAGCCTGGCATGGGGTTGTGAAGGCATGGAATGAACTCAGTGAACACCGTGATAGAGTCCAGCTCTTTGAAAACGTATTTTGGTCCACTAGAAACTTTTTTTTTTTTTTTAACAGTGATGAGGTTTGAACCCAGGGCTTCACGTATGCTAGGCAAGCACTCTATTTCTGGCTTATATACCCAGACCTAGAAACTGTTAATTGTCCTCTTTAAAAATCCTCTTTCCTAAAACCCTATCAGCCCATTAAAATCCAGCAATATTTCTGCATACATCATGTCTTCTTTTTTTTAATTGAGAAAAATTTCTTCCTATTGTTTAAGCCTACCTACACAATAAAAATGAATTTCTTTTTCTCCCACTGAACAGACTTTCACTGTAGGTGAAATGTCCTGGTAATACAAAGCAGAGGAAAGACATTTTCTTCTACCCTTCAGGCCATTATGAAGGGCGAGAATTTACTAAATCAGTTGCATCATTCTCCCATTGGCCTAAAAGAGCAAAAGCAATTTCTTGGAATATCTAATTATCTATGGCAATGAACTTATATTTTGTTTTTGACTCTCATAATTTTCTGTCCTGCCTCAGGTAATTGTGGGGCTAAAGCTATTCTGTTGCTCAGATTTCCTCCCCCTTTTTTTGTAATCCTATCAATTAAAGTTCTGCTAATTATGGTTTTTTGGCTTCAGACACATAGCTTTAATTCTATATACTAGAAACCACTGTATAAATCCATAGTAATTATTTCACGCATTCTCAGCTTGTGAAATACCTGTGTTCTATAAACATCCATATTATTTAAAACACATTGTTAAGAGTTTTATGGAACACTAATATGGCATAGGTGAAGAAAGAAAATATACAAAATATGATATTGATGGTAAAAATTGTGACTTGTTTAAATCTTCCAGATAACAGCCCACAATTTTTTGACATTTACCTGAACTAACTTAGCTGTATGTATTATATACTAAAATAAAATCTTAAGATATTACATCTTGTTGATTAAATGCAATGATTTGTTAAATTTCATTTTTAAATTTTAATCTAGAGAGAGAGAGAGAAAGGGTGCACCAAGGCCTTCAACTGCTGTGAATGAATTCTGGAATTATGTGCCCTCTTGTGGTACATGTGTGTTATTGCGCATTGGCATCATCGCATCTGGCTATGTGGGACCTGGAGATTCAAACATGAGTTCTTAGGCTTTGCAGGCAAGCACCTTAACCTCTAAGCCATCTCTCCAGCCCTACATTTCATTGTTTATTATTTGCAATCTTTCTCCAGGATAAATCAATTCTAAAGTATTAGTGAAGTACAGTTTGAGTTTTTAAAATACTGTGCAAATAGAATGTAGCCAGTTTCTTCATCAGAATTGCAGCAGACAGAATGTTGTAGTATTTAATCTTTCAAACTAAATATCTTGAAAGGGAAAAAGGGAAGATTTATAGAGTAATGTGAAAGGTTCAAGAGAATGAAGAAAGCTAGTAAGAGAGGGAAGAGTCAGGTGCACATATAATTTAAGGGTAAGAAATCATGAGCTTAATATTTGAACTTTCTTATTTTGGAAGAATTTTTATACCATTTATATCCTCTTTATTTTTGAGGTATTTTTCAATTGCATGAAAATAATACAAGACCTTGGTAATCACACACTTGTGGTACTGCAACATTTTCAACTGCCTTCACTACCCCAAGTGTGGAATCTCCTTATCCCGTGGCTTTTGATGCCCCGATGAGTGCAGCTTCACTCTGCTTCTTCTTTTTGGTTCCTGTCTTAGTTTCTTTTCTGGCTTTTGTGATGGTCCCTGATTTGATTTTGCTCTAAATGTGCTTACCCATTTCATATGACTGCATGATGAGAACATGCTGTACTCATTGTGATTGGTTTGATTGGTTCAGTCACTTCTTCACATGCTCCTTCTACAAATGATAGCAGCAAAGAAAGCCATGAACAAACAATTTTTATATTCATGGACTGTACTTTCAGGTTATCAATTATTTTGATCATTTTGCCTCTGTGAACTCGTTCATATAATTTCCTCACTTCCTATAAGAATTACAAATCCAACTTATTCTTGAAGGTATAATCAATTCTAATTTTCATAATGTAGCCTTTTAAAACTCACCTGCAGACAGGAAATTTAATTTTTATTTATATTACATATATGTGTGTGTATGCAGGTGTGTGTTTTTAAAAGTTTATATTGAGTCCTATTATTTTTCTCTACTTTCCCACAGTTCAGTGGTATTTCTTCAGAAGGTCTGCATACCACAATCATTTATAAAGGATTTGTTCTAATCTGTGCATATGGGCTAAGGGCAGAGGTTTATATGCTTGAAAATCATCCCATCAGAATCTGGTATGCTCTCTTAGTTGAGCCACTGCTCCAACTAATATGGGACAGGATACATATTGATTGATGGAGGAATGATTGATGTGTGAATCAACTGTGTCACACTGCCTGCCCTATACAGTCTTGAGGAAATTAAGTCATCTTGTAGGTGCTTCCATATTCTTACTCCATAAGTATGAGGAAGAACTGGATATTCATATGAAAATGAACAACATTAATGCAATCTATTTTATTTTATTATAATTGTAGATAAAATTGACAATGGATTACTTTAAATTTGTGTAAAATGATAGGAAAATTACAAAAGGACTTCCATTCCTTTTATGTTATACAAATTTGCTTGACAGATTTTATAAAGGACAACTAACATATAGTGATAAGATGAAGAGCACATAAAAATTTTTGAATACAGATGATGCCCCTTAAAAAAATCAAGATGATTCATAGAAAAAATAAGAGGAAGAAAATTATTTATTAACGTTTTATAAATGAAAGGTTTTCTAGAAGAATTATGAACTTAGTCTAACAAATAATGACTGGGTTGATTTGATCTGCTTTGCAAAGTAGAAATTATGACTAAGTGGACAAATGAGCAATCTAATCACCCATCTGGAAGGTATATGATGAAGGTTCTTGTTTCCCTCACTAGGTGTGACAGTAGAAAGACAACTGCAATGCAAGTCAACCTGAAAGGTTTTCTTGTAAATCTAGAGATACTGTAATGAAAAATGCAACACTTAAACATAAATAAGATGCCATGATTCAGCTGGTATAAAAATTGAGCTAGAAATAATTTGCATATATGGTACTTCACTAACTTAAGTATTATCAGGGCATAAGGAAGAATATACTCCTATAAACATCCATTCTCTCAGAAGTTTAGTTGGCAAAAGGCGATGAAATGGACCACCAAAGAAAACACAAAGAAGGGCCACAGAGATGGCTTAGCAGTTAAGACACTTGTCTGTGAAGTCTAAGGACCAAGGTTCAATTACCCAGGACCCACATAAGCCAGAAGTGCCACAAAATGGCACATAAGTCTGGAGTTCTTTGCAGTGGCTGGAGGCCCTGGCAGCCCACTATCCCTCTCTCTACTCTCTCTGTCTAATAAAATAGAGACCCAGAGGCTCCTAAAAGAGCTCATCACTGAAGTAGACTTAAAACTCACCATGACGACTCAGGGATTTTGCAGAAGAGGGGGAGGAAAGATTGTAAGAGCCATAGGCTCAGACATCATGCTCAGAGAGATTCCCTCCCCCCAAAAATAACTGACTGCTGTTCCCACAAGGCATAAACCACAACCCCATGGGGAATACCTGCAACCCCACTGAGGAGCATTTCTAATTGAATGGAGGCAGGGACAAGGTCAAAGTGGATACCAACATATGATGCATCCACACGAATTTTTAATAATACTATTAATATATAATATATATTAAGATTAATATATAACATATAATTAACATTAATAATAATTGTTAATAACACGAATGCTGTTAATAATAATAATAATATTATAAAATACCTTAAAATGAAAAAATACAAACAAGATCCTTGTTTTGGTTTTGCCACATTAGCTTGCTTCTATTCAAGTCCACCACAGAAAGAAAATATAAAACTTGAGTAAATGAAAGAAAAATCTCTTAAAGACAGTATTACAAAACTTGAGGAAATGAAAAAAAAATCTCTTTTAAGACATCATTAGGCAGAATTGGAGGAAGGATTCTGGAAGAAGAGTAAGTTAAAATGCTAGAAAGAAGTGAACAGAATTTAGTTTCATTATTTTCAATTTAAAGCCACTAAGAAGTTATCAATATCATATACTGTCCACCCTAACTATCTACCCTACTTCCCCCAGCTCTGGGCAACATGTCTACAACATTAAAGAAAGTGTTGTAGGCAAGAGAAAATGTTTCCAAGTATGGAGACATGGAATGTCATAAAGGAATATAGGAAAGAAATAAGGAATAAAATATAACTGAATCTGAATATCAATGCATTAAAATAATACCAATGTCTTATGGAGAAAATATGTAAGATTAATAAATATTGCAAGGTTAGTAGATCAATAAATGGATTATAATATTATCTAGAAACATGATGAAGAAAACATCATATGGAATATTATTCTCCCTATAATATAGGTGAATAGTTATTTTCCAAACTAGGTTTTCTTTATCATTCAAGAAATGATTGTTAATTTACATACATCAAAAATAAAAATCCTCTGTTTATTAAAAGTTACTATTAGGAGAACAAAAACCAAGCCACATGCTGGAATAGCAAATGTGCATTTATCACAAACTATGTCTATGCAGAATATATTTTAAAACTCATAAAAAAACAATAAGAAAAAGTGAAAATATCAGTAAATATAATGAAATTATACAGCTATATTAGTTTTAAAGGAAATACACACTAAAATTCACAATGGGATACAACTACATACAAACTATGAGATGTAGAATGAATTACATAGCAGTATATATTAGCAAAGATGTGGGCTCATTAGAGCTTTCATACTATGATGGTTTCTACAAGTTTTAATACCCATATACTGAAATTTAGCAACTGGAATAAAGACATCTACCTCTTAGTACTGGGTGTGTTGGTATCCAAAAAATATGTACAAGAATGCTCACAACTTGGATCATGACAAGCAATCAAATGGGTAAGGATGACCACAAAAAGTAAACTGAGTAAAATTGATGACTTTTGCACAATGGACTCCTATACAGGTTTTAAAAAGTGAATATTGCTATGTGAAAAACATGGATGATGGCTGGAAAGATTGCTTAGTGGTTAAGGTGCTTGCCTGCAAAGTCTAAAGACTGGAGTTCTATTCCACGTAAAGTCAGATGCACAAAGAGGTGCATGAGTCTGGAGTTGGAGTACCCTTTTCTGGCTTTGTATCTCTTCTCTTTATCTCTCTCTGCTTGCAAATAAATAAAAAATGTGTTTTTAAGAAAATATGGATGAATCAAAGGCTATTTGTGAGTAAAGAAAATCATTTTCTGTGTGGGACATAAAATAATGTCTATTATATGCCCTGATATTTTTTAAAAATATGAAAAAACAAATTAATCTTAGGCTGTTAGGATGGTTTTGAAAAAGTATTCCAGCTGTGACTGAGAAGGACACATTGGAGCTTCCTTTGTGCTAGCAATATTTTGTTTTCTGGACTACCTGATTTCATTAGTGTTTGCTGATTCTATGAAATTCCCTCACCAGTCTGTACAACCTTTTCTTCTTTGTCTCATGCCATGCACTGATTTCTGTCCTCACTGAATCTTCCAATCTACAATTTGAAGGCCTAATTTCTATTTTATTAGTATTGGAGATGAAATCTTTGGAACATAATTAGGGCAGGATGAGCTCTTGAAGGAAGTGTCTGGATTGGATGAGTTTCATGTCTTAAAATAAACACAGAAAGCTTGTGATGTAAGGAAAGTTCACGTAAGGACTCATGAGAAGGTGGCTGTCTGCCAGCCAGGAAGAGAATCTACACTGGAACCCCATTAGCCTGCACTTTGATCTTAGATTTTCTGGCTTTCAGAACTGTGAAAAATAAATGTCTGATATTTGAACGGCCTCGTCTATGGTATTTGCTTCAGATCCTAAGTTGACTAAGACAGTCCAGAAGCTTCAGGATGGCAAAGAGAACATTCTTGCATCTCTTTAAGTACTGTGGTGCCTGTTTACAAAGACTGTCCTGCATCCTTCCTTCAACATCCCTTTCAGTGAAAGCAAATATCTTCTATCCTTTCCTCAGTGTACAGAAACAAAGCAGCATTTGATGTAGTATCTACTAGCACCATGTAAGGACTGGCTGCCTCCTTCTCCAGTGCACTCCCTTGCAATCCTACCACATTCCCTTGCTCTTACCCAATGCCCTACTCTTATGGATGCTTTCCACCTATTTTCAATGATCTGTGGAGTGATTCACCTTCCAAAGTAATATAACAATCTGGGTACACCCGGCCAATCAGATTATAATTGAAAAATAATGCTTTCCTAGTGGATTTTAGAAAAACTGAATCTCAGAGTTTTTATTAAGTATTATATATTCTATAATGTCTAATAATTAGTATGTGTATGAATTTAACATTAATGGGTATCAAATTTCGCAAATTTGTCTAATACACGTCTTTTGTCCACTGATTTTTGTTTAGGATTCAGAGCCCTTCATCTTCATTGCTTACTGGCTTTTAAGCATTTGGAATAGGATTTCTCAGAAGTTATACTCATTGCTGACTGTGTTTGCATTTCTCATTCAAGTTCTCTAATAGGTGCCCTCCATACCCCCCATAAAAAGGGAAAAATTGAAAATATTCAAGGTAAGATATTGGGTCTGCATGTATAAACATATGTCTTAAATGGAAGGACTTCAAAGTGTAATACTACAGTATAATAATAGATATAATATATAAAATGCAATTATATATAATATATAATAATAAATGTAAAAGCAATAGTGCAATTATATATATATCCATACATATATATATATATATATATATAACATATAATAAAAGTGTAACAATATAGTGTTTGACATTTATGCTGCCCTTTGCTTTTCAAAAATCTTGTAATGTATATAATTGTGTCTGTTTATGTATTTCATTAGTTTATTTGTTGATACAGCATATAGAAACATAAAATCATTCTTTAAAGTACCCATTTTTATTCTTCTTTTATATCAGCAATCTTAACACATATACTTCTTGATCTGTTATCTGCTATTACTTTCAAACATTTCTTTCCAAACCCCACTATTAGGGAGTAATTGAAAATATAGTATTGCTTTTCCCTGAGTTGTTTTCTGATTAATGTGGGGTCTTGATGGTATTTTCCTTTCTGGCATTTTCCTCATAGTAGTACTAATCTTGTTTTTAAAATAATCACTGTTATTCTAAAATCTTAATAGACTACTATTATTATTATTGATCACAGTTAACTCTTTATCTTCTGTTGCAAACTAGTTTTAATCCCATCATTGTTTTCAACCATCTTAAACTGTAGATTTCAAATACCTTTTATATCTTCATCCTTCAAACCTCCCATCCTTGAGCATGGACTTCACATGAACCCCACATTTTGACCTCTGGCAAGGTTTTACCCTGAAATGTCATATCTCCTTTGAGCAACATTGACAATCCCTACTACAAGATTGAATCTTCTCACCATGATTTCAGTGGCTCCTGTTCAATTGTTTGTGCTTACTGTTCTATAAAACAATAAAAAAGAAGCTCTCCATGAAGATACCTAATATCCAGTTAGTGGCAGGTAAAGATAATTAATGGCTAAAAATAAAGATTCAAGTACTAGCAATCTATCTGATTCTAAGAAAACTCTAAAAGGAACTATCATCAAAAAACCGTTATTGAGCATGCCAAGCATGTGTTTATTGATAAGCACAGTACAGTACCTCTTTTTAACTTTAATTTAGAAGTTATTAAAATATTTATAGGGGTGTAATGGTTTTCTTCCATTCCTGTCATTTTTATTCTCTTTAACATAGTTGCTTTTACTGAGTATGGGTACTAATTTTGGGACTTATTTGTTTCAAAAATTTATTAACTTTTTTTGAGGACACACACACACACACACACACACAGAGTGAGAGAGAGAGAGGGAGGAAGAGACCGAGAATGGATATGCCAGGGCCTCTCAGCTGCTGTGAACGTGCTCCAGATGCGAGCGCCCCCTTGTGTGTGACATTGCCCACTTGTGTCACTTTTGCATCTGGCAAAGCGTGGGACCTGCAGATTTGAACAGGCATTCTTAGGCTTCGCAGGCAGGCGCCTTAACTGCTAAACCATCTCTCCAGCTGGAATTTATTATTTTAGACATCATCATAGTGTTTCTGTTCTTGCACAAGTTATAAATAATGGACTTGTTATTGAAATGCACAAATTTAATTATATGCTACTTTGATGTTAATTTGTTTTGTTTCCAGTTAAGAAAACTATTATTATATTAATGCAGTATATGGTTTCATGAAATTTTTATTTCCTTTTATGTATGGGTTTTGAATTCTATGTAGCCCAGGCTAGCCTCAAATTCTCTATATAGAAAATTCGCTATATAGGATGGTATTGAACTCCTGATCCGCTTGTCTCAGTCTCCCAAATGCTGGTATTGCAGGCATGTGTCATCATCCTCAACACTCTTCCTGACATGTTTAACATCATTTTTCACATGTGTTCTTATACAGCATGGCAAGAAGTATGGGTAAACAGAAGGCTGTGAACTGTAATGAGAAGGTATTACATATTTTGGTATCTTACAGAAAGTGTGGTATATCTAGGTAGATAGTAGTCTATTTGAGCAACAGTAGCATTTCAGTTAGAGCAATGATATTTGTGTGTGTGCGTGCGTGTGTGTGTGTGTGTGTGTGTGTGTGTGTGTGTGCATATACAAGCCATGGCACATGAGCAGAGGGCAGGGGACAATTTGAAGTGTTGGTCCTTGCCTTCTACCTTGTTTGAAGCAGGGTCTTTTGTGACTCACTTTTGTGTATGCCAGGCTAGCTGGCACATGAGCTTCTGGGGATTCTCTTGTCTCCACCTCCTATCTTAACATAGGATTGATGAGGTTACAGAAGCACACTACTGTCCCCTCCTTTAGTTGGGTTCTGGGGATCTGAATTTAGATCCTCATGCTTATGAAGCAAGTGCTTTATCCACTTGATCATTTCCCCAGACCTAGATTAGTGATTCAACCAGAAACAAATGTTGTTACAAGTGCCAATTCTATTTAAAGTAATTTCGTTTTTATGACAAGAAAAATATTGGCTTGTTATTGGCTCAAGAACTGTGTCCAAATCTTACTTCCCATTTGCCCATTTCTGTATAACTGGCTGTCAAGAAGGCCTTGGAGTTCTAAGAACCAGTTCTGATTGGTTTAGCAATTCCAAAAGGCAGAGACTATTCAGAGAGCTCAGGAACTAATGACTCTCTTTAAAGATTTCGCTTTGCCTATCCTGAGTCATGAGTTTTGAGTCAAGAACAGTGCATATGCTATGAATAGGTAGTACCAGCCCTGAATAAACTTGACATACCTTGGCCCCCAAAGAGCCAGAAGTTCTGTTAGTAGAAATGGGAAGGGATCCAGCCCAGCACTATCAATACATAAGCAGTTCATGTGACCACATTTTAGATGGTCAAAACTGATGAATCTGGAAGAAATGATTCACCAGTGAAAGAATATATAATATAACTGGGGATCAGAGGAAGACAGTAAATTGTGGCTTTGCAAGTTCAGAGCTAGGACAAGAATGGCCTGATTAATATCTCTAGGATCTAAGACAGAGACATTGGTTTGGAAGAGTCAGAATTTTGGCAGACACCTGTAAGGTGAATGTGGAAGTCAGCTGGAATATTGACATCAATAGTACATCAATATCTTTGGAGGTATGGGCATTACAGGTACTTTCTTATCAAGATCAGAGTTTATGCACACACACACTACACACACATACACTTTGAAATGCAGAGTGGGTGGGACTAAAATCATAGGCCAAGTTAAGTAGGGGCATATTCCTGGAGTTGATTAATAGAGTTACCAATATGTAGCACTCTTTCAAATATTGTGACTATCAGGAATCAATAATCAAATAATCAAATATTATTGTTCAGAGTATTAGCTTTCTTTTCTTTCCCAAGACAGTGTTTGTTATAGAGGAATATGCTCTGTATGATTAATATATATATAATGTTCCCATATAATTACAAAGAAATCTATCATTTGCATCAAAATTAGTCATAAGCTTTCTACCTTGTTTCTGCTTGACTTCCTCCTGTTTCCTAGGCCATAAATGGTCACTTATCAGGTACCTATAGTGCAGGTATAACGCTTTCTAGTTATCAATATCCGTGTCTGTAAAATGGAAGTGATGTCTGTGGACTCAAGAAGCTCATCTCCAGGGTAGCACACTGAGCACAGGGCCCTTGGTAACACTAATCAGGCTCTTTTTTATGGGTGGCAGAGTCCGAATTGCCATATATGGAATTGAAATCACATGAAGATTAAGTATGTGCTGAACACAAAATTTTGATCATTTGATGGGTCACAGACCCTCGAGTTCCTTACTAGCATGAGTTTACCAGTAAGAGAAGCCTTATTGTGCATTGGTGTCACAGATCAAGTAAAATGTACAATAGCAGAATCAGGAATTGCAAACTGGTAACTTTTTTTTTAATGTGAGGTCTATGTTCTAGGCCTAAATTTGTGAAATTTTTATTTATTTTTTATTTATTTATTTATTTATTTATTTATTTATTTATATTTATTAGAGATGGGGGAGGGGAAAGAATGGGCACACCGGGGCCTTTGCAAATGAAATCCAGACACATGCGCCACCATGTGCATCTGGTTTACATGGGACTTGGAGAATCAAACCAGGGTCCTTAGGCTTCACAGGCAAGCACCTTAACTGCTCCTGTGAAACTTTTTTGTTTGATTAAACTTTGTTCAAGGGATTTTTATGAGACTTGTGCATAGAAAAATGTTAGTTCTAAGAGCCCAGATGACAAAAGTGCAACATGGTTTTGAATGTTTCACAAGATGACAGCCTGTTCCTCCCCCCCATGATATGCAAAATATTTGGAAATTGAAGGAATATTATTCCTGTGAAGATTCAGAAGCTTGAGGAATGCCAGGAGAACACATTCTAAGGCATCAGCATATGGTCCGCATTTGGTCCCAATTCATGACCACGAAGGCAGAACTTTGAATCAACATTTGGAAACTTTCTTAGTGTGACCTCAAGTTCCCAGAAAGGAGCTGCACCTGTGTTAAAGCATTAAGTGCGGATTAAGCTTTAGTGATTGTGGGAGTTGGATTGTTGCAGGTCAGGGCTAAATTTTCTTGGGCTATTTTAGCCCTATAAATAGCCATTTGTTGCCTACCTTTGTATGTGGCCTAACATTCTTGTGACTATTAGGTAAATCATTTTGGAATGTAGAAACAGACAATAGAATAAGAAGAAACACTATGATGCTGTCAGATTGAAAGGCTAAGTAAGTACTCTTAGTTTTTCAAACGAGAAAACTAGAATTGCACAAGATAAATCACATACTGTAAAACCTCAGAGTTATCAGTGTAAGTGAAAATTAAACAGGGATCCATATGTGATATCTGATGAAAATGATAGTGAAGGCATGGTGAAGAGTCAAAGTAGACAATAGCAAAGCTTTTAAACTTTTTCAGGTGTGCTCAAACATAGGAAGCCTGGCTGGTTGCTCATCTAGACTCTCATTGCACTCATTACACCGCTAACTTTTACAGCTATTCTCACAGCAAACTGTCTCAATGGTCTTGTTCTAAGAATGACTTTACTTCCTCAAGACATTCATCCATCTGCAAAGGGTTCTAACGTAGCCATAGAACAGAACCGGACCATCTATTACTGTGTCCTCCACTTAGGTAGACTAGATAATGGAAAAATGAAAAATTCAAGTCTGATTGTTCAATATTCTTCCATGATATTGGAATAATTCAATTATTTATTCCTGGTAGATTTTGCAAATCCCCACGTTTCTCCTCAAACACATGCACTTGCCTCTCAATGGTGGCAGTGAATGCTTCTTCCCAGGCATAGCAAAATGGTCAATGATTATAAGATGCTGTGTGTGAACCCTAGATCTCAGGGCTTCTGCTTTGCTCATCACACAATTTTAAACTGTTTCTTAAATATGTTGTCATTTCTATTTTTGGAGCAACACTTCATCAGAATGTCTGTCTTTAATAAATAAACATCAATTCAAAGAAAATAATTTATTCATTAATTTTAGTTCAATATAAAATGCATTTTATTGACATTTTAAGTATATTTTAATATCTCTACTAAGAATATTTTGACTATCTTTGCTCTCTCTTTCTTAATCCATATTGACTTCCCAATGCACATCTCTTTTATGAATCTTTTGATTTTTGTGTTTGTCTCATGGTCTCTCAAAATGCATCTGTGAATGTCTATACTTTCCATTTCTCTAGCTGTGAATATATGCCACCCACCTATATATGGTTTCTGGCCCTCCTTAGTAATCTTCATAATGAAATCTAGTAATCTGTCCTTTTATCCCTTCAATTTTATGTTCAGAATTGGCTTTAATTCACCCCATTATAAATAGATTCTATTGAAAGTCAATAACTTTCTTTCAAGTATTCTTTCCTGATTTAATTGCAGTATGAATCTTCTTTGTGTTTAGTATAGGTTGCATTGCTTTAAAGCAGGGATGGTAAGTACTTGGCTGTAAGATCTACCTTCTCTTCCTATGACTATAAATATATAGCTACCTCGCACCTGTTTCTCTATAACCCAATCTACCTTGTAGAGCTCACAATAGTCAGGTCTTTTTAGTATTTGACTCAGTTTTTTTTTTTTTTTTTTGAGGTAGGATTTCACTCTGGTCCAGGCTGACCTGGAATTAACTATGTAGTCTCAGGGTGGCCTTGAACTCATGACGTTCCTCCTACCTCTGCCTCCCAAGTGCTGGGATTAGAGGCATGCGCCACCACACCCGGATGACTCAGTATTTTTAAATACTATATTTTAATGATATTTATTAACTTTTAGTTAGTAGAGTTTTAGCTTTATATAAACACCTCTTCATGCATTCATATTACTTTCCCCTATCTGCCATGATACAGTTATATCATAATGTGTTTAACTGTAAGAACATGCAATTTTAACATACAGATAAGCCATATATTTGACTATAATTTCTCAAAAATTGTATATGTCCTTGTTTTCCATATAGTTAATATTGATTTTCTTTTCTTGCTTTATTTTTCAATGAACCATCACTAATACATAATCAAATTCTTTGCCCAAATGAAAAGAGATCTATCAGTAACTTTAAATACTTCATAAACTTCCAATTTGACTTTTTCATTCAAACAAGTACCCCTTCATATCTTCTCTCTTTCCATACATATTGAATATTCTTTGACACAATTGTCATCTGAAAGATCCCTACCTGTTCTTTGATTCTAGGACTTACATGGTTCTCCTTTGAACACAGTGATTTCTCTCTCTCTCTCTCTCTCTCTCTCTCTCTCTCTCTCTCGGTCTCTCTCTCAGTCTCTCTTTTTTTTTTTTTTTTTTTTTGTTTTGTTTTCCTAAGCAGGGTCTCACTCTAGCTCAGGCTGACCTGGAATTCACCATGTAGTCTCATGGTGGCCTCGAAATCACAGTGATCCTCCTACCTCTGCCTCCTGAGTGGTCGGATTAAAGACACATGCCACCACGCCCAGCCCTGATTTCTCTCTCTTGAATAACCTGTTCATTTTGATGGACTCTCTTTCTTTAGTTTCCTGAGAAACTGTAGAAGTATGATAAGTTTGAGTTGTTGGATACCAGAATTTTTAATATGCCTTCAGATCCAGTTTGGAAACCACCTAAGGGAAAAGCACTCATTGTTTCATTTTCCTCTGTGTCCTCTTACTTAGGAGGCAACATAGGCCTGAGCCTCAGGAATGCATATGGCTTTTAGATCTGGTCCTTGCAGCCTCTGAATAAGTGGTCCCAATCTTCTTCTTTCTTTGGATTGCAGCACAGGCAGAGAGACCAAAAGAAACTACTGTGGCCATAGGTGACAGCAAAACACGATATGAGAGGACACAAGTCTCTAAGTCGAAGCTGAGTCATGAGGGGAAACTTAAATTTATTTTGTTGAACCACTGAGATTTGAGAGCTGTTTGAAATAGAAGTGTCTATGAGCACACATGTTCCCTTGTCTTCACCAGTATGGCATGCTTTGCAGGTGTTGTAACCATTGAGGCATCTCCCCAGCCCAAATTGTACTATTCTTTATCATGTAATGTTAATATTCCATTCTGCTTACACCCAAGTTATCAAATAGTGCAAAAGTAGAGCTATAAGTATAATGGGATTATACATGTGTGCACCACTTTGAATCTAGCTTTACATGGGCCCCTCTGTGATAGCCTTGATTTTCATTTCCTTTGTTACCTTCTTACTTATTTTAATTAAATAATCACTTAAGATATATAATACTTGATGCTGTGAAAACTGAATTCAATTGGCTATTCTGTTTATAGTGTCCTTGATTCACACAAGTAGACTAAAAATCATAATAAAGATGTTACAGAAATACACAGATGATTCCAGAAACATTTCAATGAGAGATTTGACATAAACGGAGGTGTTGTGAATATATTGGGGATGCTTCTATGAAGAAGTGCTTCAGATTAAATACTAAGGCACTAAAAATCATTAAAAGTATTAGGCTGATTTCATTACTCAGATCTGGTTAGGCTGTACTGAGGTAACAAAGCATAAGGATCAATACAATAAAGGTGTGTTTATTTTTCATATTGATCATGATATTAAATGATGGTTTTTCAAGGTAATTCTCCTCTCAAGAAGTGGGCTCATTTAATTACATGGCTGGCCTGAATATTCTGAGTTCTTCCATCTTAGTTGTTCACATAGGAAACAACAAGCTGGGGAAACCAAGTGATGTTTTTGTTGTTGTTGTTATTGTTATTTATTTATTATTTATTTTTTACCTAGGTCTGGAAATTGTGAACATCATTTGAACAAAAATCGCTTTCCTTAAACGAGTACTATGATTGTATCCTCATGCAAGAGGGCTGAGAAAAAAGAAAATGGAATTGGAAGAGAGAAGAGCCAGACTCTGCCACACAGGAATAAAAGTCATTACATTTTTCAGATGAAAAGCCTGTGCGGATGCACAGAGGTAAGGGTTAGCATGGCATGTCTGGCATTAGGTGAGGTGAGGAGGGAGTAGGGATGAAAGCAAGATGACAATATAGAAACAGGACAGGAACGTTGTTCTTACCTAGAAATTGATTTGCTATTAATAAGTTTTAAGCAAGACAATGGGTATGATTCAAAATTTTAAAGTAGTGGGATTTCTTTCTGCCTTGTTTAGGACAGAGTTGGAGAAAAGACAGAACAGGGGCTGGAGAGATTGCTCCCTAGTTAAAGGCACTTTCAAAGCCTCCCAACCCAGTTTCCTGACCACCCATATAAGCAAGGTGGAGGTTCATTTGCAGCAGCAAGAGAACCTGGAGCACACATAGACACATGTGTGCATGCAGCACATGCAGACACATATGCATGCACACAGACATACACACATGCTCACATAAATAAATGAATAAATATTAAAATAAAGAAAACAGGTCTGAGGAGATTTCCTAGTGGTTACAAGTGCTTGCTTGCAAAGTCTGCAAGTCTGGGTTTGATTCCCCAGTACCCATGAAAATTCAGATTCACAAAGTGGCACATACATCTTGAATTAGTTTTCAGCAGAAAGAGGCCCTGGCTGTCCATTCTCCCTCTCTCTCTCTCTCACGCTATGTGTGTGTGTGTGTGTGTGTGTGTGTGTGTGTGTGTGTGTGTGTATGTGTCTCTCCCCCTTTCCTTGCAAGTAAATAAATAAAAATATTTTAAACAATAAAATGACATAGTTCAGACCTTGAGGCAGGAAAATTAATGACAGAATGCAATCTATTTTGTATCCTCTTGGATATATATACATTGTTACCTGATACTAAACATACAAATGAATGAATATTCATTTATGAGAGGAATACTAAATGAACCTGTGATTCTATTCTATTCTATATGGCACAGAGCTTCCTTATCCTGTCACTTCAGTTCATGGTTTCTCTCCTTGGAATTACTTTTTCATAGGGACTTTCTCAATTAGGAGAGTTTTTAATAACAATGAATTAAGGAGTATTTATGCATATTCTTTCCTCCTATGAAGTAATTCTGTGTACCACCACTGTCAGGTTCTGGGCTTGAGACAGAGGACTGGAGACAGACTCATTTCTTGGGCTCAGCATGGTTTAATTTAGCACCAGAGATAATGGCAGGATCCCAAGTGAAAGAAAAAGACAGAGGCTCTGGAAAACTGAGGACTGGGAGGGAAGGAGTTTTAAAGGTTTGAGGGGAAAGGGGGAATATTGCACTGTGGGGTGGGGGGCGGTCTTGTCTGGGACCTGAGGTGGGCACTGGTACAGGAAGCATTCTTTCCTCTCATCTAAGGTACGATGTGACTTACCCAGCTCTGGCCTCTTGGGTCCATGACCTTGAAAAGAGCCTGGGAGTCTTTTCATATCATTGCTTTGCCATCTTTTCTTAAGATGGCTGTTTCAAGAAACCGGAAATAAAATGAGTGCTGAAAACGGGCATGCTTCTGTCCTTGCAACAGTCCCTGCAAGGAGACTTCTTGGAAGTGCCACATCAGCTATCCACTTCTACCTTAGTAAGCAGGTTTGCGAATGTGATTGCACCTGGTCCAAATGGAGGCTGTTCCGTTGCTGAGTTGCAGTGTGCTGAGTTGCCATCAAGATTATTTAAATGTGTGAGACAACTGGGAAAGAAAGCTACACTTGATAGCAAACTGATGTCTCTGCCACTATCTTTTAAAATCATTGCCACATTCTTTTTGTTTCACTCAGTACCACAATTAAAACATCCTTTAATGAGGATTCAAGTCCTGTGTATTGTTGTGCCAGGGATACTAATTTTAGAGAAGAGCTCATTTTCGTGGCTTCCTGTTTCCTTACAAAGGGCTTGCTCCGCATGGCCTTTCTTCACAATGCTCCCATTCTTTGGTAAAAACATGAGCTGCTAATTGGTGATTGGCAAAAGCATGACGTTCATTGTCCAGATATCTTTTCTTAGGTAGAACTAATCTAAAGAGAAAATGGAAATTGTGGAGACTGGTTTACCCTCCACCTCCCCCATGGCCTGCTCTCTTCTGATTGAGACGAGTATGAAACAAGGCTCCTGTGATAGCCTATTGTTCAAAACTTAAGTTTCAACAGATGATATTAGTGGTGATGAGAACACATCTAGGCAGGATTAAAGCCACATTCTTTCATTTTTTTTTTTTATTAAAATTGAGGCTATTTTTTTAAACTTCTGATTCTGGGTTCCTTTTATTTTCAATGGTTCAAGGCTTCAAAAGGGAATGTGCTGTACAAATCGCCATCTTCCTGGAGATTCTGTCTATAGATTCCATATACGTAGCCTAGAGTGACTGAGTGAAGGGTGCCATGAGTACAGCTGCTGAAGGTCGGCCCATGAGACCCACACTCATACAGAAGGGAGTCAGCGCCTTTCTTCCAGCAGATGATTGCTAGGAGGGAACTGTCTTGCAGGTCTGAGATTTGAAGGTGTTATTTATTTATTTATTTATTTATTTATTTATTTATTTATTATTTTTATTTTTGTGGGAAGGGGGAATAGAAATGCTGGTTTTCATAGTAAATCATCTTTCTCTAAAGCCTTGCTGAATTTACCAAAGATATATTATGTAAGCAAAATAAATTCTGTTGACTCTTAGACATTGGTTTATTCTATAAAAGCCTATAACTATCTAAAAGTAAATCCCATAATATTTGTTGAAATAGGTCATGTTAGTATTTTCTTATGGTCAAAGGGATCACTTCAGATGATAAAACTTCAAAGCATGCAACCTAACAAAATGTACATGGCTGGAAGAAAGGGCTATCAGTGCAATTTGTATGAAGACATACTGGCTGGCAAAATGATTTGTCTTGTATGATTTCTTTTTCTTTTCAATGACAGATTCCTCTACCAACTTTTTTGAAATAGTGATTGAATTTTATATAATTATCACTGAGAAAAATGATGAAAATGTTAAAATTTTTACACTCAAAGGCTTCTTGCCATATACTCCTAGGAATTAGAAAAGAGATAATAGGATAATTTTTATCTGGAAAGCATCTATCTTTGTTTCATCAGCATAGTAGAGCTTTAAAAATAGAAACTAGCTAAAATATTGTTATAGGGAACATTGCTGAAATCCCACTGTTTTGTTGACAATGCATAAAACCAACAGAAAAACTTCAGAATTGTTGACTATCTCTGCCTCCTCCACTCTTATTTCTTTTACAGAAAAAGCGATTTTCCTAAGAGCCATTACATATTATTTAAATCTCTCCAGTCATTCATAAGTCAGTGCCTTATTTGTTTCAACTTCAGAACACAGGAATAACTTTAATTTTTCTCAGTAATGCAGGTCAGGTATAAGCCATAGAGGTTGCTGTCTTGTTCTGCAAGGAATGGTCCCATTTCATTACAAGATGATTACTGTGGTAGTTTGAATATATGTCCCCCAATATATTCAGTGTTTTATTAGTTTATAGTTTGCATCTGCAGCCACCTTGCTGGAGGCAATGTCACTGGGCAGTTCTCAAGGAGTGGTGGTGGGTTTGAGATTCCATTGTAAAGATATGCAAAGTGTGCCTAATAGGAGTTCCTGAAGTGTGCTGTGCTGTGTGGCTGGGGGCTTTTCTCTCTCTGCTTGGCCCTGTGAAGGCAGGCCAGCTTCTTCTGCCATTAAGGAACTTCCCCTGGATCTGTAAGCTTCAATAAATAATATCCCTTCCTCCATAACTGTGCCTGGTCTGGAAGTTCATCTCAGCGAACCTGAAGCTGTCTGCTACAATTTCAGTTAGCAAAGCACCAAATCCAAGATTTTATATAAAATTCACAGTAAGCAACTTACTGATTTGTCTGCTTTTAATCTCTTTTTTATAAATATATGCTTCTAAAATGTAGAATTAAAAAAATTATTTGAAAGTCTGTGGAGCACACACTTAAACAGAAGCTTAACAGCCTACTTACAAAATGTTATACTTAATACAGCTATTCCCTACACACCCTAGTCTAAAGTGTTATGGACTCCAAAAAAAAACTGTGAGAAGAGGAGAAATATTGTCCTGTAGAGATGAGGATTCAGAATCTCCAGATTTTATGGTTAATCAGGGTCACCAACATGATAGATGACCGCTAATCTACTTTCTGTCAACATAAACTAGGAGGTCTGAAACTTTTATTAATTAATTTTTTTTTGAGGTAGTGTCTCACTCTGAAGTCAAGGCTGGTCTTAAAATTATGATGATTCTTCTGCTTTGTCTCCCAAGATCACAGTAATCAGCCACCACACCCTAAAATATTTGTCTCTGAGTGTTCAGTCAATAAACATGAGAGGCTAAGCAGGCCATATGTGTCTCAATGCTGCAGGCGGAGCATAATAGCTGCTGTAGACAGTGTGTAGATAAATGAAAATGACTGTATTCTGATAAAACTTTATTTGCACAAAAGGATAGGTTTTGGGCTAGAAAAAATGGCTTAGTGGTTAAGGCACTTGCCTGCAAAGCCAAAGGACCAAGGTTCTATTCCCAATACCCAAATAAGCCAGATTCACAAGGTGGCATATATGTCTGGAGTTTGTTTGCAGTGGCTGAAGACCTGGGCATACCCAGTCTCTCTCTCTCTCTCTCTATCTGCTTCTTTCTCTTTCTCATATATATATATATATATAAAACAAAAGGATAGGTCTTGCCTTGTTACAGTTTGTCAACCTCTGCTATTGATTATAATTTTTAGAAATTTATGCAAATATAATTGTGTTGTATTTATTCATTTTATGGTTTTGCTTCTACTGAAACATTCTTTATAAGATGAAGAAACAACTCTAAAATTAGATTAGGTAAAATTGTAGCAGATAATTCTGTTAACTTACTAAAAATCAACTGGATTATAATAGTAATTGAGTTAGTTTTAGAATGGTAAATTTTATAATAGTAGTGCAGTTAAAAATTAATTTGAGATCCACTGTTGCTCAGTTTATCAGTAATTTGTTCTTGTTTCATCGCTGTGAACTACTGTCTTGCATTATTATAGCACCAAGTTTTCCACTTGAGAGCTATGTGTACATTCTCTACTTTGAGGCTACTACAAATAAAGCTATTCTGAATACCTCTGTATATAAGAATATGTTTTCAGTAATAAATAATATCACATGATAGATATTTAGCTTTTTAAAGAACCTGTTCAACTAATTATCAGATATTACAATACTTGTCAAATATTGCAAAGTATATGGAAATATCAGTGCTGCCTCATTCTTTTTATTTTTTATTTATTTATTTTTATTGACAACTTCTATACTTACATAAAAAAAAAACCCATGATATTTCCCTCCCCTCTCCCATTCCCCTTAAGAACTCCATTCATATCCCCTCCTTCTCTTTATTAGTCTCTCTTTTAAATTGATGTCATCATCTTTTTCTTCTATTATGAGGGTCTTGAGAAGGTATGGTTAGGCACTGCAAGGTCATGGATATTGAGGCCAATTTCTGTCTGGACAGTTGCATTGTAATGAGTCATACCCTTCCCTTGGCTGTCTCATTCTTATAAATACTTGTGTTCTTTTCAAATTGAAGGCAAGTGAGTTATTTTTTGCAGGACTAGAGATTGAACCCAGGACTCCATGCATACTAGACAAGCACTCTACAACTGAGTGTTAGCAATAGAAATACTTTTTATTCCTTGAAAATGACAAATTATATTTAGCATTTTTCCTTTTATTTTTATTTATGAAATATCTATTATTTTATAAACTGGTTCCAATGTCTGACCTATCTTAATAAAAATTTTTGTTTCCTTATTTTATGAAAAATGGCATTTTTATGTATTCTATATAAAATTCCTTTATAAGATTTATTAGATGCATAAAGTATTTTATTTATTTAATGTCATCTTCTAAAGATAAACTTTGATGTAAATAAATTTTTTAAGATGCTCCCTGTATATACTCCTTTTGGTATTATGTCTAAGAAATATTTGTTTAATTTTAAAGTCACAAATATTGTCTCCTATATTTTTTTCTAGGACTTTTTTCTTCTAGGACTATTTACTTCTAGAATTTCCTTCTAGCTTTTATAGTTTTAGGTTTTATACTGCAGTTTATCATCCATTGTGAATAAATTATTTACAGATGAGTATCTACATATAAATACTCCACTGGATTGTGTTTGCATCTGTGCTATACATCACTTGGACATATAGATGTGGCTCTATTTCCAGAGTCCATCTTCTCTTCTGCTAATCTATTGGTCAGTCTATATGCTAGTACCACACTACCTTGATTATAGTCACTACATAATGAATGCTTTTTATTTCTCCCCTTTAAAATTACTCTATTCTAGATTGCTTGCATTTCTATACAAATTTCAGAAGTAGCTGGTCAATATATTCAGGAAAATTATCTGGATTATGACTGATATTATTGACTCTATAGGTCAATTAATGAGGATATGTTGTCATAAAATTATGAATCCAAGCTGTGAACAGATGGATGGTATCTCTTATTTAGATCTTCCTTAATGTTTATGAATTTCTGTGTGTTAATACACAGGACTTGCACATCCCTTTTCCACAGTTTTGCTTGTTTTATATTTCAAGTCCTATCTTACATGATGTGACTTTAAGTCTCCCTCTCCCTTCCCCTGTCCCACCCTCTTCTGAAGCAGCTAACTCTCTGTAGATGGAAATGCTAATGTGGTGAATAGACACTGAATATATAAATGGAATTAGAAGAGGCAGCTTTTCCCTAGTCAAGAACCCGGATGACTACGGCCTTAGCCAACACACTAGTGGCAGTCTTGTGAGTGTTTCATTGCTAGAGCCACCAGTTCAGTCACATCCCTTTGCTTGGTTACAGCTATTATAAGATAAGGAATAGCTGTTGTTTGAATTGACCAAGTTTTGGAGTGATTTGTTCCAGAGTAAACTTCACAATGGTTTACATTTTGTACACCTAACACTATACCCCATACTATCTGCATAACCTATTCAAGTTAGAATTATATAATAATCTATACAAAAAATCATGTGAACTGAATCTCTTGGTTGATTAAAGCTAGTTGGGTTCACAGTGCAAGTCTAATGAGAGAGTGGAACTGGCTTTGTATGATCCAGACATAAGCCATGCACTCACCACATATTGTATCATACAATAGTATTATTTTACTTTATTTTACTTAACACTGTATTGCATGTAAGGTCATTCAAACAATAGTCATGGTAATAATGCAATATTTTAGCCTATTTCCATTTTAAGTTTAAATATAAAGTAATTAAAATTAAATACAATTAGTAATTTGTTTGAGCAGTCACATGTTCCACATTTCCAGTGGCTAGTCACCATATGGTTAGTTGCAAAAGAGGTACTAACTAGGGCTGGTTCTGAAAGTGTTCAGTCTGGTGAACTTATCGTATTGATAGAAAAGTAGATATGTTGATATGATATTTTTATATATCACATAGTAAGGCAAAGACAGATTTGGAGACTAACTCCATGTCACATCTTTCCTCTGACCAATATTACTATGTATTAATACTGCCAACATATATTCATGAGATCATAAACTGAAACTTTTGCTTTAAATGTAAAGAATTTGGAATTTTTGTTATCTGAGAAAAGGGAAAATGGTAAAGTCTAAAATGATTCACAGACAATGATGGACAGATGCAATATTCGATGTTTCACCATTTGCAGCTCACAGTACATGTTTCAGGGCTCACAGAGGCTAATATGGCAAGAAGACAATTTGTCTTATTTCTCTTGCTCAGCACTGCTCTTTGGAGCAAGGGTTTCTTACACAGGTTATGTGTCTCTCATGTTCAGGTCAGACTTTAGAGCGCTGGTAGCATTAATTTAATGGTGAAAGAATGCCCTAGCATTTCCTAATGCTGTCCACCTCTAGGAAAAACACAGGGTGTCACAGTTTAGTGCCTATATGACACTGTCTTATTTGGTCAAATAGGAATTGTTTAAAGAACATATTCATGTTTTTTTTTTAATGTAATGGTATTCAATTTGAGATATATACACATGGAAAGCATTGAGTTAAAATTATGTAATTCTTTATACATTTTAGGACATAGAAGGATTTTTTTCACTTTTTTCAACTATCAAAATTTTAATCACAATAGCACCAACAATTCTTTTTGATCTCATGTACACATATACAAGTAAAATTATGTGCATGAAAACAAATCATTACAGATTTTAATACATGGTATAAATGGGATATTCAGAAATATGAATTTATTTTATTAATTGAAATCAGCTTATACAGGAAATATTACACTTAGAAATATAACATTTAAACTGGGTCATTCACCAATAAATTATTTTAAATTTAACTTGTGTAATTCTTTTGTTCTTTACTCTTCATATTTCCCCTTTTAAAAATGGGATAATGAATGGATGGATTTCAAAGTGCTTCAGTAGCATGTACCTTGCTTCCCAAGAAATATACAGAGTTAAATCCATGCTGACCTTCTCCATGTGATATTTAGCTGAAATTCCCTATTCATTCTATTTTTTAAAATAAATTATTTATTTATTTATGGAGAGAGAGAGAATGGGCATCCCAGAGCCATTAGCCATTGCAAACGAACTCCACATGAATGTGCCATTGGCTTTGCGTGGGTACTGGGGAATCAAGTCCATGTCATTAGGCTTTGCAGGCAAGCACCTTAACCACTGAACCATATCACATCCCAAATCCTTTAGTTCCCTACATGTTCTGTCCCTGAAGTGAGTCCACTGTGCTTTCCTTGTACACCCCGGTGCTTCTTGTCTCTTCTCTATTCATAGAACTCTCACGCATCCCCAAGGATCTCTGAAAATCCTAGATCATCTCTCTGTGTTCCTACTCTTCACTAAATTCTCAGGGGTGTCATTAGTGAGGGATCGTGCAGACAATTAACTTTTTGATCAAAATGTTCTCTCCCCCTCTCACCTTAATTTTAGGAAATAATAAAATAAAAGACATTCCATCCCAGGGTTCCAAACCAGAACATACATCAAACTCTCTCTGCTTTTATCTGGGCTCTCAACTTATTCAGTATTTCTATTACTGTGTTATGCTACATCATTATTGAACTACTCACTCAATAAGCCATAAAGAGTTTTTTCCTTCCTAGATTTTTATGTGTTTACTGCAAATTATCTCCTTTTTCTAAGCTATTTGTTCTTTTTCTTTAAAAAAGGTATAAAGGCTGGAGAGATGGCTTAGCTGTTAAGGCGCCTGCCTCCTAAGTCTAAGAACGCTGGTTCCAATCTCCAGGTCTTATGTTTAGCCAGATGCAAAGTGACGCAAGGGCGCAATGCCACACTTGACCACAAGGGGGCACACACATCTGGATTTCATTTTCAGCAGCTGAGAGGCTGCTGGCATGCCCATCTCTATCTGTCCTCCTCTCCCTCTCTCTCTGTGTCTCTCTGTGTCTTTCTCAGAAAAAAAAAGTATCATTATTGTAGTGGATAGAGATCATTAGTTGGATAAGTGGGGTACTAAGATCTCCAAACTGTTACCTACGTGGAGGAGAAAGGACACCGGCAAGAGTGCAATAATGTACCAGGATCGAGGTACAGTGCAGCATAGTAGCAAACATCTTGATGAGGATACAGTTGGGTGTCAAAATGTCATGAGAGTGACCTCACCTAGTCTAATATGGCATGTTGTTGAAGCCTCTGGGAGCAAAGGCTATGTATAACTTTCTTGTAAAGAGGTGAGAAAACTCTTACTACTCCATACATTAGAGAAGCTGGGAGTATCCAGGAAAATAAAGCCTCTTCAACAACCATGGACTACTGGTGGTACCCATGCCACATACCCAAAACTTATATAAGCCATCCAATAAACTGGAGTGCTGATTGCGAACTCTAGTTATAACAAGGGTCTTAGAGGCATTTTTCTTTATTTCTTTGTTTTTGTCTTTATGAGACTTATAAAGAAGAAAATATGGGGTACTTTTTTTGTTTGTTTGTTTGTTTGTTTGTTTGGTATTTCAAGGTAGGGTCTCACTCTAGCCAGACTGACTTAGAGTTCACTTTGTAATCTCTGGGTAGCCTCAAACACAGAGATCCTCCTACCTCTGCCTCCCAAATGCTGGGATTAAAGGTGTGTGCCACCACATCTAGCTTTTTTTTTTTTAATCCGCCACCCCTCCCGTGTGTGTGTATATGTGTGTACATGCATTCATGTATGAGTGTGGGAACACACAGGCAACAATTTGTGTGGAGTCAAAGGACAACCTTGGGTGTTGATCAGCTCCTTCCAGCTTGTTTGAGACAGTGTCACTTGTTTGCTACTTACTGTCTATACCAACCCAGTTAGCCTACAAATTTCCATGGATTCTTCTGTCTTTTCCTCCCAATTTACCCCAGGCACACTTACACACTTCAACTACAATCTCTAGCTTTATGTGGTTCACTTATACAGCAAGCAGTTGCATCCACTGAGCTATGACCCCAGGCATCAAGTACCTCTTTTAAAGGCAAGATTTAGTTTTGCCCTCTCTGCATACACCATGTAAAATGTGGATTTTAGAATTAAATGAGGCAAATTAGAGAATATTAATTTTAAATCTGCATATGTATGATGGATTTTACATTTACTTATAATAGTCAGATCTTGGTGTGTAATATAAACTTTAAGGATGCTACCTACTAAAGCCTTCCCTACACCATGACACTAAAATATAGTATGTTGTTTCTGTAGAGCTTGAATATCCAAAGACAATGCTTTTACCAAGGGCCCCAGCCTTTCAATTTTGGCTTTTCTCTTGTTGGATCCCCCAATTAACATATTTTATGAAAATGTAATAGAAGGAATAGATTTATTCCAAGAAAATGAACAATGAAAAATATGCAATTACTTTTGGGTAACTTTGGAGACTTCCAGAAACCTTAGGTTAGAATCAGTGACCAATTGCTGATGGCCCAGGTTCTTCCACTTCTGCTCCCCCAGGCTGTCCCCAGCTCTTGCTGAAAGTTAGCCATATTTGGCTCTAAGCCTCATTTTCTAATTTTTTTCTCTGAAAATCAGTCATTCCAAGAATTTTTAGTCTCTAGCAGTTGTTATTGGAACTTTGCCAAGAATTTTCTTAATTTTAATTTTTAAAAAATTATTAGAGACAAAGAGAGGGAGGGAGGGAGAGAGAGAGAGAGAGAGAGGGAGAGGGAGAGAGAGAATGAGAATTGGCATGCCAGGGCCTCTAGCCACTACAAACAAACTCCAAACACATGTTCCACCATGTGCATCTGGCTTACCTGGGACCTGGAGAATAGAACCTGGGTCCTTAAGCTTCACAGGAAAACACCGTGACTGCTAAGCCATCTCTCCAGCCCTGCCAAGAGATTTTAAACACCAAAATTCAATCTTTAATACTAAATGGCATATACCTTGTATTTGCCTTTAGGAAAATATTTGGGACAAGGATCACTGATCATTTCTCATTGACAATTTATTTCTGAAGAATTTAGCCACAAAGTTTGTCATTTAAAGTAAAATAAACAGTCTGGACTGGCCTCTATTTTCAGTTTTTCTCATATCTGGTGTTTGTTTTGCTTTAATTGTAAATTAATATTCTTCATGATGTATTTTTGAAATATTTGAGAAGTGTTTTTAAAATACATTCTTCTCAAGATGATGACATTTTTTGTGGTTGGTGTTGAGATGCTATTAGCCCTGGACTAATCTAAAATTTAAATTAAATTACATGTGATTTATGAAAATTTGAAACACAACCTTAATTCTAGGTATTTTTTTCTAGGATGGAGATATATTCATAGATTGAGTTAGTTGATTTTCTTTGAAACCTATCTTTTTATTTACTTTGTTTATTTGAGAGAGAGCTAGAAAGATAGATGAGGAGAGATAGATAAATAAAATGGGTGTTTCAGGGCCTTCAGCACTTGCAAATGAACTCCAGATGAATTCACCACCTTGTGCATGTGGCTTGTGTGGGTACTGGGGAATCAAACCTGGATACCAAGGCAAGTGCTTTAATTGCTAAGCCATCTCTCGATTCCCTTGAAATCTAGTTTTGTATGGCTGAGAATTTCTGGTCTGCTGTTTCATTTAAAGCTTTTAGGTTTCTGTAAGCATTGTTGTCACAATTCCTCATAAGCCTGGAGTATAAGTATATATGTCCTTCTGTGTACATGCCCTTATAACTCAGTTATAGGAATTAGCAAATTCTCTTAGAGTATTTACTAGTTCTAGCATCTTATTTTAGACCCATGCTCAGGGATTTTAGTTCATTTTTAAAAATGATCTTTGGACATACTAACCCAACAGCTCAGGTATTAATTTAAGACAAATGTACATTATGTATGCATGTGAATTAATTTCAACCAATTCTGTTTCATGCTGGATGTTTTTTAGACATATTTCAGGATTTCTGGACTGCCATCTTTCAGAAAATTACCAGTGTTCTCTTTCTGCTATAATTTATCCTCAATTTTTGATCATCTCATAAACTGAACCATCCATTTATTTTATTTATTTGGATTAAGGTTCATTTTGTAAATATTTTCTAAATCTTACCTTGTACAAAGAAACCTAAGGAGCTATTATTTTAAGTGAAGACAATTTTAAAGGGCTTTAACTTAAAATCTTGCATTATCTATGTTAAATACTGTTTTTCATATATACAGCTGTATATTTTTAAACTCAAATAAACATAAATCATAAACAATGGCAAATTGTTTTGGCTTTTTGTGAAATATTTGCCCATTAACACCTTGTTATTGGTCTGTTGTAGAAAAAGTATAGAGATGAAGGGTGTAGAATTTTTTTGAGTGACTTTAATTACAGATGTCCAATAATGAGACTAGTTGACTAGTCTTGTTGAGCACAGTATATACCAATAGTGATAGAAAACTCATGCTGATTTCTTGTTCTGCACAAACTGTGTAAGAGCCATGCAGAAGAGAAACTTTCATCATTCCCTCAAAATACAGGCTGGAGATGAAATGTGATCCTTTATAGGAAATATTTTGAGAAGGATTATTCAAAACAAAATGTAAATTTTATACTTTCAAATAAATTCAAATAGCTTTTGCTGGAGGTGTATTCAGTTATTGAAAATATATCTTCTTCTACACATGCTATGGGTCACATGAAGGAACAAACAAAATCATAGGTTATAGTCAGGGATTTTTCACTTGAGTTGGGAGCAAAGTAGCTGCATTGCTGTCAGTTGATAACAGATGCTGTCACTCTAGTGAAACATCATGATTGTCACCATTTAGGTCTCAGCAGAGTTTGAGAGATGAGAATGTCAGCTTTGAAACATAGGCTGTGGCCCCTAGTATGTCTTTTTTAAATGGTAAAGGTCATTGCAATCATTTGGTTGCGGTTTATGTATTAATGTATAGAAGACTGCTGAAATAGCTTACCTCTGCACCCAGTATGTGTTGTTTTAGCCTTAATAGTGCAGGTGCAATGAGATTTGTTTTGTATTCCTCTTCTCTTAATTTTTACATTCCTAAATCCTCCAACAGATTTTTACTGCTCTCCATTAAGTTTCCCACTCTTTGATTATCCTAGCTCTTGAGTGGTGATCTCCCTCAGCAGCATTCTCAACAATATAATCATTTAGTGAGCATCTTCTAGGCATTGGTGATAAAATTGGCTCTTGATGTAGAGAAAGGGACTAAATTCCAATTCTGCTACAAAAACCTTGGAATATTGTTTGGGCTATTGTGCATACAATAATAAAATTAGTATTGTTGGTGTTATCTGTGCATGAGGTCTAAGGAAGAATAATAAAAGAGAAGACTCAAAATTCTGCCCAGGAGCATTAGGAAGTATTGTATAATGTAGGTGATGTTTTGGTTGATATGTAAGGGGACCAAGGAAAAGGTATTGAGGCCAAGATACCTTCAGTAGACCTAATTCTATATAGGCACACAGAAGAAGTTTCATTGGTTATAAGAGGAAGTTAGTGGCAAAATCAAAACAAACAAGATGCCAAACCTGCTAAAGTACTACCCTTTAACTTTTCCAAAGAAAGGAGAAAAAGATCAGTGTCTGATCTTGGTATTTTCATTAGACCATTTTTTTTTTTTTTTTTAATTTTAGAGAAAGAGAAGTGGCATGCAGGACCTCAGCCACTACAATCAAACATCAGATGCTTGCACCACCTAGTGAGCATGTGCGACCTTGATTGCCTCACCTTTGTGCATCTGGCTTACGTGGGATCTGGAGAGTTGAACATAGGTCCTTAGGCTTCACAGGCAAGCACCTTAACTGCTAAGCCATCTCTCCAGCCCGTATTAGACCTTTCTTGTTGAGGCAGTCTTTGCTTCTTTCTGTTAACCTTGTTGGAGCCAAAAAAATTTTACAACCACTCTTTTAAGTATCACAAGCTAAAAAAAAAAAAAAAAAAAAAGCTGATTGCTTGCTCCAAACATGGAAGCAAAACAGAAAAACAATTGAATTGTAGCCAAGGAGGTAGAGGAGAAGGCTGCTGAGTATAGATGGCAGCTCAATTCTGCAGTGAGGCAGGGAGATGAAGAAAGAGAGCTTAGCAGGAAAGTAGAAAATAATTTCTGGACTTAGGTAACTTATACGAAAAGTCATCTAGTAGGAAAAATGTTTTAGTTAAATGAAAATATCTACAACAAATTATAAATTAAATACATTTAAATCTATTACTAGTTTCCCCAATTTAGCTTTAATTTTCCTACGTGTTTTTAAATAGAGAAAGTATGTAGTTTGAATCAGTTTTTCCCCATAAACTCATGTTTTATGAATGCTTAGTCCACAGCTGATGGCATTTTGGAAGGTGGAACCTTGCTGGAGGAAGTGTGTTGTCAAGCATGGGCTTTGGGGTGTTATAGCCAGCTCCCCATTGCCAGAGTTTGACTCACTCTCCTGCTGTTCTTTTCCACTTGCAGTGGCAGAAGGAATGTGCAGCCTCTGCTCATGCCATGCTTCCCTTTGCCATTATAAAGTTTCTCCTCAATACTGCCAAGATAAAAATTCTTTGTCAGCTGCTTTTGGTCAGGTGCTTTATCCCAGCATCAGGAAGGGAACTACAACAAAAAGATATGAATGCTATAACCATTCATTTTACTACTCTGCTCCTAATGTCAGGCTCTTAAATGTACGCAATTGTACCTTTATTTCTAATTTGTCCTACTAAGCAAATACTACTCTTAATGCTAAATGAAGACAGAAAGCAAATTTATTGTGTGTTCGACTGGTACTCATTTTTGTATTCAACCAACACACATCAGCATGCTTATACAGATGCACATGTAGGTATATGTTAACATTTTTAGGAGCCCTTGATTACTTAATGGCAGCAAAGTATTGAATTTAATCATTTGGTAGGAATGTGAAAAGAAAATTATGGGAATGTTATGGATTTCAGCTTTAATTTGTAAACCGCTGTGCTGATTGTAAGCCACAGTAAGGAATGGGAAAGCTCTCTCTATGTAAACTGGGCTTCCTCTGACTGACTCACACTGCATTTTTAATAAGTCTGAAATGCATTATTCAGAATTCCTTGTTGTCCTGAAATTCAGCTCAGCTAGAGATCTTCATACTTCTCATGAGGCTGTTGTCTGAAAAAGTTCCAATTCCTTTTGTGATCATCATTAGTGGCCAAGGTATTATTTGTTTGCCAAGCAGGACACAGTGAACTAGCACAGGATAGTGTAGTATATTTGCATGGGTCAAACAATTATGAATTAGCATGAATAGTTTCAAAGAATATCTAAAGCTATCTACTTGCTATGATTTTCGTTTTCCCTTGGTGGGAAAAATGTCACATCTACACAAGTAAAACATTCTTATTTCATGGAACAATGAAAAGTTGTCGATTCATCTGTTAACAAATATAGAATACTTTTATATAGTGTCAGAAATTAGTGATACTCAGAGATGATAAATTTAAAAATAATAATTCTAGGGCTGGAGAGATGGCTTAGCAGTTAAGGCGCCTGCCTCCTAAGTCTAAGAACGCTGGTTCCAATCTCCAGCAGTTCCAATCTCCAGGTCCCATGTTTAGCCAAATGCAAAGTGATGCAAGAGCGCAATGCCGCACTTGATCACAAGGGGGCACACGCATCTGGATTTCGTTCACAGCACCTGAGATGCTGCTGGCACGCCCATCTCTATCTGTCTTCCTCTCCCTCTCTCTCTGTCTCTCTCTCTGTCTCTCTCCAAATAATAATAATAATAATTCTATTTTCATTCTTCTAAAATTAATATAGTCTTAACTTTCATGGTCAGGCATGTATATTAGCAAAGACTAGAACAGCTAAATAGCCCAATCATTTCAAAATTAATATTTTTATGTAGATACAATAAAAATGCATGTATTACTTGGAATCAGAGGTTTTACTAAAGACCACACTTAGACACTTGCTTCTATATGAGTAGTTTTAAGTCATTATCTGACCTGGCCATCATCTTATTCCTCTGTGTAAGAGGAGTTACATCAATCCCTACCTCAACAATCATGTAAGATTAAAATGAACAAATGCAACACCCATGCTTCATAAGTGACACTAAAATCTTATACAAGAACACACTATATAATTATTTTTATCATCTGTGTTTTCATTTTTAGTTTGAAATAATTATTCCTGTAACATTGAGGCTCCATAGGAACAGGGTGCTACCAACAGTGAAGAAATGAAATGGGCACATCTGCAGAATGTTCATCTTCTATAGATAAGCTTGTCTACTAGAGAAATGTGATCTGTCAACTATAATTTTATTGTGTGATATTCAGCATTCCTCCTTATCCTCTTCCCAAGTGATGCATATAAATTCATAATATTAGTAATTTGTAATGATCACAATAGTACCTAAGAAAAATTGTTTCAAGTAAGAATGAAAAGGCAATATGTCCAAAATGCTATGTGCACATTTGAATGACAATGTACATATAGTAGGTGGGCAACCCTATTAGGAAGTGAATAGTCACAGGCTATCACCAAGTGACCGATTTTTAAAAATCACAGGGAATTTTTTTTCTAAAAATAACATGAAGTTTAGAAAGGAGTCATTTAATTGATTAATGTGTCTTCAGTATTCTTATCTTTTCAATAGTACATCCTACTATAGATATTTTTTTCCAGAAAAATACCTATCTGCAGTAATGAGTAAAACTCTGCTCTACCCACTTGTCTTATACTTATTTAGGAGCTATTTTATGGAAGTGAAGTAGCAGTCAACATAGCCAAAAACAGGGGAGAAAAGAAAACAGAAGGGAAAGGAATCCATAGCAGGGGACACCCTGTGTGGTTAGAAGAGAGCATACCGTTCACCAAGCAGTAGCCTTCAGTCGTGGGCACCTCACAGCTACTGCTGAATGTGGGAGTCAACATATATTACTCCAAGTAATATTCTAAGATATTTCATGCTTAATTCCTATATATACATATGCTTTTGTTTTTGTTCACCCCATTTTTAACACACGCGCATGTGCACGCACACACACACACACACACACACACACACACATACACTCCCATATGTGGCTTCCAATATAATCAAATTATAACATTTGTAGCTAAAATTGCATTGTCTGTCATTCGTTTGATTTTTTTTCAGTTGAACACATTTAAATAGAATATGAATATCTTTTCATATGTATCTGATAATGTATGTGATGATGAAAACATAAAAATACAATTTTTTTCCAATTGATTAAAGTATAAAAAGAAGTAAAATAATTTAATATATTGAAGACTATATACTTTTTTTGCCTTGGGAATTCAGATATTTTCTCAACCTTGTACACTACTTATTGATTCATTCATTTTTTTCTTTACTGTTAGGCACAAGATAAATTTCTTGAGCACCTTGGGTTTCCTTTTGACTTCATGGTATAGTAAACAAAACTTATGAGGCATGCAAAGGTAAGCAGTGTAGTTACTGGTCCCTGAAAGATCAAATGTTTCAAGTACACTGGAATGTAAGAATCATGCAACTCTTAAAATGTCAAGTTCAGAATATTGAAATAAACTGTTTAAAATTAGGGAGATAAGTACTGGGAACATAGTACAGTGGAGAAGCATTTGTAGAATATGAACAGTATCCTGGGTTAGATTTTCAGCTCTGCAATAACATAGAGATAAATTCCATAGCTTAGATTTTAGGTCCATTGTAATTCTGAATTGATAACATATCCTTTGGTGTAATTACTCTTTTGGAGTTTTTTTTTTTTAAAGTCTTTTCCTATGGGATTTATTTAAATAAATTTCACAGTTTATATTTGATATATCAATTGTCCCAAACTTCCTTCTGATTTCCTCTAAGGTTTTCCAGCAGCAATGAGGGAGACTGCCCCGGTTACTCTGGTTGAATGTACAAGTGAGCAGTGACCACTCAGCCGAGATAAAACTCTAAGCCCCTTGTTAATCACTGCATCTAATTGAATTTGTCACAGTTGCTAGATACATGTTTAATATATTAAAATTATTAGTTATTTATAACTGCAATAACCAAGTGGAACACGATGTAAGATCCCATTTAAAATTTCAGCACAAGGTGATATACAGAAATATAACTACAAAATATGTTCAAGAACTCTTTCTGAAGGCTTCAGAATCTTACTCAGAATGGCATTAGCAAAACTTATGGTAAAAATATCTTGCTCAAATTGACTTTTCCACACAAACAACAAAATAAACTTAATTCCCATAAGACTCTGAAAATTAACCAAAGGTTTATAAAAACCTGGTTACCATTTAAAACTGTTAAAGAATAACAATAAAATAGTAAAAATAATAGGAACTTGCTCTACTCACATCCCTCATTCCCAGATTTCTTGATAACACTGAAAGGGAAAAATTGGTATTCCTGGTCCAACCTGCTCCTTGCTGACAAGCACAGACTAGTGCTAGAGCTTTTTAAAAATCCTAATTCCCAAATAATGGTTATTTATCCCATCTATTGGTTTCCAAAAGAAAATGGTAAATACTTGAGTTGCAAAAAAAGTTAAATTTGACCTGAATTCGAGTATGCTTGGAACTAAAAGCCAATCCCCAGAAACAACTGTAGAAAATAATTACAGAATTGTATTTTAACTTGGCAGATACTCAAGTAGATAACACCTGAGGAAAATCATGGACTAACTAATGATTAAATAGAAAACTGAGCGATGGGATAGCCATGGCTTTGTGTCATTTCTGATATGTTCCAGGAGAATGAATGAAAACACACATATATAGGTTTATGTGCATGCTCAGAAAATACCTAAGACTGAGCTTGATCTGCGCAAGATGGAAGAAGGAAATGAAGGGTAAGGCTGAAATGTGAACTGAAATATTGAAGGTGTGCCCCAAACACACAGATTGAGTTATTTATTACATGAAGGTCTTTTAGAAAATTATTGTCCAATCATGAGCTGTCTACTTAGTTAGCAAATCAGATACTTGAGTAGACTTTCATTATAAAGCATATAACATTACAAAATTAAACCAGAAAAATAACTAAGTACGTATGGTATCATGCAAACAAAAAAGTATGGCTCATAATAGGAAAAAAATGAAACAATTAGAAGTTTCTCTGACTTGTTCTAACATATCTAAGATAATACACAAGAACATAAAATTTGGAGAACTTATACTGCCATTATCAAGACTTCATCAAAACTAGAGTCATTAGTACAAGCAAGGTAATATAAGGGAAGTTATAAAATGCAGAGGCAGACCCAAAGGCAATCACTTGTCTAATGCTTAAGAAACTATACTACCATTGAGTGGAGAAAGGAAGATTTTCACTAAATTATTCTGGATCTATTAGATATCTATAGAACAAGACAGAAAATTTGATTCTGTATATATATATATATATATATATATATATATATATATAGTCTTTCACAAGTATCACAGGAGTATAATTCTTAATTAAAGGGAAATAAAGCAAGTCAGCCTATACTACTTCTCACTTTCTGCCTTGAAGAAATTTCTGGATAAAATTTCAAAAATATGACACCCCAGCAGGGGTGGCATTCACAGATGACAACTGAAAATGTAGGCAGAACACCAGAGAGGAAGGTGCCACGTAGAGAAACAAATTAAGAAAATTACATAAGATGTAATTTGATGCTTAATACAGATCCATATATAAGTAGTATGAAATGTCCCAAGTCTCAGCAAACAGCAGAGTTGAAGCTGAACATTCAACTAGGCAGCAGTAGAGCCTGGCCTATAAGTCACAACCACTCAGCATGGATAGACTTCACTGAATACCTGGTGAATGTCCTGTGTACATCAGAAATCCACATCCTTAGCCAATGAACTGTGCTAGTCCTTCTATGAAAACTGCCACAACTGCAGTTGCCAATGCTTATGTACTAACCTGGGAAGGACAAGCCAATCCTCAAGTTACTTAATTATCTTTCAGAATCTAAATGAAAGGATTGTTAATTTGAAGATCAAACTCATCTGTAAGATTAAACTCATGAGGTAGGATCAAGGTGTCTAGTGGAAATTTCAGTCTCATTATAGTTGGGGTAGATCAGGGGTCTCAGGGTAGAGCATGCAACCAACAGAATCATATAATTGCCTGGAATAGATGCCACAGAGATGGTAATTCGAGCTGGTGGAGTACTGAACCAACAGAAAGTAGAAGCCTGAAGGCTTTATTCTTGTGTTTGGTTGTCCTGGGTAGGATGAATATAACACACATGAAAAAAAAAAAAATATATATATTCCTTTTGGGTATTATAATTTGCACCAGTATCCTGAATCAGTCTCACACCATGTTAAATCTGTGTTCATTCTGAAAAACACACCCACTGCAAGTAATTAAGTAATTATAAAGCCAAGGGTCTTGGTATAAGAATTCATATTCACATGACTATACGAACTGGAGAAATAAAGGCACACAACAGAGAGCTGGAATCATGGAAACATAGCCAGTAACCTTATTGATCTTGTGTGGTTGATAGGGACAGAGCTTTAGTGTCTGGCAGTGACATGTGACCCCAGCAGGGGCTTCTGGAGAGATCTGTGGAAACTGTTGCCTTGGAGGAACCTGCTGTATCTGTGGCCCAGAGTCATGTGTGGTTGTTGGGCTTGGTGCTGGTTAGGGTAGGCAAGCCTGGCAATGGGAAGATAATCCCAGGTCAGAAGTAGAATTACAGCAATGAAATGGGTGTTGCTGAACAGGTCTGGGCCTGTTACCTGTCTGTGACCATTACAACCATCTGACAGTGATAATGTCTTCTGTCTGTCCACCTTCTACTTGCAATGCTGACTGTTCTGCTAGCCAACCCTGACCTGAGCCATGACAGTCTGCTTTTGTCAGAAGCAACAGAGCTATTATATAGCATCAGGTAGCACAGATGACTGCAATGATATGGCTGGTGAATTTTTTTTTCCAGTGCTTTGGTGAACCTGCAGTTATGGGCATGCTAGGTAAGCACTCTACCACTGAGCTACCTCCAGCCCCAGCCCATAAAATCTTTAATCTATTATTTGGTAGTGACCAAACCAAGATGCTCTCTATACTATAAGAATATGTAACATAAGGGCTGGAGAGATAGCTTAGCAATTAAGGCACTTGCCTGCAAGGCCAAAGGGCACAGGTTCAGTTCCCCAGGACTTACATAAGCCACAGGCACATGGGGGTGCATGCATCTGCAGTTTGTTTGCAGTGGCTAGAGGTTTTGGCATGCCCATTCTCTCTCTCTCTTTCTGTTTCTCTCTCTCTCTCTCTCCATATATATATATATATATATATATATATATATATATATATATATATATAAAATAATAAATAAAGAATAGGTAGCATAAAATGCTGCTTCTTAGCAATTATGTTTAGTATAAAATACATGTAGCAGTGTTAAAACTATAGTTAATTTGCTAAGCAGACTCCAGTTTTGTGGGGTTTCCACAGTAAGGGCCTTGTTGCCACCTCTGTGAGTAGGTCTCATTATGTTGCCATCTGCAAAGGTGCACACTGATGCTGCACTGCACTTTGCTGACACCCTTCAGCACCCAGGCATTCATTCTCCAGCTGCAGGAATGTTTATTGTTGGAAACTTGCAACTGTGCCCCTCTCTGAGAAATGCTCTCAGCTGAAGGAAACTGCCTTGCCCTCTTCCCCAGGGAACCAGACATCCAATAACTGTTTGATGTAGGAGTACAAAGGCCTGGCCCACTGGCTGCAATTGGGAGTTATTCTGAAGGGGCATCCACACTGCAGAACTCCCTGGGGGACAGGCTGAGTCTGCCGTTGGAACTGCTCTGTACTTCCCTTTCACCCTTTGCCCATTGTTGCTCCACAGTTGTAACCAGAGCACCTCTAATAAATTTGATGAATATAAATGTCAGGTAGGTTAAGGAAATTGACCTTTACTCACATGACTGTTTTTAGAATTAGACTCTGGGTTATATGATAGAAAAGTCGACCCCCATTTTCTATGTATTGCCTCATATATAACTAGCATCCAGTGAATGTTTCCTTTGTCTTGGGTCCATGATCTATAATTCTCTGTAATAGCTCTTGAGATGGGTAATGCTATATTTCAGTGTTACTTATATGATGCATTCAATTGTGGCAGCGATTAGGGATAAAAGTGAAAGAAATATAAGTTCTGATGGCATATGCCATCCTTATTATCATATAAGAATGCAGCTTACATTTTATGATTTTTTAAAATGAAACCTTTCTGAATAGACAATGCAAAGAACATTGTGAACAGATTCCTCTTAGGATTCCTAAGTATTCACTTACAGTCATAATTCAGTCTTAGGGCTTTGGCCATTGGGGTTAATCCTCAAAATAATTGTAACACTGCTATAGGAGCAAGGTCAGGACAGATGAGATTTATCTATCCCTAGTTTTGGCTAAAACTATAAACAAATTAATTTTTCTACACTGTACCTAAAAATCTCAAAGGCATATGTAAAACACAAGGAGTTTTGTTGCATTGAGTCGGCTATGTGTTTACCAATTGAAGCTATGTCTTGCTGAGATTTAAACACTGCATATGAAAAGTTAGAAGGAAATTTGAACGTACTGATCCTGAGTCAGTATTAGTTCTGCACAGTGCTTAAACCAGCCACAACAACCTCTGTTGCTTTTTGAAATTACATACTATATCATGAGATTACTGCCCATTTGTAATTCCTTTAATTACCTTGTCTGGCTTATGCCAGTCCTTACTCAGCCCCTGCACAAGCACATTGTATTACAGTGCTGAGGTATTCTGTTCTTATCTTGAGGATATTGAAATGATAACTAGGAATTCAAATTTAAGTACAATTGTTTGGTTTTTATGTTGATATATCAATGTTAATGACACAAGCAAAAGAGCATTCAGGAAAATAGTTACCTTCTTTGGTTAGTTATTTCCATTTATCCAAGCAATAGCAATATGGCAAAACTCAGAATGGCAAAACTCCCATCAGGTGGGTAACAAGATTCATCTGACATCACTGTTGGCTGTATTTTGATTTCAAAATGTTATAATGTGGAAGTCTTATATTAGGAGAAATGGGACATTGAGAGGTTGAAACATGGTGCCACCTTCAGTGATAGAGCAAGGATTTGAACTAGACTGTTCTGGCTCTGAAGTCAGCACTGTAATGTCCTATGCAAACTTGTTAATTTAATAAATGAATTCATTAACCAGTTACTATAAACTTGATTTTGTGATATTTATATTCAACTTCTTATACTATTAGAAGGAACTTGAAAATTGACTTTCGTCTGGTAACAGAAAGAGGAGAACAAAAAGAAATTAAACACAGTGCTTGAGACATGAAGCAATGTGGGTCAGATCAAGAGTAATTTGGCAGACTAAATAGAATTTTGCAGAATAAAGAATACTGAGGCTATTTGTAATTATATATATATATTCAATTTGAAATTATGAAAATTGGCACATTCACTCAGAAACTGTAGGTCAGGGGACTTCTATAAGTATTTCTTTAGAAAAAAATTGGTCATATCCGGCATGGAAAAAAATCATCAGAAGATACTCATGTGAATTAACCCCTGAGAATTTAGAACTGAGCTATTTCAGTGAGAGATGCGTGGACAAGAGTCCTTAGGCAATGACTGGTTGCAAGCTGTGGCAGATTATATTACTGGCATTAATCAGGCGTGCATATTGTGATGCCTTGCACATTGCTTAAGGCCATGAGGCTTTATTTAGAAAATGCATATTTGCATTTAGTTCGTAGATTCATTTTTTCTATTTCAAATACTTATAAATACAGAGCTGGTCTCAGTAGAATTGTTTTACTATTTGAGCATATATTTTAGTTGTGAATACATATATAAACACACACATATAAGATGACACAGTCAGCAATAAAGCTGGTATTTGAACCTGTGAATCTGGACAGGTCTGACATACATCAATGCTATAGTGTCCTATGCAAACTTATATTGAATAAATAAATGAATAAAATTATAATCATTAATGATTAGTATTTTTTTGATTTTATGACTCCCCATTATTTAATAAAATAGCTTTGTCCAATATTCTTTGCCACACAATCATGAACCCAGCACTCAGAGTACTTCTTAGTAGCTCTGCTCTGATCCTCTACCTGGTCTCCAAAGCATAACTTATTTTGATATCTTTTTTTATTTTCATTCTGATTTTCTTAATTAAAATTTAATATTTTTGTGCAGCCCAAAGAGAATTATAGTATACCTTGTTACTAGACCTTGTGACTATTAGATTTCACATTTCTTAGATTGTGAAAGATTATGAACCAGTTTGAGAGCATCTGATGAATTAGTGTGTTTTTCCCTTAGTCAATATATTAGTTACTTTCAACAATGTGTTTTTGTTAAGTATAAAATTTATAAAAGTTGGGTTAGAGGAGAGAAATGGAGGAGAGAAGGGAATGGGTGAGTGCTAGCCAACACTAAAGATGTTATAAAAAAGCCATATGGAAACTTACTTTTTGTCAACTCATTAAAATATTTTTAAAAATAAAAAAGGAAGAAGACTGATAGTTCTAATGATATATTTGTCCACCAGCTTCAGAAACATGAAGGCATCTATCTGCCAAGCACAACTGACAATACAGATGATGTCTCCACTCTAAACATAAAGGTCAGTGTCATAAAGGAGGTGGAAGGTGAGCACCTGCACTCACACATTTTACACACACACACACACACCACAGACTATTCATAAACTTTGGATTCAAAATCACTTTATGTATTTCATACTCAAAGCCTCTTGATAATGTTTATCCCAAACCTTTGCATGGTTAAAAACACTATGCAGAATCTGTGTGAACTTGGATTAACAAGTGATGTTTAATATTATACTGTGAAAATATATATCTGAAGAGAATTGTTCATTACCATTGTCTATGCATTCAAGCAAATTGGAATAAAAATGTATGGAAAAAAAAAAAAAAGAACTCTCTCTCTCTCTCTCTCTCTCTCTCTCTCTCTCTCTCTGTGTGTGTGTGTGTGTGTGTGTGTGTGTGTGTGGTTTAGTATGTGTACATGCCTGTGAGAAGATGCCAGAGAAGAATATCTAACATATATCTCTTATCACTCATCTATCTGCATATATCCATGAGATGGACTCTCCCCCTAAACCTCGAGCTGCTATCTGTGGTCTCTGCCCCCTGCAGACTAGAGTAACAGAAGTGTCATGCCCTATATTTTAAAAGTATTTTAAAATTTTATTTTATTTATTTGAGAGAGGCCTGAGAGAGAGAGAGAGAGAGAGAGAGAGAGAGAGAAAATGTAGTCACTGAAAACAGACTTCAGATGCATGCACCCCCTTGTGCATCAGGCTTTATATGGGTACTGCAGAATCAAGCCCAGGTCCTTAAGTTTTGGAGACAAGTGCCTTAATCACTGTGCAATCTCTCTGGGCCCTACGTTTTGTTTTTTATTTGAGCTCTAGAGAGTCAAACTACTTTTTTTTGGCTCTTGAGACCTTCATGCTTAAGCAGTAAGTGCTCTTAATTGCTGAGCCATCTCCCCAGCCTAAAAATTATTCTTATACAAATGCATGTGAATGAATCCACTAAAATTCAAAGTAGCCTATCCAGTAAAACAAAATCATTTCTTTCAACTTCTACCAAGACATACTCACTCTGTGACTTGTGAGAACTGCACATTGATTTTGTATTTCCAATTCTGTGTAATGTCTGCTGGACTGCAAGACAGTAGCTTAGTGAACTGCAGGCTGCTATTTAAGTTGAAGGTAAATGATATTCAATTCCACATATACATGGATTTGGAGGAATGACTTAATTTTATACTTTTAAAGGAGGTTTAAAATTCTACTGTATAAAATTAGCATTTGGAAACAAACTCAAACTCAGTCTTGAATTGAGTGTTCCTGTAAAATAATTGAGGTGGATTCACTAAAGATTGCTTTGTGACCCTGCCATTTCTAACCTTTCATTGGTGAGGACTAGGGCCATGCTCTGCCCATGCTCTGGAAAGGCATCATGATGTCATCAGCATCACCAGCGCTTACCGATGAAGTCATCTGTACAGGAGCCTCTCCACTTTCAAGAGCAAATGCTTCCCAGAGCTTCAAGAGAAATCTCAATCTTTCAGGTATATTGTCACATTAGGTGCAATTATAAACACAAGGAGAGTCCCTTTCAACCCCACATAGTGTGCATTGCCCAGAAAATCAATATACAATAGGACACAAATACAGTTCAGTTGTATAAGAAAATATGGTCATCACAGTGACTGGAAACAGCTGTCTGGATAGTAAGCAATTCACTTCCTCACAGTCTATTGTCAAGGAAAATGAAAACAGAACTAAAGATTTTTATCTTAAGCTTTATTGAGGTTTAGTTGACAAAAATGTATATCTTAAGGAATAAAACTGGCTATTTCAGTCTTTTTTATTGAGATGAATATTTATACAAATGGGTTCACTATGAAGTTCCCATGCATGCATATGGGTGTGCATGGATCCTGTCTACCCAACCTTTCTTCACACTTTGTGCTCATTCATTCCTGGCATGCTTCCCATTCCTGAGTAATCATTATTCTATTTTCAGGTTAAATTTCTGTTAAAATTCTTTTCCTTTTATTTTTTTTTCCACATGTGAAAAAGAACATACGATACTTGTCTGTGCTTGATTTATTTCACACAACATGACATAATCATCCAGTGTCACTTGTTTTACTGCAAATAACAGAATTTCATTATTGTTTTTTTGTTTGTTTTTAGGTAAGGTCTTGTAGTAGCCCAGGCTGACCTGGAAGTTACTATGTAGTCTCAGGATGACCCCAAACTCATGGCAATCCTCCTACTTCTGCCTCTCGAGCGCTGAGATTAAAGGCATGTGCCACCACACCTGGTTAGAATTTCATTCTTCTTTCTGTCTGAATAATGCTTCATTGTGTGTATGTTTCCTCCATGTATCTATTGATGTATATATTTCTTCCATGTATCTATTGATGTATGTCAAGATTGACTCCATATCTCTTAGTTCTTTTAAATAGCACTATAGTGAATAATGATATATAGGTATCTTTTGTATGCCAGTTTCTTTTCCTTTGGATATACACCCAGGAATGTGAGAGACAGATCATATGATAGATCCGTTTATAGAGTTTTATTGGGAGGGATGGATAGGATCTCCAAGGTATTCTCCATAATAGCTATACTAATTTGAATTCCTACAAAACAGTATGTAAATTTAGTTTTCTCTATATATTCACTGGTGTTGGTATTTTGGCTTTTATTTTTTTATTTTATTTTATTTTTCTAGCTTAAATGAGGTTTTACTTTAATGCAATTTTACTGAGATATAATTTAGATTACTTTTTCACCACTATGACAACACACTTGCTAGAAAGAAGAGGGGATGGGTTTATTTTGGTTTATGGATTCTGAGTGTTCCGTCATTTTGGTTTATGGATTCTGAGTGTTCCGTCTTCCATGGCAAGGAGAACATGGTGGAGCTGCTCGTCATGAGGCAGCCAGGAAGCAGAGGCGAGGATACTGGTTAACGGAGGTCTGTCTTTTCCCATTGTAGTCTATCTGGGATCCCAGCCTATGGGATAGAGCCACCCACATGGGACCTCTGCTTTATTAATCTTCTCTGAAAGTGCCCACACAGACATATACTTTAGTAATCACCTAAGCCCTTCTCGATGCAGTGAATTTGGCAATCAAGATTAACCACCAGGGCTGGGTGTGGTGGCGCACGCCTTTAATCCCAGCACTCGGGAGGCAGAGGTAGGAGGTTCACCATGAGTTCAAGGCCACCTTGAGACTTCATAGTGAACTTAAGGTCAGCCTGGACTAGAGTGAGACCCTACCTCAAAATAATAATAATAAATTAAAAAAAGATTAACCACCAAAAATCTAGCTCACCGGCAAACTTTCACCTATGAGCGCCTATAAAATTAAGGATCAGTTATATATGTCCAAACTACAGTAGTACTGAATAAATAATCCCATTCCAAGATGCAGAGAATACCATGGAAGGACCAGACCAGAGCAAGACCAAAAACTCAGCGGGGCAAACAGTAAAGCCTGCACTGTGCCGAGCACTTGGCGTACATGGCTACATGACCTGAGCCGCAAAGGGCTTGAGCAACTCCAGCCCTACGGACTCACCATTGAGAGTCTCCACAGCCTGTGGCTTTCTTTGGCAAATGTTCCACATTCCTGGAGACTTCCTGGAGTTCCCCTGCACTTCCAGCTTCCCTCTGCAGCTTCTCTCAGCTTCACACACGCCCCTCTCAGGGTCAGGGTTCTCCTAAGGACCGGTTGCTGCTCACTGCCTTCCAGGCTTGCTTGGCAATTCACGGGAACGCCTCCACGGCTGCGCAACGCTTGCGTTCTGCGTAACTCTCCGCATTCTGAGAAGCACTGACCTTCCCATGTCTTTTTTGAGGTAAAAGCGGTAATTTGGCTTTTATAGTAGCATTTTTTTTCTTTTGTTTTTTTGAGGTAGGGTCTCACTCAAGCTCAGGCTGACCTGGAATTCACTATGTAGTCTCAGGGTGGCCTCAAACTTGTGGTGATCCTCCTACCTCTGCCTCCTGAGGGCCAGGATTAAAGGCGTGTGCCACTATGCCCAGTTTAGCATTTTAACTGGGAAAGATAGACACTTCTAGTAGTTTTGACTTTCATTTCCCTGCTGGCTGATATAAAGCATGCTTTATATGTTCATTGGCTATGTGTATTTCTTCCTTTGCAAGGTTTCTTCCTTTGCCCAAGGTTTAGCTATAGTTCATGTTTTTCATTGTTAAATTTTTTGAGAAAAACTTCCATATCCCTTACATATCTATCAGATGAAAAGCTGGCAGTGTTTTCTCATTCTGTAAGTTGTCCCATCACTCTGTTGATTATTTTGCAATGAATAAGCTTTTTAGTTTCATTAGATTCATTTTTCAAGTTTTGTTTTTATTTCCTGTGCTTTAAGAATCTGATCAGATAATCATTGCCTATACTGATATTTTGAAATATTACTTTCACGGTTTCCTTTAGTAGTTTAAGAGCTTTAGGTCATACATTAAAGTCTTCAAATGGTTGGAGTTGACTTTATATACAAACTGGGTGAGATAAATATTGTATATTTCTGTAGTAATTGGTACAATACCTCCTTTTTATTCTCTAATTTTACTTATTGGTGGAATTTTTTTGTTAATCCCTCCCAAAAGTTTCTCCATTTTGCATCTTTACAAAGAGAAAAACTCGTTCTTTGTATCTTGGGGGCCTTAGATCTAATTTTGTTTCCTTCCTCTTTTTGAGCCCTTACTGTGTATAATGAGGTTCTTTGTTTGAATTTTTTTTTTTCACATAAATCCTCATAGTCTAATTCTCTGGAAACTCAGCCACATCACATATTGATAGTGATATTGATAGTTAACATTGTATGGTATGGAGAGACTGTGCTTTGTTTTACCACATGCCTAGTAAAGGCATCACATCCCATTCTGAGGATATTGTAACCATCCATGCACCTACATTCATGAAAACGAGATTTAATTTCTCAGTGAAAAATGCTAAGAATGCTACTGATGTGTTTTGTGATAGTTCCTTGCTTATTTGTAAAAAGAAACTGAAAAATTCATTTTGTAGAGTACCTGTAGTATAGTCATGCCAAAAATGCATGAGTGGTCCAACTTCTTCATAGTTTCATGAACATTTTGTGTCATGGCTTTTCAGTTTACTCTGACAGCTATAGTGGTTAAAATTTGCATTAATCTAATGGCTAAAGGTGTTTAGCAATTTTTTTTTCCTGAGGTTGTGTCTTACTCCAGCCCAGGTTGACCTGGAATTCACTATGAAGTCTCAGGGTGGCCTTGAACTCAAAGTAAACTTCCTATCTCTGCCACCTATGTGCTGGGATTAAAGGTATGTGCCACCAAGCCTAGCCTCATTCTGCATTCTGCATTCTGATTCTTTTTTTTTTTTTAATTTTAGAGAGAGAGAGAGAGGGACAGAGACAGAGAAATAGCCTTTCAGACACTGTGAACGAACTCCAGACACATGTGCCCCCTTGTGGGCAAGTGCCGCATTGCGCCCTTGCTTCACTGCATCTGGCTAAACATGGGACCTAGAGAATGGAACGGCATTCTTAGGCTTAGCAGGCAGGTGCCTTAACCTCTAGGCCATGTTTCCAGTCCTGCATTCTGATTCTTGAACTGTCTCTTCCTGTCTTTTACTCATTTCTATTTCAATAACTCGTTCTTTTCCTTTCCTTCAGTGAGGATTGTTTTCCTATTCTAACTATTCTTCTTTAATTGGAGTGTTATTTTTAAACATTTCCTCCATTTTTGTTTTGTGTTCTCATTCTCTTTTTGATAGTATTTCTCAGACTGAAAGATTTTAATTTGAGGAAGATATTAAGCTATTTTCCTTGTATAATGTGTTGTGTGAAGTTGAGTAACTTTATATTGAAGAAATCTGACAAATCTTAGCTCATTCTTTCCCCCAAATTCAGCATCAATACTGTTCAATAATGTGGTTGGTGTGTCTTTGATAAGATGAGAAATTTTTCTTTATCTCTGTTGTTCTCTCTACCCCAAATATATCTTAATCTTATCATGAGAAAAATGTCAAGTAATTCTCATCAGGAGGACATTTTACAATATACCTGTTAAGGTCATATAATACACAGACATCTAAAAACCTGGTAAAAAGAAGAGGAGTGGAAACAGGTTAAGAGTGACAGAGTGGGAGGGAACATCCAAAGGTATTTTCTCACCACCCCCAGTGAATAACTATTGCTCTCATAACTCATAGACCAAAACTCCATGGTGAATATCAGCAACCCATTGAGGCAGTCCCCTAGTGAAATGGGGGCAGGGAGGAGGGGAATGATGGTAACAACACATGATGTATCCATACATAGTTTTTACTTAATTAAAAAAAAGATGAAATCTAAAGAGACATGACAGGATATAGGATAAGATTGTGGAAGAGAAAAGTCACATAGGTAAAACAGGAAATCTGGTAAAATATAAACTTTAGTTAATAATAAATTATCCTAATTTATTCATTATCTATAGCAAATATATGATAATAATATACTCTTCATAGTGGAAAAGTTTAGCTGGCTTCATAATATGTGTGTAAAATTAAAGTTGTTCTAAAATGCGTCAATTAAAAATGCATACTTTTCATCTCTGCCCACTATAGATGCCTAAAAATCAATAAATGACCCAGTAACAAGAACTGTCTCATGTCAGGCTTTCTTTAGTTTTTGATTATTGTTAAAATTTTTTATCGTTCAAAGATTCCAATTTTTAAAAGTAAATAAACTGAATAGAATTTATAATACTATTTAAAGTATCTTCCTTTTAAAGACTTGAGGTTAATTTAAACCAGACATAGCAGGACTAAGATTTTTTGTACATTAAATAATATAGCTTATAACCCAAAAGCAATAATCCATTTTCCAAAGAGGTAAGAGAAACTACCTAATCACTCTGAAGGTCAGTAACTTCTGAATCCAACTTGCTTTACATAATAATATAACTTTGTCACAGTATTTTTTTTATTAGTTATGTAGATAGTGTGTGTACAGTCATGCTGGTACCATTATTAGCCTCCTCCCTGTCATGGCCCCTCCAAAGGGACCCTCCTCATTGGGGAATATGGGTAGTGCATTGTGGGGATAGCCATCAGTCATGGGGAAGGGACAATGTCTCTGTGCATAATGTCCCAACTTGTGGCCCTAACAATCTTTCAGCCCCCTCTTCCATGAATTTGCCTGAGCCATGTTGCGTTTGTTTTAGGTCTACTTTAGTGATGAGGTCTTGGGAACCTCTGTGTTTCAGATATCTGGTTTGGTAGGAGTTGAGTGTTCTCTGTGTCTATCTACTTCACCCTTGTGTTGGTACCAGGTTTACCAAGAAAGCAGCACACTTGTGCATTTCCCCCATTACTTTATGGTTTCAGCTGGAGCCCTGGTGAGGTGCAATGGGCTGACTCTCACCTGAGGCTCTGTGTCCATCAGAAAAATAAAAGCAAATTCTCTAATGGAGAGAGAAGTCATCACCAGATAAATGGGATAACCATTATTATTTTAGAGAGAATTTCATAGATGTAGGCCCTCTTGTAGCCCACTATTGGTGGGAGCTTGATATTGGACAGTGGGCTCATTTTTTGGATATGGTTCTGACTTGTTTCCCAGTTCCAGATATGGGTTCCATCCACTGAGCAAATCTGATAGCCAAATCAAGAGCAGTTGCTTACCCACTATGGCTGTGTGCCACTACTGCACTTGGGTGAGCATGATGTCAGATTGTTTGCTGCTGAGAAGATTACATCACATGTTACTTGGACAGTTGGTCATTTTCCCCCATTTGCTAATGTAGCACATTCTGGCACTAGACAAGCTAATTGTCTCTCTTCCAGATTCCAGCCAGGTCACTCAATGTTCTGTACCAACAGCATATGGTGTCTTCAGCAGTAGGGTCTTACCATTAACCTTTGGTGGGTTATCAAGTACTCTGACAGAAATCTGTCTTCTTTTGGTAAACCTTGTATGTCTCCCTGATCAACAGCTCATTGTGGATGTTAATTGCATGCTGTTACTGGGAGTTACGGGCCAGTGCCAAGGGGAAAGAAGGAAGAAAAATATATGTAATATAAAAGAGAATGAGAGAAGAGAGAGAAGAGGTAGAGAGAGAGAAGCAGGAGAAGGTTAATGTTAGTCTAAATCATACCTTCTCCAGGGCCCTGTGAATTAGGTGTTCCCTCTAAGGACCTAAAAAAGGTTCTACCTTTTAGTTTGTCTTTCAGGATATAGGATTTTATGGTACCATTTCCATTTGGTCCAGTTTTGTGTTCCCCCTCCCTTACCCTCATGTCCCTTCGCACTTTCCCTATTGTCCTGTCCTTGAGATGCTTATTAACTATGTCAGCATCTCAGGCAGATTCAGGTTAGGAGCCACAGATGAGTAAGACCATGCAACAATTATCTTTCTGTGATTGGGTGAATTCCCTGAGAATGATCTGTTCCAAGTTTGACCATTTTTTTTCAAATTTCATTGTGTCATTTTTCCTTACTGCTGTGTAGAATTCCATCATGTAGATATAGCACATCTTTGTTATCCATCCGTCTAATGATGGACATCTGGGTTGATTCCAGCTCTTAGCTATTATGAATTGAGCACCTATGAACATGGTTGAGCAAGTCTCTCTGAACTGAGGCATGGAGCTTTTAGGGTAAATGCCCCATAAGAGAATAACTGGGTCTGTTGCTAAGTGTATAGGCAACCTTTTTAGGAGTCTCTATATTGCTTTCCATAGTGGTTATACCAGCTTACATCCCCACCAACAATGAATGAGGATTCCTATTTCTCCACAACCTTGCCAGCATTTGTTTTCATTAGATTTTTTAATGTTTGCCATCCTTACTGGAGTAAGGTGGAATCTCATGTTGTAATTTGCATTTCCCTGATGATTAGGGATGTTGAGCATTTTCTTAAGTGTGTGTTTGCCATTTGTATTTCTTCCTCTGAAAACTCCCTGTTCAGTTCTCTGCCCCATTTTGTGAGTGTGTGGTTTGACTTTTTATTGTTTAGGTTTTTGAGTTCTTTATAAATTCTAGAAATTAGGCCTCTGTCCATTGTATAGCTGGCAAAAATTTTCTCCCATTCCATGGGTAATCTATTGGCTCTGCTTGCTGTGTGTTTGTTGGTGAAAAATCTTTTTAGTTTCATGAGATCCCAATGGTTGAGTGATTGTTTAATTTCCTGAGATACTGGGGTTTTGTTCAAGAAGTCTTTTCCCATCCTATATCATGGAAAGAGCCTCCTATTTTTTCTTCCAATAGTAGCAGAGTTTCAGGTCTTATATTGAGATGTTTGATATATTTGGACTTGATTTTTTTTGCATGGTGAGATGTGTGCATTGAGTTTCATTTTTCTGCATATGGTTATCCACTTTATCCAACACCATTTGTTGAAGATACTGTCTTTTTTTCCAGTCTACATTTTTAGGGTCTTTTTCAACTATCAAGTACTGTAGTTACTTGAACCAAAGTCTGGGTTCTTGATTCTGTTCCATTGGTCTATAATCCTGTTTTTTTTATGACAGTACCATGTTGTTTTTATTACTATGTCTTTGCAATATAGCTATAGATCAGGTATGGTGATGCCTCCAGAGGTGTTTCTTTTGCTGTGGATATTCTTGGATATCCGAGGCCTTCAGCCATTCCATATGAATTTTGAGATCATTTTTTCTATCTCTGTGAAGAAAAATGTTGGGATTTTTATTGGTATTGCATTAAATCTCTATATTGCTTTTTTGTATTTTCACAATGTTAATTCTGCCTATTTAGGAGCAGGGGAGGTCTTTCCATTTTCTCAAGTCCCCATCAATTTATTTCTTGAGTGTTTTGTCACAGAATTTTCAAAGAAGATTTCATAGTCAGAGAAATACTGCTGAGGCCTAAGTATTCTATCAGACATTTTTGTTGTTAACATTTTTTAAGAATAGTGACCTTCAAAAAGAATATTTTCCTTTCTATTCTGCAGGCAAGGTTTGTTTTCTGTTGTAGATAAAATGTGAGAATACAATAATTGTCTTCTAAATTTACATAGTGTTAGCACCAGGCACAAAGAGGCAAAATGTATTGTGTTTTTTTTTTTTTTTCTTGTTGTTGTTGTTGCTACAGCAATAGACTGATGTGGGCCTCACGACCAGGGCCATGTTTGTTGACTGTCAGAGTCAAAAATTGCATCCTGTGTGTGTGCTCATCACCATGTCACACTGGCTCCTATCCTTGGGTGTCTATTTCTGCTCCTACTGTTTCAAATTTGAGTCATACTTAAAAGTTTATTCACATCTATTTACTGCTTTAGTTTGAGATTTTTTAACATATGCAGAAGTAAGATGGAATACTGAGCCCTAAAATTTACACACTCTCAATACTAGCTAATTATTTTAATCTACAACCTCTGACACATGAGCACTAAAGATCCTTATTGATAGGATTTGTCTGTCAGTTCTCTCAGGTTAGAGAGTCAGGAAATCTTTTCAGTTTATTATGGAACCAGTCTAAGACTTCTACTCCTAAGGGTGGGAAAAATTATATGAAACAACTGCCAGTGGTTTGAGTGTCAGGAAAAAATTATGAAAAAAAGAAACATCTTTTACATTATGAAGTATTATTCAAAGGAACTGTCAACCCTGTGCATATTCTTTTAAATTGTCATTGTTTTTTTCTAGCTTTTCTCATACTATTTTCAATACCCTATATTTATGAGAAGTATACAATAAGGATAAAAGCAAACATGAATGCAAAAAACAAAATGCTCCTGTCCTTCTTCTCCAACATGTACTGCCAAATGTCAGATAAGCCTTTTGTATGTGGCTTTCCTATGTAGAAAACTTACAAGGTCAGATACAGATTTTCTATTTCTCACATCAGTAAACTAACAAACAGCCTCTCATTTGATTAACATGTTGGATGTTATTGTTAATCTCTGGCTGTCAATTTGACAAGATTTAGATTCACCATGGAAACAAATATTTGGCATGTCTGTTAGGGATGTTTTTATATATACTAGATTAATTGAGGTAGGAAATTGCTCTCCCCCCAAACTGTGTGAGGCTCTACTCCATGTGCTAGGGATTCTGGATTGCATGAAAAGGAAAGAACTAGCTGAGCAGGAGCATCCTCACTCTGCTCTAGTTCCTCTATGCTGTAGTGATGATGTGAACCATCTTTCTACTCCTACCATGCTTTTCCCTCCACGATGTACTTGCTCTCAAAACTATAAGCAAAAACTAAACTCTTCTTCCACAAGCTGATCCTGGTTAGGTATTTTGTCCCAGCAATGAGAAAATAAGTGAGACACTGGATAAAATCAACTTATTCATCTTATACTAATTTTAACTCACTTTCCTTTGACACTCCACTGAAATAAAAATCTTGTTTCTGCAGCAGACTGCTATAGCCTGTCCTGCAGACATACATTCCAACAGTGTGATGACAGCACAACCATCTTTGTATCATAATGCAATTTTATAGTGATGACTATATAAACAAAACTAAAGGGTACACTTATAGAGTAAGATAGGTTTAATTAGATTTCTTCTACTTAGTTTTGTGATTTGCATACATGATGCTTTCTTACCTCTAATTCATTAACTAAGGTGTTTTGTCCCTCTAAAATGTTAAGAAATCTATCACTTTAAATACTATCCTTGGATTTTAAGTCTTCAATTACAAGTAATATTTTCAATTCGTAAAATAATAATAATATACATACTTAAAAACACAACCCCCCAAACTTCACAAACAGTTATTCCATTGAATTGGGAATTGAGATTAAAAATCAACCATTGGGAGTCCTACAAATGATCCCGCAGAGAAGAGGACTGGAAATTACCAAGCAGAAGCTTAATTGCCACTACCAGATGGAGACATAAAACCATCTGCTTAGAAAATAGGGGATTCTTTAGGGAAGCTTTTAGATTTTCAGCATACAACAGAAATATTCAATGAGTGGTCTCCAAATGATGTACATTTTGGAGTTTCCTCACAGTTGAGAAATGTCAACCAGGCTAGAGATATGGCTTAGCAGTTAAGCACTTGTCTGTGAAGCCTAAGGACCCTGGTTCAAGGCTCCATTCCCCAGGACCCACATAAGCCAGATGCACAAGGTAGCACATGCATCTGAAGGTCCTTTGCAGTGGCTGGAGGCCCTGGCATGTCCATTCTCTCTCTTTCTGTCTCTTTCTCTCTGTCTATCATTCTCAAATAAATAAATAAACAAACAAAATTAGAAAAAAGAAATGTCAACCAACTTGAGCCTTGTTAAAGGAAGAAGGAAAATGGAATTGACGGTGGGTCAGAGATTTCTAAAGACTGGTTGTAGTCTCATAACCAGTTCTACAAATGACAATTATAACAATAAGGAATGTTATCTTTTAGTGTTATTATATATGCATATTTTACTAACCATTATCTCTTATTCTTTTCTTCCCTTTTAGTGGCATATTTTAAAGTTTTGTTTTACTACTATGTAGTATGGATGTTGGACTATGATTAGACAAAAACAGATTTTAACATTCAAAAAAGTAGATATAAAACTCAGATTATCCATTGTATTTTTTGAGAAGCAAATGTCTTCATTTATACATAGATTAATCCTCCAAATGAAGAAGTTTTTACTTTTGCTATATTAAAATAATTATTACAATTTTTTTAGTATACTTTGGGTCAAATATGAAAGAGAGCAATTTGACTTGTAAGAATGGGTATAGCTGTCAAAATCTCAGCTTTGTGATGCTGTGTTTCCAAGGTCTGCACTCAGATCTCATGTTTCTTACTTATAGGAAAGGTGATTGTTCCTTTACTAGCTAACCTCTGAGATCTTTCAGAATCAGTATATGACTCCTCCACTATCCAGTACTAAGGTTATTTTCTTCATTAAATTCTTTATGCTTAAAATGCCATGACTCTTTTATTTTTGTTTTTTTGCCTTTTCTTATTTCAAACTAATTATTTTCTTTATCTTTGATTGTGGTGTAGAAAGAAAAAGAAAGAAAGAAAGAAACAAAGACAGAAAGAAAGAATTTTTTTTTCAAAGTAGCATCTGGCTCTAGCCCAGGCTGACCTGGAATTCGCTATGTAGTCTCAGGCTCTGCACTATAAAAATAGTAATAATAAATTATGTTACCCAACTCAATTATCTTCCCATAGTAATCCAAACTTGACTTCAAATTACTTGTATTACTATGTCCCTGCTAGAATATCAACTGTAAAGTTGAAAAGAAGAGAGAAATATATAGCATATCTCATTTTCTATTTCAAAACAAAACAATAGGCATATGTGCTTTTTCTATCTTAAAATTTATATTTAAATTTGAAATACAATTGTTTTATTTTTGAGGTAGGGTCTCGCCCAGGCTGACCTGGAGTTCACTACATAGCCTCAGGCTGGCATCGAACTCATAGTGATCCTCCTACTTCTGCCTCCCAAGTACTAGGATTAAAGTTGTGCACCACCACATCATGCTAAACTTATTCTTTACAATAAAATTTCTTTGATATTTTCCTTCATAATTACCTTATGACATACAAGCAGAAAGACTTTCAGAATATTTAGGTGCCTTACATTATCATGATGTCCTTTAGATGGTTTATAATTATTTGTTCTTAAGTTTGTTTCTTTCAGGAGTTTTTTATTGTGAAAAACAACAAGATAAAATTGGATGATATTTTCCATTGTTTTATATTTATTTATTAAAAGAGAGAGAAAGAAATGGACATAGCAGGGCCTCTAGCCACTGTAAACAAACTCCAGACAAATGTTTCACTTTTTTCATCTGACTTACTCCACCCCCCCCCCTTTAAATTATTTTTGAATGTGGAACTCACTGGCATTAATACATTCACAGTGCAGCAATACCACCTGTTGCAGTCAGGTTTGCATTGCTGGCAGAAATCACCTGACCAAGAGCAGTTTGTGTGAAAAAGTGTTTATTTTGGTTTACAGACTTAAGGGGAAGCTCCATGATGGCAGGGGAAAACGATGGCATGAACAGAGGGTAGACATCACCTCCTCGCCAACATCAGGTGGTCAATAGAAACAGGAGAATGTACCAAACACTGGCAAGGGGAAACAGGCTATATTACCCATAAGCCCCCTACCCCCTGCAAAAATGCACTGCCCCCAGGAGGTAATAATTCCCAAACCTCCATTAGCTGGGATCCTAGCATTCAGAACACCTAAGTTTATGGGGGACACCTGAATCAAACCACTACCTTCCACCCCTGGCCCTCATAAACTGATAACCATACATGATATAAAATGCAATTCTTTCAGTCCAACCTTAATGGTCCCCATAGTTTTTATCAATCCTTAAAATGTTTAAACATCCCCATAATCCAAGATCTTTTAACTGAGCTATAGTTCCAAAAAAATCCCCCTAATACCCATAATGGCACAGAAAAAAACACTTATACTTCAAAAGATGGCATTGGGCATAGCAAAGAAATATTCAACCAATACAAGATTTAAACAGGGGAAACACCAAACTCTGAGGCTCCAAGTACAACTACTCTAGTCAGTAACAAGTCTCCAAATCCAATAATTCTAACCAGCAACAAATCTCTGGAGTTCCATTTCCACCCCTCCAGCTAGGCTACTCAGAGTCCTGGAAAACTTCATCTGAGATGGGCAGCTCTCCTTAGCAGCCGTCTCATGTTTCCAGCATCTCCACTGGGTCTCCACTGCAACCCACGCTCCATCATCAAGGCTCCAAAGGGTCTCCATGCAGGCATCCAGCAAAACTGATTCACACTGCCCATAGTCATTTCCAAAACTCAAGACTATGTTCCTACTTTCTTTACCTCATTTCTATACTCCATAAGGGGTGCCAATTTATTAATCCAGGGGGAAAATAATTAGACTTTGAAGAACAGGACACCCATTTATCATTTGGGCCCCTTCAAACGACTCTGCATTCTTTCTATTTTCCCAGTGCAGATCAGCTGGCCCAATAACATACCATTTCAGATCAATGGGCAGAAATCGTGGCCCAAAGATTTCATTTTTCCTGTTCCGTATCCCTCTGCTCACATCACTCTGTTTCTACACAAAGAAACCATGCACAAATTTTCAGAACACAGGCATAATAGCAAGCTTCTCACACAAATTGCTTCTAGTCCAGTACAGGCAAAGCACTTTCTCTCCCTCATAAGCCAAACCTCATAGTCCATAGTTCTTAATCATTCAGGTCTTTCAGCTCTGCCAGAATAGTCCATCAAGCAGTACTTACAGTGCTGCAAGGAGTTTCTTAGGCCAAACTTTCAAATACTTCCACCTTCCTCTTGAAAATTAGCTCCAAAAGGCTAAAGCCACACAGTCAGGTGTCTAGCAGAAACCCCACTCCTGGTACCAACTTTATTGTTGTAGTCAGGTTTGCATTGCTCGCAGAAATCACCAGACTAAGAGAAGCTTGTGGGGAAAAGGGTTTATTTTGGCTTACAGATTCTAGGGGAAACCCCACAATGGCAGGAGAAAACAATGGCATGAGCACTTCCTTGCCAATATCAGGTGGACATCAGCAACAGGAGAGTATGCCAAACACTGGCAAGGGGAAGCTGGGAATAATATCCACAAACCCGCCCCCAACAATACACTGCCTCCAGAAGACATAATTTCCAAATCTCCATCAGCTGGGATCCTAGCATTCAGAACACCTAAGCTTGTGGGGGACTCCTATTCAAACCACCACACCACCCCTTATATATATCTCAAGAACATCACTTTTGGACAAGCAGTAATAATTATATGTTCCAAGCAGTTACCCAGTGTCCCAGGCCCAACGTCAGACCCTATGACTCTAGCACCCTGCTCAGTGCCTAAAACCTGGGGCTACAGCATTCCTGATGATACAGCATCCAGATGTCTTCAACAATGGGACAGCTCTGAGCTCAGTCAGTCCTGATGGTCACTGTCTTCAGAGGATATAGCAATTAGGCATTTTGGGGCCCAGGCCTGAAAGACCTCAATATAAAAACATCTGATGGATCATCTCTGAGACTGTCTCTGCAGATCCACACTCAAGGTCAGCAACTATGGAGAGAGATCCAAGGCTTGCCCAAGAAATCACATGTTCCAGGACCATACTACTTCTTGGACAGATTCTTCTGATTCAAAGTCTACCAGCCTGCATAGAACTAGGTTCAAGTTGGCCCTTGAATTTATTGGATCCAGGACCATTCTCAGCACACAGACTCAGGTTCATTCCTGTATATCTATTGAGCAGACACAATTCAGTAGATCCAAACTTGAGGCCCATACCTGTGGATACAAATTCCTGCTTCACTCACCTTTATTCCCAGCATATAGGTTATGTTATCACAATCTTGTGAGGTAGTTATTATTGTCAATTTGACTGGATCTAGATTCACTGAGGAGACATACATATGGGTATGCCTGTGAGAGTGCTTCCAGAGATTTACCTTAGGTGAGATGACCCAATTTGAATGTAGGTGACACAATCCCCAGGGACTGGGCCTCTAGACTGAATTAAAAGGGAAAAAGAAGCAAGAAAGCAGAGCACTGGCATCCCCTTCTCTCTGCTTCTTGTTCTGCTAATATGTGAATAAGCACCTACCAGGGCTCCCACAGATGTATGGCCCTGCCTGCTGACATGTCTTTCCTGTCACAATGAACTGTAATCTCTCATCAAGAATCATATGAAACCTCTTCTCCCTTATTTATTTCTTTCACATTTTTTTTTGTTATAGCAACAGGAAAAGTAACTAATTTGGATGTTCAGACTTCTTTATTGATGAAGTCCAGTTGGTTGATTTTGTTACTATTAATTAGACTTTTGGTGATATCTAAGAATCAAATACCAACTCCAAGATCACAAAGATGTCATACTCTATGATTTTTTTTTTCTAAGAGTTTCATAGCTTTAACCCATGAATTTAAAACACTGACTTACTTTGAGTTAAATTTTGTATGTGGTGAGATGTAGGATCTCATAGGACATTTTACATTTGAATATCTAACTGTCCTTGCATGATTATTTAAGAGGTTTTTTCCCCCCTTATTGAATGATATTCATACATTTGCTGAAAATAAAAATCAATTGAGTTTACAGGTTTATTGTGGACACTAAATACTATCTCACCAATCTAATCTCTTGAATGTCAGTTCCACCATTTTGATTCCTGTAGCTATGCAGAATGGTTTATCATCAGAATGTATGAACTGCCAATTTTGTTCTACTTTAATATCAGTATTGTTTTGGTTATTCAGGAGTAGGTGAAATCCTATGTGAACTGAAGGATTAGCTATTCCATTTTTTACAACAACAACAAAAAAACATTGAAAAACAATTTGACCACAGCATTTCTGATGTGTCGTTTTCTGCACATAGGAGCATATCATTGGTAAATAGAGATAGTTTGATTTATTTTACTTGGTTTCCTGTTTCTTAGTGACTAGATGCTACATAACAGTGATGAGTGATGATGTTAGTCTTCCTTCATGTCTTCAGGGAAAATTATTAAAAATCTTTCATTATTTAGTTTGATGTTACTACTAACATACTGTATGATGGTTTTCATAATTGTCTTTCATAATTTTGAACAAGTTATCTTCTTTTTTTATAATTTATTTTTTATTTATATTATTCTGATTTTACATTCATAGTGTTGGCTCCATTATCATCCTCCCTGTCCTCCCTCTTCCAAAGGGACCATCATCTATGAGGAATATGGGTCATGCATTGTGGGGGTAGTCAAGAGTTCTGGGGGGTAGGCCAAGTCTCTGTGCATAATGCCCCAACTTGTGGCTATAACATTCTTTCTGCCCCCTCTTCTGTGAATTTCCCTGAGCCACAGTGGGATCATTTTAGTTCTACCTCAGTGATGAGGTTTTGGGAGCCTCTGTGTCTCTGGATATCTGGCTTAGTTGGAATTGGATGTTCTCTGTGTTTATCTCTTTCAGCCTTTTTCTGGTGTCATGGTCACCATGAATGCTGTATTCTTGCCCTCCCCCACCCATTACTCTATGGTTTCAGCTGGGGCCCTGGTGAGGTGTGATTGGTTGTTCCTCCCTTCAGGTTCATTGTCCATCTGAAAAAAATAAGCAAATTCTCCAATGGAGAGAGAAGTTAGTATTAGATAGAAGGGATGGCCATAGATGTTTTGGAGGGAATTTTATATGTGTAAGCTCTCTTCTAGCCCACATTTGGTGGTATCTTCATCTTGGAGACTGAGCTCATTTTTTGTACCTGGTTTTGACTTATTTCCCAGTTCCAGCAATGAGTTCCATTCCACTGAGTGGATCTACTAGCCAAATCAAGAGCAGTTGGTTTCCCACCATGGCTGTGTGCCACTACTGCACTTGTTTGAGCATTAAGTCAGGTTGTTTCCTGCTTGGTATCTTATACTGCACGTTGCTTGGACAGATGTTGGCCATTATCCCCCAGTTGCTCGTTTAGCACCCTCTGGTACTAGACTAGCTAACTGTCTGGGGACTGACCCTCTTCCAGATTCTTGCCAGGTCACTCCATGTTTGGTCTCACACATATATGCTGTCTTTGACAGTAGGGTCTTACCATTAACCTTTGGTGGGTCATCAAGAACTCTGACTGAAGTCTGTCTTTTTTGGGAAACCTTGTAGGTGTTTTGGAACAACAGCTCATTGAGGAAGTTAACCCCGTGCTGGCACTGGGAGTTATTAGACTGGGCATTTACCCTAAAGGCTCCAAGCCTCAGATCAGAGACATTTGCTCAACCATGTTCATAGCTGCTCAATTCATAATAGCAAAGAGCTGGAATCAACCCAGGTGTCCATTAGTAGATGAATGGATAACAAAGATGTGGTATATTTATACTATGCAATTCTATGTAGCAGTAAGGAAAGATAAAATAAGGAAATTTGAAAAAAATGGTCAAACATAGAACAGATCATCCTCAGTGAGCTCACCCAATCACAAAAAGATAATCATCACATGGTCTCATTTATCTGTCACTCCTAACCTGAATTCACCTGAGATGTGGCCAAACCTAATAAGCATTCTGAGGACCAGACAATAGGGAGGGTGGGATGGAGGGAGGGTAAGCGTAGGAGGGAATGAGAGGTTGGGAGGGAGAATAAGGGTGGGGGGATACAAATAGGGACCAAAAAGGAAATGATACTATAAAACGCTTTATTCTGAACAAGAGGCTAAAACATTGATCCTTCAGCAGGCCCGCAGAGGGAACACCTGAACCACAGGAAACTGGAGAGAACATCATGAAGGCTAAACTTAATCTTTTCCTGCTTCTCTTTCTCTCTCTGTCTCTCTCTCTCCTCTCTATACTCACTTTCTCTTTTATATTACCTATCTTTTTCTCCCTTTACCATCGTTGAGCAAGTTATCTTCTATGTCTAGTGTCTCAAATTTGTTTTTAATCACCAAAATATGTCAGATTGTTTCAATTGATATGAAAACCTAGTTTGTTCTCTTTTATTAAATTGACATTTTGTTGCAGATTCTTGCATTTCTGGGATTAATTCTAATTGGTTATAAGTATACTCTTTGTAGTTTGAGTTTGTTTCCAAAGAATTATGCATCTTTTTTCATAAGAAATGCTTATATACATTTTATTTATTAGTAGTGTTTTTGTCTTGCTTTATTATCAAAATAATATTAGCTTTATAGTATGAGTTAAGGACATTTTCCTCTTTAATTTTGGAAGCTTGGGAAAAAGCGTCACTTTTTCTGTATGATGCTTGGTTAAATTTATCATCTTGTCCAAGACAAGTGGGGGGAGATTCAAGAAAGCTATTTATTATTCACCCAGCCTTTTTTTTTTTTTTTTTGGTTGGTTTAGTATTTTTAAGTTTTCATGAGACTAGATTTTCTATTTCTTTTGCAGCCAATTTGGAAAATGACATAGTTTTGGGACTTTGCCCATCTCACCTAAATCTTTGCATTTGCTGGTATGTAGTTTTTCACAATATTGCTTTGTATGTATTTTATTTCTGTAAACTTTATAATGATATTCTCATTTTATTAATGTTTTTGTTTTTGAGTGTTTGCTATTTTTTCTGAGTTATTTTGAAGTTTTAGCTTTCTAGTTTCTCTTTTGGTAGATGTTGGATTATCTATTTGTTTAATATCACAACTCAAGTCCTTATTCGAGGTTTGGGCTAACTAATTTATTTTTAGTTTTATCTAGTTCTTTAAGATATACATGTAGGTTATAAATTTGGGACTTTTTTTCTTTTTAAATGTAAACATTTATATTTGTGAATTGCTCTCTGAGAATTGCTTTAATGTGATAGATGAGTTTTGGAATAATGTGCTTTTATTTATATTTTCTCCAAAGTGTTCTTCTATGTTTGTTCGTGATTTCTTCTTTAAATAATTAGTTGGTTAGCATGTTTATTTAATTTCTATATATTTGTTAATTTCCTAATTTTACTTTTTTATTTATTTGCAATTTCATTCTGTTGCATTCAGGAAGGATATTTTGTATACTTCAGTAATTTTAAATTTATTGAGACTTTTTGACCTAACATATCTTACTTGAACAATATATAATATTGAAATAAATGGGTGAGTGCTCTCTTTATATCTTTTAAGTCTTTTGGCTTATAGTTTTGCTTCAGTACTCTATATTTTCTTTGGTATTATATCTAAGTGGTTCTTATTATTACAGACCTAGTTTTTCCTTAACCTCTATCAATGCTCGTTTCATATATTTTGGGATTGTGTTTGGGAAAGCATATATTTTCTTGATGCATTGGAATTTTAAAAATATATAAGATCTTTTCTCTGTTTAAAATTGTGACATAAAGAACACTTTTGTATATTAGGATAGCTCATCCAACATACTTTTGGTTACTATTTGCTTGTGTGGGGCATATTTCTAAATTCATTCTTGGATTAATCTAACAGACATGCCTTCTCATCCATCTTACTAAGCTCTGTCTTTGGATAAAAGAATGAATCTCCTGCCAGGGAGTCAGCTATCTTTTCTTGTCTTGTTGATAGATTTTGGTTGTCCTCATTTCCCAATAACTTCTGAAAATTAACAGATTATCCAATGGAGAGTGAGATAAGCATTGTTAATTTAGAGAGATTTTGATGGGTATAGTCTCACTTTGACCAAAGACTAGTGGAAGCTTCTCACTGGAGTCCATAATCTTGGTCTCCATAGGATTATGACTCAGTTCCCAGTTCTAGATAGGGGTTCCTTTCCACTGAGTGGATCTCTTAGCCAATCAGAGAGCTATTGGTTACCTGCCTAAGCTGGGTGTCACTATTGCCCAGGTGTGTATATCTTGTCAGGCTGGTTGCTTTCATATAGCAGTGTCCCCTGCTTGCTTGCAATGTTGTTGGCCATTTCCACCCCCAGCAGCTCATGTAGTGCTTTCCAGCACTGAATTTGGAGAGCTGAGAAAGAGTATTGCTTCCACAGCAAGCCTGACAACCTGTGCCAGGGGAATGGAGACAGACACTGAGGAAACTCAAAACTCACCAAAGCAGAAATCCAGGGCCTGCCAAGAGCTCAAAACTAAAGTAGACTTAACACATGCCCATTAAGGCTCAGGGACTTTTGTGGAAGTGAGGGCAGAAAGATTTTAAGAACCACAGTGTGTGTGTGGGAATATCCAGAGGCATTATCTCCCCCACCCCCCCACACACACCCACAGATTGACTGCTGTTCTCTCAACTCATAACCCACAACCCCATGGTGAATACCAGCAATCCCACCAAGGGCCCTCAGTGGGATGGAGGCAGGAGGAAAGAAACAATGGTACCAACATGTTATGTGTTCACACAAAGTTTCTACTTAATCAAAAAAGGGGGACTGAATATGTTTTTATTTAAAGCGACTCCTAAAAAGGAAATTCTAAGTTCTACCATTGCTTTAGCTTTTATATAGATTTAATAACTATTTTGCTCTGCATCTCCTCCATTAACACCTTATTTTATATTTTCTTTTAAAATATTGTATTTATTATTTATTTGCAAGGAAAAGAGACACAGAAGAAAAAGGTGGGGAGGGGTTGTTGAGAATGAGAATGAGGGTAGGTAGACCAGGGCCTCTTGCTTCTGCAGAGGAACTCCAGATGTATGTACCACTTTGTGCATCTGACTTTACATCAGTACTGGGGAATCAAATGCAGGCAATTCGGCTTTCAAACGAGTGCCTTTAACCACTGAGTCATATATCCAGCCGACCACTTTATTTTATGCTATGTTGCATTTTTATTTTAATGGAAAACATATACTATCAAAGTTACTATCTTAATTATTTTTAGTGTATTGCTTCATTTTTTTCAAATTGTGAAACAAATTTCTAGAAATTTTAGAAATTTAAAGTGCATGTTTTTGGTTTGGCAAATTTATAAGTAGTAAACTCTTATTAGATTTGTTTATCTAAGGTTACTTTCCTCATCATTTTCAAAGGACAATTTAACAGATACAGAATCCAGATTGTTTTTCTTTTCATCACTTTAATAGTATTACCCTTCTTCTTCTGCCCTAATATTTTATACTGGATAATCTCTTGCTTCTTAAGTAAGGGCACCTTGTACAAGGGGAGTTACTTTTTTCTGTTGCTTTTAAAATCTTTGTATTTGGCCTTTGGCAGTTTGCTAATAACATTCCTCCAAATGGAGCTTAATGTTTATCTCTTTAGAGTATGTTGAACTTGTTGGATATATAGATTTGTGTCTCATATAACATTTGCAAAGATTTTTTTCAGTAGGCCAAGGACAAGGAAAATTACCACAAACCTTTCCAAATAATGTTCTTAAATTGCCTTCTTCTTAATTAAAAATTATTTATGTTGCAATACATTTGCTTTCCAGAGTCCTTGAGAAGATGATTCTTAAAGTTTGTGCTCCCATTTTCTATTTCACTTTAGAAAAATGGACCTTAAAATTCATGATGCTACCATTTTTGCTAATGTCTGGTTTATGTTTTAAAAGATATGTATTTGTAGTAAATTTATGATTTGTTATACAAATGCCTCCATCTGGAACTCCAGTTTCTAGGAGTGCTGGCTACATATGTGTCTTAGTAATTCTTTCTCTGAAAATTCTTTTGCTCGAGGAAAAAGCTTCTGCTAGGTTTATACCTTCTTGGATTCTCATGCAATCATTGGATAAGAAAGGCCAAGCCCTGACCCTCTTGTAGAGACACTGGGGCCCTAGCCTCAAATTCTTTTGGATTGACTGAACTTTCTCATCTCTGCATGAGAATTGATTAGTAAATCAAACAGGCTGTCTCTGACTAAAAATGTTTTGACAATAATTTTTCAGCTTGCAATGGTAAAATATCAATACATTTATTAACTATACTTCAGATTTTAAATTTTGAACTTTTCTTTAGCTACAGATATTCAGTGTGCTGTTCTGTCACAATACTGGGCAGTGTCAGTGAGCTGGCACTCCCAGTCAGCTGCACTATTGCGAGGGCAAGGAATTAGCACTTTGATTGTATTTGACTGTATTACAATTCTATGATGTCTGGCACATGATGTTGTCTGCTAGATATATTAGATGCATTTTTGACTCATGGTACTTTTTAAAATGTACAATGGGTTTACCAAAATCAAAACCTATCATAAGACAAGAAGCATTTGTATTTCCCCATAGAATCTGTCTCTTGGGGAATATAATATTGACCAATATTCAAAGTTTAAGGGGAAAAATTTAAAGAAATAAATTTAGTATTAACTTGAAATTCTTCCTTGCTTCTGGACACTACAAATTATTTTCCTAACTCTTAACTGCCAGGATTTTAAATTTTAAATTAAAAGCTTATTATTACTTATATTCTTTCACTTTTTGAAAACCAGGAGGAATTATGTATATTTATTACTTACAAATTCATTTCAAGTTTCTTCAATAACTATAGGTATATGATAGTTATTTAATTTCTGTGTTCCCTCACTAATGGTAAGTGCTTAGTCTCCATATGAGATTTTTAACAGTTTTAAAGTTATGGATTGTTAAATTTGCAATTAAATATTCTTTTTTACCCAAATAATATCTTATGTCAAATCTCATTATAAAAAAGAATAATCCAGTATTACAATTTTGATTTTTAAAATGTGTCTCCAGTTAATTTTATCATCCTCAAAACAACTGATTATGAAAAAGATGTGTTTGTTAATGCAAGCATTTGAGATAAGATCTTGTTGATGTTAGTGATGCTTATTTCTGTACCATTGTTAAACTTATTTCCATACTTTATTTCTCTTGGGGCAGTATTGAAGTAATCATTACAGATAAGTTGTTGAAAATAGAATTTTTAAAGAGTTTTTTTTCAATGTAATCACCCATCATTTTGTTGAAATAGCGCTATGGAATGGAAGACTCTACATTAAAAAAATTCACATGTTCATGCAGAAGGCTAGCTAAGTGGGTCAAGACAGAGTCTAGAAAGCCGCATACCATCTTCTAGTCTTGTTGTATGTCTATGCATCTGATAACTTGGAAAGAAACGGAAGATGCTTTTACAGTAATGTAAATCAGGGCATTTTAAATATGGGTTTAATGTTATTTACTGGTTTGTTGTTGACAGAGTTATAATTCTGTGTTTCACTTAATCAAACTTTCATCTTATTTCACTAACAATACTTTTTAGCATCAATAAGCCAGGGTTTTAATGAAAAAAAAAAAAACAGTATGAAAAGCTGATTTTTTAATGGGAGACATGATTTTCAAACATAAAATCAAATCATACAGTCTTGTAGTCATAGCAAGACAATATATTTTAAAGATTAAATTATAGCTACACAGCTAGACATTTTACAATAAATTAATCAAGATTTAAATTTTATCTCCTTTACTAGATTGTCTGCTTTCTGAAGCATTCAGTCATCTACCTTGTTTATAGTTGCAGGCAAGCAAAAAATGTAGTACTTATAACATAGAAGGCTTACAAAATTCTCACGAATGAACAGATGAATTTGGAGACTTTAAATTGGAATAATGATTTTTAGAATTATGAGCAATAGCTTATAACTATTGAATATATCCTAAAGTCACTATTATTAATTAATTAATTAATTAATTAACATATATAAATGAACCCAGGGCCTTCTATATGCTAAGTGCACTTTCTATTTCTGAGCTACACCTTTAGCCCCTACTAGCTAAAAGTTATGAATTATTTCTGACACTTTGTGTTTCTTGCTTCCACAGCAAACACCAGACAGAATTTTTATTAAATTTACAGATATTATTGTGATGCTCTAACTTAGAATGATTCAAGAGCAAACCCATTTTAGTAAATACAGCTTCATAAGAATATAGACATAAAACATAATGGGTTAGTTTAATAGTGACAGAAATCATATATCTTATAACACATAAAATATTTACTATCTATCCTTTGCAGAAAATGTTTTCTTAGTTGGATATAACTTAAAATGCTAGGTGGATAACACACGAAGAGTAGGCATTTGAAGTACTTCGGCAATACCTCAAAATAATCATTAGGTATATCCTAGAATACATGAATCAAGGAACCAAAGAAAAATGTAGTATTATTGGCTTATCCATATTATATAAGGAGGGAAAGAAGGAAGGAAAGGAAGAAGAAAGGAAGACCATCAGGGAGGGAATCAGAGAGGAAAGAAAAACAAAGAGAAATTTTAAAAGAGAAAGAAAAGAACTATTTGAGGAATGATAACAATAGAATTCCAGATCAAAAGAGCAGATAGATACTTCTAAGTACAGTTGCCATTGAATCAGTGTGATTTTCACTTGAATGATTCCACTGTATATTAGAGACATGTGTTAACTGATGTGTAATGATTTTACTATATAGTAATACATACTGGAATGGTGGAAGAAGAGTAAATAACATAAATGTAACAGTGAAGACTTCAATCACACACTAAGAACTGAAAGAATATAGCAGATTGTGATCATGAACTTGTGCTCTGGCATCAAGCTGCTTTAGTTTATATTGTGCCTCATCACTGCCTCATAGCTGCTTCATTTAAGCAGGTTACAGAATTTCTTTCTTAGTTTCCTTATCTGTAAAATGTGAATAATAAATTTAATCTCAAAAGTATCCATCTGAACATATTAAACAGTGTATTCACACACATATAATGTATGACAGTGTTTGGTTAGAATAAGCACTCACAAATGGTTGTGTTCATAATTACCAACGTACTAGTATGCTATGTTTTCAGAGCTAATGAGCAAATGTGGCTGCACTATTCTTAATTAAATACAAATTTCATTTAACATTCAATTGTCTGTAGTGATTTCTATTGTTTCTGTTCCTAGATCCCACTGAAGAAATCACATTGCATTTATATCTTCTTAGGTAACTCTTCTCTGTCAGCTTTTCCCAGGCTCCTTTGCTTCTGACCACCCTGACAGTTTTGAGGATTACTGGATCTATATTTTGTAGAAGGACTTTTAACCAGTATTTGCCTACTTTTAATGGTTGGACAGAGGTCATGAGATTTTTGAAAAGAAGACAATGGACATAAAGTGATCTCTTCCTATCATAGCAAGGGGACATGCTATAGACATGGCATATCATTGTTCACATTAACTCTAATCTTCTAGCTGAAAGTAGCATTTTTCAGGTTTCTTCACTGTTAAGTATTTCATACTATTCTTTCCAGATTCTTTTGTTAGGTAATTACTTGGCATAGCCCATACTTCAGGGCAGGAAACATGTATCGAGTATGGAATAATGCCCATTTATTAATACATTCATTTTATCATCATAGAACGTTATACATAACTCATAATTCAATATTTTTATGGCTCAAATTCTTTTGTGGTGGGGGTGTGTTTTGTTGTTCTAATTCCTGTTGTTTGTTTTGTCCTTGCAGGGCTGGGAACTGAACAGGGGATCTCATGCATACTTTACTACTGCATATATTATCATCACAGCTTCTTCACTACTGAGGATATTGTTATCTTAGCATATTTTTGTTTATTTTCTCTCTTTCTTCCTTTACTGCCCATTTGCAAGTATTTCTCCTCACCAGTCTACATACCCACTGAGTCCTTCAAGCCACATTTACTGATTAACTCTTTAGAGGTGTTCTTAATTTCTGTTATAGTGTTTCACTAACACCCCCTTTTGTTTCTGTCTTAGACTTTCTACACCTCTGCCTACACTTCCCATCTGTTCTTGCACATTGTCTGCCTTCCCATTCGATTCTTGAGCACATTTACCAAGATTTCTTTTTCTTTTTGGTTTTTTGAAGTAGGGTCTCACTCTAGCCCAGGCTTACCAGGAATTCACTATGTATTCTCAGGGTGGCCTTGAACTCACGGCAATCCTCCTACCTCTGCCTCTTAAGTGCTGGGATTAAAGGCATGTGCCACCATGCCCAACTATCAAGATATTCTTAATTGTAGTAATTTCCAGCATCAGTGTCAGAGCTAAGTTTTCTTTTGGTGATTGCCTGTATATCTAACTGTCTGTCAATTTTGTTGATTCAGCATTGGGCATCAGGAAACTCTAGAGGCCTTCTCTGTAGGTGGGAAAATTTCAGTGATTCTATGAATCAGTGACATCTATCTATACAGATTTGGAGGTGGCAGTATTCACTGCACCAACAGTGGACAAGGTTGGATCCAACAGTAATCACTTTCCCCCACTGTTTGTTAATTTTAAAGATGGGCCCAATGCTTTCAAATCCTTTTATACAATGAAATTGAGACTTACAGCTAACTATTCATTCATTCCACCTTTCTCCCATCATCTTGTACATCTTTATTTTCCTTCTCATACATTTCAGTTCCTCAGACAACCATGAATGCCTTAAACCTGCACATTTTGAGCAGTGTCAATTCTGGATGTAGCTAGCTAGTTGCCTATTCTCTACAATACTTCTTCAACTGAATATTTTAAATTATATTAGGGAATTATTATTTCCTTTTTCTGTTTTTTAAAGATATTGCCAGAAGCTTCAAGTGGTCATAATATTACTCACCATATTTTCTCCATTCATTCTTTCATATTCTTGAGCAATTACATCGTGACTTTTTCTCTTACACTCACCTCTCAAAGGTTGTATGCTGTTGTTTAAATTTTTATTAGCATCACCGTGAAGATAATTGCTGGAAATTTAGTCCTAAAATTCCAATTCCTTATCTCCACCAGGACCTGGACCTGGATTGTCAGCTTTCTCCCTAGTTGTCTTTAAAGTGTAGAGCTTCAGGAATATATCAACAAAGTTGTCTAAGTGTTTCATATCTCACATTTCTCAATACATGCTTGTCCTTACTTTATATCCAGTCCACCAATTAGGAACCACTTTAAAAATATTTATTTGCAAGCAGAGAGAGGTAGAAGAGAGACAGAGAGAATTCATTCACCATAGCTTCCAACCTCTGCAAATGAATTCCAGATGCATGTGTCATACTGTGCATACGTCCTTATGTAAGAACTGAACTTGGGTCATTAGTTTCTGAAGGCCAAGTACCTTAACCACTGAGCCATCTGCCCAGCCCAGGAACCAATTTTGATCTTTCTGTAATTCATACCTAGGACTTTTGTTTCTTAGTATCACCACTTCCATCCTGTTTCCTCATTATTTGTCATGATTATAATGGAGAAAATTTCTATCAGTTAATAAGGGTGAATAAAATTCTATCGAAGACAGAAAGCAAATAATCTAATGAGTAAATATAATTAGTAATTGTAGTGTCTTGAATGTGAAATATCCCCTAGAGCCTCATGTGTTTGTGATTGACTGTTATGGTGTTTTAAATTAGGTGTTCCCCATAACTCATGTAATTCTGAATGCTTGATCCCCAACTGATGGGAATTTGGGAACTGGAACCTGGTTGGAGGTGAGTTGTTGGGGGCATGCTTATGGGTATTATAGCCAGCTGCCTCTTGCCAGTGTCTGGCACACTCTCTTGTTGCTGTTGTCCACTTGATGTATAGCCTCTGTTCATGCCATGTTTCCCCTGCTATCACAGAGTTTCTCCTTGAGTCTGTCACCTGTAATAAATTCTTTTCCCCCGCAAGCTGCTTGGCTGGGTGCTTTGTGCCTGCAACAACTTCATGCTCAGCTGACAGAGCCTTTGAGAGTTGGAGTATTGCTGGAGGAGATGTCTCTGAGAAAGGATCTTAGGTATATTAGGTACTTAGAATACTTATATCCAGAAATATGACAAGATATGAGCCAGTTTATTGTTTATGACATGTTTTTCCTACCACAATGACAAACTGTAGGCTGTCCCTTCCATAAGTTGCTTGTAGTGAGGTATTTTGTTCCAGCAAGGAAAAAGGTAACTGCTAGAGAAAATTGGTACTGAAAAGTGGAGTTGTTATGATGAATTTGACCATGTAGGGTTTTTTTTTTTTTTTTTTTTTGGTTTTGCAAGGTAGGGTCTCACTCTGGTCCAGGCTGACCTGGAATTAACTATGTAGTCTCAGGGTGGCCTCGAACTCATGGTGATCCTCCTACCTCTGCCTCCCGAGTGCTGGGATTAAAGGCGTGTGCCACCACGCCCGGCTTTTTTTTTTTTTTTTTTTTTTTTTGAACTGGTTTGCATGAGGAATATGGAAGGATTTGGAGCTATGAATAGAAAAGACTTGCAGTGCTGTAAGCAGAGATTAATGGGAAATTCTGGTATAAGAGTTTAAAAGACCTATGTACAGAGAGTACTGTGGACTATGGAGGCTTATGAAGTTGCAGAAGGGCAAAGGGCTTTAATCAGACCTGTAATAGAAGCAGTTTGTGTGCTTTTCAGGAACAGAGGCTGGTTGTGCTCTTCCCATGTCCTTAGAACTGGAGAAAAGATGAATTTGAAACTAATGGACAGGAGCTGGTCAGTGTTTTTAAAACTAAAACCTAGATAAGTGATGAAAGGTGCTACAATCACTCCTTTCTGTGTATATTTTGGTGCTTCCTAAATCTGACATTTTGTTGTATTTACTCTTTTTACTTTTCTTATTAGCATCATTTTACAAATAATCATCAAAATAAGAAACCCAAAATGTATTTAATTCCTACTCCTTTCAATCTCACCATTATTGCCAAACAGTAACCAAATTTTCCTAGCTAATTTTATTTAGCAAATAATTCTGGAATCCTTCCTTTCTACTCCAATGCAATACAGTGGCGGTGGTACCTTGGAAGAATGTTGACCCTTTTGGATATGAGAATTAGCTAGAAGACTTAGGACCATAAGGGCAGGCCTTGAAGGATAGCGATATCTTCTCTGCTCTGATCCCGAACCTTTCAAGCATAGACCACAATAGACCTCTCCTGCATTAGGTATTTTTGTATGCCAGAAATTCCTTAAAAGAACTAATTTTAAATCTTCAATGTATCTAGCTTGAATGCACACCCTTTATTGGTTGAATTCTTCACTAACTTGTTACTCTTCCTTCACATTCTTGGGACTATGATTTAATCAAAAGGTGACTTCAATGATGGAATGAAAACTGATGCAAATTTATACCTGTGAGATGAAAACAAACAACTTGAAAAACAAGCAATGAGACATAAAGAGTAGTCCAGACTGCAGAATACATATCCACTGAGAATAACCAACACAGGTCAGAGAACAAGTCCTTTGTCCTTCAACAGATAGGTATTGAATTCTCCAATGCACTGAGAATAACCAAGAGCAAGAAATACAAAAATAATGTACCGTTCATGACCTTAACCTGTCTTTAGACTATTATGGGAGTTATACCTATAGTCAAAAACTTTAATGGATTAAAACTAATGAACAAAATTATATAATGTATTGGATAAATAAGAAAGAAATGTCAGAAGAATATCATAGGAAAGTTCATGAAAGGGATGCTGAAGACAATCAGAGCTAGACAGAAGGTAAGGAGGTGCCAATAACTGTTGCTGTGAAAAAGCATGGCAATAAAAAGACAAGAAGCTCTAATTTTAGTACTACCTGGTAATAAGAACGGTTTTAGTGGAAGGGGGATGTGGTGGAATGACAAGAGAAGATAATAGGAGGGGATTATTACCAAATTCCATTAGATACATGTATAAAAAGTTTAAAAATAGGGCTGGAGAAATAGCTCAGCAGTTAAAGGCACTTACTTGCAATGCCTGTTGGACTGCGTTCACTTCCCCAGTACCCACCTTAAAGCCAGGTGCACAAAGTGATGCATATGTCTGGAGTTAGTTTGCAGTTACCGGAGGCACTGTAGTTTCCTCCCTCCTTTCTTCCCTCTCTCCCTCCCTCCATCCCTTCCTTCCTTCCTCCCCTCTCTTCCCCACTCTTTCTTTTCTTTTCTTTTCTTTTCTTTTCTTTTCTTTTCTTTTCTTTTCTTTTCTTTTCTTTTCTTCCCCCCCTCTCTTTCCTCTTGCTTCTTACAAATAAATAAATAAATTTTAAAAGTTTTAAAAAGCAACTTTAGCTCAGTTATGACCACAGTATGGACGAGCAAGGATTTATTATCAAAGTTCAGGGATGGGATTAATGGATAAATTGTATTAGGAATCTGCTTGAGGAAGACCAGATACCAACAATGGGAGATGCTCAACATGCTCTTACTCAAAGTGGGTGATTCAGGCACACTAAAGACAAATACCAAGGTTGAGGCCTTGAGGACTTAGAGGAGGTTGGCTAGAGGGAAACTTATTCAAAGGTGCCCTCTGCAGCTGAGTTTTACAACTATGTTAACAGGTAGCAGTCAACCAAGCAGGTACTTTAGAAATCTTACCCAGAAATATAAGGTCTTAGTTACTATTTTGTATCATCCAAAAGTCTTGTGAAAAATCAAGTACCTAGCTTATCAATTTTTGCCTGAACTGCACACATGGATTACTTTTGTTGCTTCCTTTGCCTCATGAGAAAGCTGGGCATGAATATCCTTCAATGAATCTCTTAGACACATCTTTGCTGAGTACTTAAACATGGTAGCTACTGTGTTGAATTTATATTCTGAAGAGTGTTATGGAATAATTAGGTAGAAGCAGCACAAACAGTTCTCAGCTTGCTGAAATTATTGATCCAGCTTGTATTCTAGCTGCTGTATTTACTAGTGGATATCTACAAACACATCCTGCCAAAACTGATTTAATGAAATAAGATCTGTCAAATTCTCTAAGGCATTTATTATTGATGTGTTATTGAATGACAGCTATCTGCTTCTCTTTGGTATTTAGTTGATACAAGAAGTATAATGAATTCTGATAGGCCTCATTCAAACCTTTTGTCCTCTTTATAATCAAATGACACTGTAGGTACTGAGTACTGGACTTGACTTTTCAGAACTTCTGTTAAATAACTGAATGCTTCATCAACACTCATAGCAATCAATTGTTTTAGGCTTTGGCTTGTGAAAATTACTTTTGAAAATTAGGGGGAAATAAAGCTTCTAAAAGAAGATGATTTAGATCGAAATAAATATGTTTTGTTTTGGAGAAAATTGTAAAAGATCAGGTTTTACCCATGGGAGTTATAGTCCTTCCAAGTTTGAGCATAAGCTATAAATATCTTGGCAACTGTGTTACTCATGGTATTTCAGTTTATTCCCGGTTGCCTTTCTCAGCCAAACAAAGATGCATGCCTTTACCTGAATACAGTGATGGGGAAAGCTTCCAAATCTCTGAAAAAAAAAAAAAAAGTTTGCATCTAGTTAAATTTGGATTCGACTTTTCTATTAGCCTAAACAATCTTTTAAATAGTTAGTATAGTTAGGAAAATGATATAAAATTTTACCTTTACCCTATTGCAAGCATTTTATTTTATCCCAAACAGATCTTGTGCTTTCCAGACTGTTTTTGGGAAAGATGGGGATGATATCAATCTAAATGTACAAACATGTCATTAAGATAAATGGCACGCGGGAAATGGCTCAGTTGGTAAAGTTATTGCTTTGCAAGCCCGAGAAACTGAGCTTGATTCCCAGAACCCACTTAAGAAAAGTCCCTGGTGTGGTGGTGCTTGCCATCCCAGAACTGGAGAAGCAGGAACAGGGTAATCCCTGGGGATCACTGACAGCTGATCTAGTCTACTTGGCAAGTTCCAGGCCAAAGAGAGATCCTGTCTCAAAAGAAAGTGGGTAGGGCTTGAAGAACTACACCCAAGGTTGTTCTGCAGCCTCCATACACATGTGGCAGCATACATGCATGCACACATACATGTACATGCACACATACATAAATGGCAAACATTATTCCATTCTAGCATATATCCAGTTTCCAGATCACAATTTGTGATGGTTTATTCATAATATTTTATTTTATACTATGATAGAATATGAAACTGTAATATATTGTAATTCAAAAATTTTAAATCCTTCAGATGCATAATGTACATAAAAAACATGGTGTATATTATATAGTATATTAGCAAAATAAAGGACTCTAGTAAGACAGTGAGTAAATCATGTTAAATAATACAGTGGCAGAAAAAAAATGGAAGAAATTATGTTGAAATCCATACAGAATTCCAGATATTTTTAAGTAATATTCAACTCTCCATATAGAAGTATTTTATAATAATTAGGTGAATCCCACAGGTACTACATCAGATTTTTTTCATGGTAAATAGAATAGTATCAGTGAATAAAAATTCATCAGTTTTATGAATAAGTCTATTGACACTGTTAGCCAGATTTCAGGAAAAAAAAAAATGACATTTTTGGTTTTAACACCAGGAAATCCCAACATTAAATGTACATTGTCACTTCATCTTTGTGTAAGTGTTCATCATTTCATTTCCCTGATTTATGAAGTGGAAAATATTTTTTTCAATCTCAAGTCTCCTAAAATTATAACAAGTAGTTTCAAATGTAAATGATCAATAATTACATATCTTAGGATAAGAAACAGAAATTAAACTTTTTTTACAGTCCAGCCTGGGCAGTGTGAGAATATGCCTGCTGCACTCTACCCTGCTATGATTACACAGCAATTAGCAGTTGGCCCCCTCCCAATTCCACACAATGAGAAATCTAAGACCGTAAGGTTTGGTGGAAGAATGGGATAAGAGCGATGATTTTCCAGCCTGAGAAGAAGCTACACAGCCTCAAGGGTAATTTGGGGCTGAGATTTCCACATCAGCATGCTCTAGCTTCCAATCCTGGTGCTCAGAGTTAATAGTGCAAGAAAGAGAAGGGGAGGGAGTTAAGGGGGGGGGCACAAAACAGGACACAAATGGAAATGGCACCATAAAATCCTATATCATGAAAGACAGACTAAAAGGTTGACCCTTTATCAGGTCCTTAGATGAATCCTGAATCCCAGGGCCCTGAAGAGGGTATGATGAAGACTAACCTTAATCTTCTGTTTCTTGCTCTCTCTCTCTCTTTTATATTACCTATCTTTTTCTTCCTTCTTTTTCCTTGGTGCTGGCCTGTAATTCCCAGTATCAGCATGCTGTTAACTTCCACAATGAGCTGTTGATAGAGAGACCTACAAGTTTTCCCAAAAGAAGACAGATTTCTGTCAGAGTACTTGATGACCCACCAAGGGTTAATGGTAAGACCCTACTGCCAAAAACACCATATGCTATTGGTATGGAACATGGAGTGACCTGGCTGGAAGAGAGTCAATCTCCAGACAGTTAGCTTGACTAGTGCCAGAAAGTGAGACATAGGTGACTGAAGGAAAATGACCAATATCTCTCCAAGCAACTCGTAGTCTAAGCTACTCAGCAGCAAACAACCTTATGTGATGCTCACACAAGTGCAATAGTAGCACACAGCCATGCTGGGTAACCAACTGCTCTTGATTTGGCTAACAGATCCACTCAGTGGAATAGAACTCATATCTGGAACTGGGAAACAAGTCAGAACCATATCCAAAAAATGTGTCTGCTCTCTAATATCAAGCTCCCACCAATCGTGGGCTACAAGAAGGCCTACACCTATAAAATTATCTCTAAAATAATAATGGTTATCCCATTTATCTGGTGCTGACTTCACTCTCCACTGGAGAATTTGCTTCACTTTTTCAAATGAATGCCAAACCTATGGAGAGGATTAGCCCATTGCACCTGACTAGGGCCCCACCTGAAACCATAGAGTAATTGGGTAAACGAACAAGAGTGCTGCTTTCTTGGTGAACCTGATACCAGCACAAGTGTGAAGGAGATAGACACAGAGAACACTCAACTCCTTCCAAACCAGATATCCAGAGAAACAGAAGTTCCCTAGACCTCATCACTGAAGTAGACCTAAACCGAACCCAGCATAGCTCAGGGAAATTCATGGAAGAGGGGTTAGAAAGATTGTTAGAGCCACAAGTGGGACAATATGCACAAAGACATTGCCTCTTCCCCATAACTGATGGCTACTCCACAATGCACAACCCACAGAGACAGACAGTAGAATAGTAGTTGCCAATAAGGATGGATAATGACTTCTAGTGACCCAGATTTCTTTTGAGTTGATGGAAATATCCAAAACATGAGATAGCTGTGATTGTACACAAATCTAGGAATATACTGGAAACAAAGGGAGTAGACTGCATCATATGCTTTAAGACAGTAAATGTGGGGCTTGAGCGATGGCTTAGTGGTTAAGGTGCTTGCTAGCAAAGCCAAAGGACTCAGGTTCAATTCCCCAGGACCCATGTAATGACAGATACACAAGGTGGCACATGCATCTGGAGTTCATTGGTAGCAGCTGAAGGCCCTCATGTGCCCATTCTCTCTCTCTCTCTCTCCACCTCTTTCTCTCTACAAATAAATACCTGGCTTATGTGGGTCCTGGGGAATCTAACCTGGGTCCTTTGGCCTTGCAGACAAGCACCTTAACTGTTAACTCATCCCTCCATCCCAATAATATATATATATATATATATATATATATATATATATATATATATTCTTTAATATATATAGATTAAAGATTTTATTTTATTTTATTTATTATAGACACAGAGAGGGAGATAGAGAGTGAGTGAGAATGGGCACACCAGGGCCTCTAGCCACTGCAAACAAACTTCAGATGCATGTGCCACCATGTGCATCTGGCTTACGTGGGACCTGGAGAATATAACTGGGGTCATTAGCCTTCTCAGGCATGTACCTTAACTGCTAAGCCATCTCTCCAATCCCCAATAAAATATTTTGTAAAAGAGAATTTAATTTTTAAAAATGAAGTTAAACATGCAGATTGCTCAATAGTTAGAACACTCACTATGCAGACTGTAGTATCTGAGTTCAGGTCTCATCCTCAACATAAAAAAATCAAAAGCAGCAGCTATGGAGGGCATCTGTAATGTAAGCACACTGATGCTGGCAGTGAGACAGGAGGTGAAGACCACAGAATTTCCTGAAAGCTCCTGGTGAGTCCAGCAAAAAATAGCACAGCAAGAATCCAGAGTGAGAAACCCTGCCTCAGTTGAAGTGGACAGGCAAGAACCGACATGGATATTGTCCTCTAATCACATGCACTTCATGTCATGTAAACTTGTACTCAAAAATACACATGCACACATGAACAGGCACACACACAAAGGGAATTTTATTGTGTGTAATTTCTATTTCAACAAAACTGTTATAAAAATTAGGGAAGCAGAATTTTGGTATATAGATAATGATTCTAGTTTGCTTTTTAATTAGCCAACTAAACTATCAATATTAGTTAATTAATTTTTACATATATGTAGTGCGTGTGGTATGGTGTGGTGTATATGGTTTATGGATGCATGGATGCAGATGGTGAACCCCATGATCATGCCATAGATAGGCAGCTGTCCTCTATCACTCTTGTGTTTAATTTCCTTTAGACAAACTGAACCTGGAGCTTGCACTTTCAGTCACACAGTTGGTCAGCAAGCCTCAAACATTCTCTGGTCTCTGATTCTCAAAGGACAAGGGTTACAGGGATGTGTTGGCTATACCCAGCTATTTACATGGGTACTGTTGAGTGAAAATTAGGGTGAATTATATATGCTCAGGCCCTCATGCTTGTACTACAAATGCTCTTAACTAGTGAGCCATCTCTCCAGTTCCATGTCAGTTATTTTAAAAGTTATCTTATATGCAATGTTTTACAGAATACTTAGCACCTGTATATACATTATCTTTCATTAACCTGTTACTGACATCCTTATTCTCATTTTATAAGATTTTAAGGAAAGTGAATGGTTAGCCCAGTGCTCACAGATCTAGTGAACTATACACATGTTTAGAGCTTTTCTCAGGATAAGCTTTAGGATCTTTCTGGATATCATAGACAACTCATTTAGGAATTACTCACACAAAGATTAGGAAGAAGATGGAAAGAGTCAGGATTCCTGAAAGGATGCAGTAGCAATAACTGCTAGCCCTAGAAATAAATACTGATAGGCACAGTGGGAAACTGCTTATAATAGCAATTATAATTAGCTTATAATTAGCAATTCAAGCACCCATCTAAAAATAAACCATTGTATTTAGCTTGGGGTCATGATAACACATAGGATCCTACTTCATAAAAACACTGAAAACAAAATTGATCAGGTCAAATTCAAAAGAATTGGGAATACATGAGAAGAGCTAAAGTTATTGTTGGATATAAAACAATGTTCTTATCCTTCCTTTACAAAGATAATTTGACTTATTCTGCTAAAGAAACTGTTGTCAAAAGTGAAAAGTGTGATTTCTACACAGTTGAAGTGAAAAACTGATGCATCTTCTTGTCCTGCTCTGCCATCTTCACTTACCTCTGCTTCAGGGCCCTTGGAGCCTTCAGACTGAAAAGAGTTCCCCTAATGTGTCTTCTGACTAGTCCTGGATAAGAGATTTGAGAGAGAAGCAGTCTTTTCAATAAAGCTCCCAATATTTTAAGGTTCATTTGATCATGAAGAATAGCTTATCCTATCCTTGCTAACTTGAAGTGAAATGTCCTTTTTTTTTTTTTTTTTGAATGTGGCATTGGTATTATATTTGGAAAAAGCAATGTAGAAATCAGTTAGAAGATCTGAAGATAGTAATTTTCCTTAATTTGTAACATGGAGGGCAGATGATCATGTTGGTATGTCACTACTATTAGCCATGTGTGGCAACGTATTAATCAAAATCATCGGTAAGAATTAACTAAACTGTAAGCATAGGTGGAAAGAAACAAAGACAGTCTCTCAAGTAGAGAGGTTTGCCCAGTTGCAAAGTACAGCTAGAAGGGGTTAAAACAGAACAAGTATCTAATTAAAGGTGTGGTCTTTTCTTCAAGCTTGATAAGAACAAGGTTACCATCATTAAGGAAATTAGAGGATGAGAATGGGAAAGCAAAAGAAAATGCAGAAATTAAACAGTTAGAAAACAGTCTCAAAAATAATTTTGGTTATGATTATTAACATGTTGGATTGACTAGAAGAAAACAAATTAGAAATCTAAGGTTTAAAGACAATTATTTAAATAAGATATTTCTGACTATTTAAGATTGAAAATAAATCTTGGACCCTTGGTATTTCTTGAGCTGAAATTGGGTTTGGAAGGTGTCCTCACAATAAGAATATATTTACTAACTTCCACTTTAATATGTAACCAAGAAAGATAATCAAAAGGGAAGAAACTTCCAGAAAGAGAATCTAGCAAATAAGGAAAACTGTAATTGATGAGTTCCTAGCACATAATGGAATTATGAAACTGTAGCACAACCTTCTTCCATTTTCTATGTAGCAGTCTTCTTGGTGGTCTGTATCTTCTATGATCTTGTCTCCTGAATGAGAGTTTTATTGTGTATTTTTTCCTTTCTTTATCTTGTATTGTCATTGTGTGTTTCTAATGTGTTTGGGAGATCATATAACTGTGCCTTTACTGATAAGGCACCACACCAATAGAAAACTCATTTAACCAGATGGGAAGACCACAAGGATAAGCCACTAATGAAGCCAGGGAGAATGGACTTTGAAAGGCAAATTGCAGTGACACTCGATGGTGTTGTTTGACAAACAATATATATGCCCCTGGCAACAGTACAAGAGGGCATTATTCAATTTTCCATTCCATGTTGAATTTCATATTAGCAGTCACTGCAAGGGAGTTGAATCCATGTCCTGCCCATCCATCATGGTAAATATTTACCCATTTCTGACTCTTGTATGTTAAAGTTTACTATTTCTTTATGGAGATAGTATATGGGTATATGTAAACCTTTAAAATAGTTCATAAAGGCTTACATCTTTTTTCTTTTTCCTTTGGTTTTTTTTGAAGGTGCTGTCTCACTCTATTCCAGGCTGACCTGGAAGTCACTGTAATTCCAGGGGGCCTCAAACTCAGCAATCCTTCTACCTCTGTCTCCCAAGTGCTGGGATTTAAAGCCCTGTGCCACACTCCTAGCTCACATTTTTACATTGTTAGATATCTATAACATATACTGAATTTATTTTTTCCACTTGCTAAATAACTTCCCCTTTCTTCTTTTGAAATCAAATCTATCTTCTCTGGTTACGATTTATACATGAAATGACCCCCCCAAAACTCAGGTGTTAAAATTTTGGTTCCAATGCATCATTAGTCAAAGATGAGAATTTTAAAAGATTACAAATTTCTAACCTCATCAACAGAGTAATCCATTGATAGATTCATAACATAATGTGCTATCAAAATTTGGTAAAGAGGGCCGGAGAGATGGCTTAGCAGTTAAGGTGTTTGCCTGCAAAGCCAAAGGATCCCAGTTCGACTCTCCAGGACCCACATAAGCCAGATGCACAAGGAGGTGCATACATCTGGAGTTTGTCTCCAGTGGCTAGAGGCCCTGACACATACATTCTCTCTCTCTCTCCTCTCTCTCTCTGCCTCTTTTTCTCTCTCAAATAAATAAAATAAATAAATAAAAATTTTACAAAAAGGTGGTAAAGGGCACAGCGTACCACACTTGTTCTTTCTGCTGAGAGACATCAGTGTGAATGGATTGCAGCCTCTTCTTTAACTGAATATGGCTTGGAGTTTTTTCAATGTCATTTAAACTTATTTCTAATTAATTTATTTATATTCATGCTAATAGCTAATAAATATTCATAATATTGCCCTATATGTGACTCTAGAAAATTTCCATTCATATCTATACTTGCCTATATAAATATAACATGCAATACACACTGAGTATTATTGGACAGCTTAGTTTTCACTTAATAGTAAGCCATTTGTCTTTCAGACTTTTTGCTTGTTTGTATATTACATGAGATTCCCAAAGTAATACGTGTACATAGAAAAGGACAGCATCTAAAGTTTGAAATCAGAGAAACATCAGTAACAACATCTGGTAGAAAGGAGACGTATTTGAGTGTCCACTTGGAAGGGATAGAAACCCATACAATAAGGACACAGGTGCTTAAATAAGTAACCTATCAAACTTAAAAGTCATTGATAAACAGTAAAATCCAGTTTGAGACTTGACCATTAGATTGAAAGAAGTGAAGTTCATGGGTCTAAGTCTAAGAACACAGGTGAAGACACATCTCATTGAAAGGAGTTTAGGAAAGAAAGGATGAGAGGCAATGGAGGCAGGAAATATGCACAGGTTTTCAGTATTTTGATATAAAAATGTTCCTGGAAAGGAATGAAGTCCATAGATAATTGTCAAAGACACTAATGATGATATAATGGGAATTATTTTTGTTTAAATGGGAAAAAAAATTATGATGTAGAAAAAAGAAAGGATGATTGTTTTGTGACAACTACTAAAATGTATTATCCAAGTGAAGGTTTTGAGTTAGAAGGTAAAGTCCAGGGAGAAAGAAGAAAATAGGCATAAGGACTAGTAGGTTTGTAGATACCAGTTGAGGTAAAATTATTGCTAAAATAGTTATTGCTTTTGCAAACAAAGAAACTAAGTTATCATCTAAGAAAAGAAGTACTGGGGATTTTCCAAGGAGGCAAATTTAGATTTCATTGTTTAGTCTATGGTAAAGACAAGGTCTAAGGATTTCCTAGTTGCACTCAATGTCTGTGATAACGAATATAAAGTGGAGTAAGTCAGTCAGCAATGTGCTGAGTAAAGCTGTGTAGGCTGAATAAGGCGAGAATCCATCCTACCGAGAATTGAGATATTTCCAGTCAATGGGTGTCAAAAGCAGAGGAATTACTTCAAAGAAGTTCTAATGATAGAAATAAACTGAGAGATTATGGAAAGATAATGAAATTAATGATGGATCATAAAGTGCAAGCTGGGGAATTATGGAGAGAAGTACATGAAAGGGGATGGCCTGGCAAATGTAGCAGGTCAATGGAAGGATGATCACAGTAATGCAAAAAAGGTTCTGGAATTAAAGACTCAGGAAATGACCTGAGAATTCACAACTGGGAAGCACAAAATAGTAAACTAACTATAAAACATGTGAGGTTTTGGGGGCTGGAGAGATGGCTAAGTGATTAAGGTACTTACCCAAAAAGCCTAAAAACCTGAGTTCAATTCCCCAGGACCCACTTAAAGCCAGATGCACAATGTGGCACATGCATCTGGAGTTTGTCTGCAGTGGCCAGAGGCCCTGGCATACCCATTCACTCTCTCTCTTTCTCTCTCTCTCTTTCTCTTTCTCTCTCATAAATAAATAAATATTTTTTAAAAATGTGAGGTTTTTGATAGACTAGACATATGATCAGTGAGGAAAATGAAAGAATTTCATGAAGAGACATCTCTGTAAAAATGTCGAGAAATGGAGAAAGAAAGAGAAAGGAAGAAGTAGAGTGGGTAAAAGAAGATACTGCAAAATTTATACAGTTATACAATAACTTAGTCTCCCAAACCCATATCTCCCTTTGTTAATGGCTCCATTGAATACATTACATCCCTACATAATAATTTATAAGATAGCACATACTTGAAAATAAACAGATTAATTGCTAACATGTATTTGTAACTTTTCACATTGATCTAACACTTTAAAATCCTGCCCCATTCACCACAACTGATAAAGACTATCTAAAACTCATTCATAACTGTCAATCAGAAAAGTCTTTAAAAGTCCCGTACATGTTTAAACAAATTTATGGAAGTATATTTACATATCACAAAATACACCCATGAATGTACAGTTCAAGTCATGTTAATTACAGACGTGTACAACAGATTGCCACAACCCATTCCAACACATTTTCATCATGTGGAGGGAAACCCCCATTTCTACTAGCCACCATTTAGTCACTAGTCACATGACTTCAAATCAAGCCTGTCAGAAGAATTGGAGTCAATTGTTAGCCTTATGTACACAGTGCTGGTTGTTATATTTTTGCTTTATGTACATGCCATTTATCAAATGAAATAAATTATCTTCTAGTCCTAGTTTTGAGTATTTTCATGGCATTTGTTGACCTTTATAAAAATGCTTTTGTGTACTCTTGAGATGATCACCATCCAGTTTTTATCATTGTACCTGATATAGATAAAAACATAATGCCTGGCATAAACATCTTAAAAGGACAAAAGCTTTATTTTTACTCAGTGTTCCAGTGGTCCATCTTTGTTTTGCTCATTATGCTTGGACAAACCAACATGGTGATGGAACATATAGCACATTTTTAAAAGTTAATAAAAGAGAGAGCCTGAGGGCTTTACTACTGAACTTTACCAAACTTTTAAAGATGAACTAATACCAGTTTTTCTCACACTATTCAAAAAAAAAAAAAATGAAGCCGAGGTGGTTGCTTCCAAACTTATTGTATGAACCCAGATTGACCCTGATGAGAAAACTAAATAAAACTCTCTCTCCTAATGTTCCTGATAATCCTACTTTGACTGTTAAGTTCTGTTGTAAATTTGATTAGATTAGGAATCAAGTAAAATAGTGCCTCTTTTGTGGGCCTGTGAGCATATTTCCAGGAAGGATTAGTACAGGGTGGAAGACCTTCCCCAGAGTAAGCAGCCGTTCCCATGGTGGACTTGATATAAATAAGCTCCCATGAACACAAGGCCTTTGGCTTGGCTGCTGGTGCTGCTTGCTGGTGTGGGCATCTACTCTGTTGCTGCTCTCCTTCACACATAGTCATTGGAACCCAGCTTCATCGCCTTCCAGTGTGGATTGAAAGCCTGCAGCTTTCTAGAAGTTCCCCAGGTGTTCAGTGCCAGTTTGGGAAGGCTGAGGCATCTAGCTTCTCCGAAATAGCAGTTTCCACATTCTCCAATGCTCTGGCTCACAGATAGCTCTTGTTGGACTGAGCAGTCCCTATCCTATAAGTTAATACAGTAAGTCCTTCTTACAAACCATATTCATTCTATCTTTAATATTTTTATTTTTATTTCTTTATTTGACAGAGAGAAAGGGAGAGAGAGAATGAACAATGAATGGTCATGTCAGGGCCTCCAGCCACTGCAAATGAAATTCAGACGCATGTGCCACCTTGTGTATCTGGCTAATGTGGGTCCTGGGGTCAAATCTGGGTCCCTTGGCTTTGCAGGCCAATGTCTTAAGTGCTAAGCCATCCCTCCATCCCTGTCTGTCTTTACATATGTGTGTTCATTTGTGTGTGAATGCATGTGTGTGGAAGTTGCATATGCACATATGTATGCATGTGTGTAAAGGTCAGAGGACAACTATTGTTCCCAAGTGATGATTCACTTCTTTTTGAGTGAGGGTTTCTTTTTGGCCTGGAACACGGCAAGTAGGCTAAACTGGCCAGCAAGCTCCAGAGATCTGCTTGTCGCTACCTCTCTAGCACTGAGATTACAAGCACATGCCATCACATCACTTTTTATGTTTGTAAAGGAGACCAAACTCAGATTGTTAAGCTTGTAAGGCAAACACTTTCCCAACTGAGTTAGTTCACTAGCCCTAACATTTAACATGTAAGATAAATGCATAAAGATGCAAAAATAAAGTTTTTTTGAGATGAAAATATAATAACTGGGAAGAGTGACCTTTCAACAAAACCATGATACATTAATTAGAATAAATATAGTAGTAAATATTATTTATAGTAAAAAACTCATAAAATGATTAGAACATATATGCAATTTGGAAATATATACACATATGTAGAGATCTTTCTTCGTGTGTGGGAACAAAAGAGAAAGACAAAGACAGAGACAGAGGGAGAGAGAGAAAGAGGGACAGAGTTCATGCAATGTAGAAAACCTACCAAGTGAAAAAGTCTGGAATTTTGGATTTATATGTTAATCGCTGTAATTTCTGTAAGATGCAAAGATATTTTAAAATTACATAAGAAAACACAATTAAGTTCAGAATGAGCATATAATATAAACAGTATATTCAAGTATGTAATAAGAAAACATACCATATATATATATGTATATATGTATATATAGCCATTTCTCCAGCCCTACTTATGCAACCTTTTAAATTATTATTGAAGAGTCTCCATTTTTATGACTTCTTGATTTGTTTTAGTAAGTTTATGCACCAAAAAATTATCTATGACGTTGACACTTTTAATTTTCATTTTTTTATTATTTATTTATTTGAGAGAGAGAAAGAGGCAGAAAGAGAGAGAGAATGGGTATGCCAGGGCCTTGAGCCACTGCAAACGAACTCCAGATGCATGTGCCCCCTTGTGCATCTGGCTTACATGGGTCCTGGAGAGTCAAGCTGGAATCATTTGGCTTTGCAGGCAAAAACCTGAACCACTAAGCCATCTCTGCAGCCCTTCCATGCTTTTTAATTTCTGAAAGTATAATATCTTTATGTCTCATGATCTTTTGTATTTTTGTGCTATCACTTACAATGTGTCTTTTAACACTGATTTTATTTATTAGTCTAGCTAAAAGTTTGTTCATTTCATTTATATTTTTAAAAGCTTTATTTAGTTGTTCTTTTGTATTTCTAAGTCACTGTTTTATTTATTTCTGTGAATGGTGTAGTGCGGTGTTTCTATGCTGAGAAGACCCTAGAGTCAGAGATGGGGACAGGAGTGATGGTGGGTTTACCTCTTCTTTGGCAATTGGAGTCAATCAATTATTCATCTATGTCTTCATCATTTTGCCAGCTTTATCATCAATTTGATAGGACCACTAGATAAATTAAAATTTTAAAACATATAAAACGAAAGCTTCTTAAGTGGAGACAGCAAAACACTTTCTATAAGTTTATGTATATCTTTAGGAAATAATTATACATTATCTGACTGCCATAGTAAATATTTTCCAGGATTAATGGGAAAACTCCTACTGCTTCTGGGGAGCCAGTGGTTCTCAATTAAGTTCCATCTTTAAAAACTAATATGAGAAAATTGCTACTTCATTCTCAAACTAGACTATTAATACAGATATATACAAACATCAGTGGCTCAGAAACCTGGCCAATACCAAGTTGTCAAGGGTTGACCTTATATAACACAATGTTTAAATTAACTGTCTTACTTTAGAATCCTCACATGTGGACGCTTCAATTTCTTTGGTACTCGTAAGTTTGAATTTACATTCCCGTTCCTCCTTACTCTATCCAATTCATCCTCCTCTGCTTAAAATGAATTCCCTTTGATCCTTTAATAAAAAGAAATATTAAGATAAAATTTATTTTGCAACTCTAGCTTGTCTTAATTTCTCAAGCTATTGATATTTTATGATATTCTTTCTCCCCTCTCCTTTCTTATTCTCTTTCACTGTGTAATATTTTTTGCTCTGCCTTGGAATTTTATTCTTGAAGAAAATTAAACAATTTAATATTTTCTGAAAACTTTCTAAATGTCATTTGAACATTGCCAGGAAGCCTATAATAGTTCTTACAATAAAGGAAGAATTTATATATTCTATTTTTCTGACAGGAATTTTAACAACTTAAAGTCAAATGGCTTAGTTTTTCTGTTTTGCATTCATTAAAAATCAAAGCCACATTTCCTTTGGTCCTTTTATGTTCTCCTTCACAAATACTTCTTGTTCTGAGATTTAACTATCCTGAGTACACTGAGATCCCTGTGGCTTAGAAGAAGTTTTGAAGCCATAAGTGGAAGAAGATATTCACACAGACTCATGGAAGAAGTCTAGAATTCTTGATTTCCTCTTTGTTTATGGAAACAAAGTCGTTCTTAAAAATCTTGGCTATCTTGGCTGTCCGAGGATAATAGAATGCTTGCAGAGCCTGAGTGATGTCAGTGTCCCCTGGGAGCTGTTGAGAATCCTCAGTGGAACAACAGCCCTACCACTTACAGCTTATTTGACTTAATTAAACTGTCTGTGATAATTCTTGTTCCTTTGTCTTTTTGTCTCTTTAGTAAACCACACTCAATGGTTTCTAGGAAATTGTAAAGCCAGTCTTAGCTTGAAGTATTTAAAAAGGAACAGGGCAAACAAATTTGTAAAGGCACAGAAAAGGGCCTGGAAGCAAGGCCCTGAAACCTGAAAGTCAAGCAACTTTTATCCCCAAAGTTTTTTTTTTTTTGTTTTGTTTTTTTGTTTTTGTTTTTACCAAGTATGCTATTTTCCTGAGGGGCTCAGGATATAAAGGACATTCCTGCAGAGTTCTTACTTGGGAATGGCAAACCTTCTCATGATGAGTTTAAGAAGTAAGACTGCCACAGTGAAGAACTGACAAAAATATTAAAGGAAAAAAGTGGTTATTATTGAACAAAAACAAATGATTATAAAGTCATAAAAGTTAGACAATGATCAAGCTGGAGAGATGGTTGAGGACTTGCATGCAAAGCCTAATGACCTGGTTTGATGTCCCAGTTACCCACAAAAACAAGATGCAAAGGGTGACGCAGGCATCTGGAGTTTATTTGCAGCAGCTAAAGGCCCTGGTGGGTCCATTCTCTCACAGCCTGTCTCTCTTCTATGCTTGTAAATAAATAAATAAATACAAATGCAAAAGAATTAAACAATTCCTAATCTGATGGCTGGAAAATGGCATACCCACTGTTTATTTCCTTCTAGGCCACCCAGTATTTAGTGACAAAATGATTTCTGTAATGTTGTAACATGTTGTATCCATAGTTATAAGCTTTGTCCTCAGCTATAGCATTCAATCTGGTTATTGAAATAACTAAATAAGGAGCAGCAATGGTTTCTTTCTTCAGGTGAACAGTGGTATTTGATAATTTTCACAAAGTACAAAAAATTAAAATTTAGATATATGTATAAGTTTCATATACATATATACTGAAATTACATGACAAATTATTTGAGATCTGGTCTAGGTAGAAGGAATTTTACATCCAATGCAAACTCAAAAGTAGCAAAAGCTTACATCTGTGAAGATTTGGTTCTTTGAGTCTTAAAAGAAACTAAATCTTCAGTACTAACTATGGAAGTTGGGAAGAAGATAAATTGACCCAATATTCATTACAGTTTTCTTTGGTTCTTTGTAGAAGCAAATCTTAAGATATTTTTCTGATAAATGATTGTACAATTTTGCTCTCAATATTCAAATAAGCAATAAACAATTAATGTTTATAATATGAGCATATAATCAAACATCACAATCAAAAATGAAATAAAATAAAATAGAAATAGATAAGACTATATGGATTTCATATATTGAAATATTTGGTAATACATAATATTGTACAATAAAGTAATGTGATTTTAAAATATTTTATATTTTTTAATAGAGAGAGAAAATGGGCCCATCAGGATCTCTAACTGCTGCAAACAAACTCTGGTGCATGTACCACCTTTGTGTATCAGGCTTATGCAGGTCCTGGGTAATTGAACCTGGATCCTTTGGTTTTGCAGGCAAAAACTTTAATCTCAAAGCCATATCTCCAGCCCAGTAATGTGATCATTAAAAGCAAATTCATCATTGGGGCTAGAGAGATGGTTCAGCAGTTAAACGCTTGCCTGTGAAGCCTAAGGACCCCGGTTTGAGGCTCAGTTCTCCAGGACACACATAAGCCAGATGCACAAGGGGGTGCATGCATCTGGAGTTCGTTTGCAGTGGCTGAAGGCCCTGGCACTCCCATTCACTCTCTTACTACCTGCCTATTTCTTATCTCTCTCTCTCTCTCAAAAAATAATAAAATTAAATTTTTTAAAAAAGCAAATTCATCAAGCAATCTGAGAAAAAAATTACATAAAGATTAAAGTATTATAAAGTAATTGAAAATGGAAAATCATCTTGTTTTGTAGAGAATATTAGAAAGAGATTTTATGATTTGGAAGATATAAAATGGCCAGAATGAAAAATAGAGGAAACAGATAATGATGATAACAAAGAAAAACTAAGACATATTTAAAACAGTATGTCTTCAACATATATCTAATAGGAATTCAAGAAGGAAATAATAGAGGAAATAAAGAAGTGGCAGTTATAGGGATAATGTGACAAAATTTTAGGTAGCCATCAGTCCATAAATATGGTCAGCACAACACATTGCAAGACAGCAAAAGCTAATGTAATGACTCTTCGCTTAGTCATATTACAGTGAATGTTCAAGACAAGTACAAAACAGAAGACTAAAGCAGCATGGGAAATAAAGATCATAGAGAAAGGCTAAAGAAATCTAGGGTGAAAACTAATCCAGCAACTATAGAAATCAGAAGAGTAAATTATATGATTATTATTATACAGAGAAAATGCCTTCTATTTAGAATTATATATTCAACAAATGATAATTCAATAGAAGAAATAAATTAAAACACTGAAAAACAAAGTTTACTAACACAACATTTGTGAACATATAAAAATTCATCAAGAAGAAAGGATTCTAGAAGAAATACCTGACAGACATAAAGAAATGAATAAAACATTCATAATATGTTACAAAATTATATATATATGTATATATACATGTATATAATTAAATAGATAATAGGTTATTCAAAAGATATATAATTGTAGTTATAAATACACTGCTTCAAAATGGAATCATAGTTAAGTTAGTCAAGAGACCTTGACTTGTTCAGGAAGGGCATTCAAGTGTGTACTAAAATAATTTCAAAGATGAAAATAAAATATTTTACATGTAAGTGCTGAAATAAGTTTAAAAGTAATGATAAAATATATATATACTGGGCTGTAGAGATGACTTAGTTGTTAAAGGTGCTTGCTTATAAAGCCTGCTGGCCCAAGTTCAGTTCCCTAGGACCCATGTAAAGGCAGATACACAAAGTGGTACATGTGTCTGTTGTTCTTTTGTAGTGGCACGAGGCCCTGATATGCCTGTACATTTGCTTTCTTCTTTCTTCTTTCTTTCTTTTTTCTTTCTTTCTTTCTTTCTTTCTTTCTTTCTTTTTCTTTTTTTTCTTTCTTTCTTTCTTTCTTTCTTTCTTTTTTCCTTTATCTCTGGCTCACTCTCAAATAAATAAATTACATTAAAATATTTTCTAATTTTTAAAACAGTGGAGAAAAGTGGAATAGTAAGAAAGTGAATATACAGTAATAGAATCAATCTATTATAAAGTCAGATTTATAAACCAGAAAATAACAAGTTGACAACAAAAATATATTGGAATAGATGTAAATATAACAACAATAAAATAACTGCAAATTCAGTTCATATATCTATAAAAATTATGTGGTCATGAAATTTCTTTTTTTTAATTATTATTTTTTATTGACCACTTTTATACTTACATACAAAAAACCACCTGATATTTCCCTCCCCTCTCCCCATTCCACTTTAGAACTCCAATCTCCATCGTATCCCCTCCCTCTCTCCATTAGTCTGTCTTTTAATTTGATGTCATCATCTTTTTCTTCTATTTTGAGGGCCTTGCAGAGGTATTGCTAGGCACTGCAAGGTCATGGATATCTAGGCCAATTTCTGTCTGGGCAGTTGCATTGTAAAAAGTCATACCCTTCCTTTGGCTCTTCCATTCTATCCTCCCCCTCTTCCACAATGGTCCCTGAGCCTTGGAGGGTGTGACAGAGGTGTTTCAGTGCTGGACACTCCTCCATCCCTTCTTGTCAGCACTATGTTGCCTTTTGGGTCATCCCAGTGGTCATTGCCATCTGAAAAGAGAAGCTTCTCTAACCAGAAGTGAGAGTAGAATTAATATGTGAATATGAACATTAAGTATTGTATTTTCAGGGCAGCTTGGTGGGAATAATATATATATTTAGTCAGACAAGAGCAGGCTTTATAACCCTAAGGCTCTTGACCTCACCTACCATAGACTTTTCCTTAGGTTTTTCAGTACCAGGTATGTATTCCCTCCCATAGAGGGCTTTCAGTCCAATTATGGAGCAGTTGGTTACCCTAAGAGTAGATATGTCACTATTGCACCCGTTCAGTCATTGGGCCTGTCTGGCCAAACTTGAATATTCAGCATCCACTGTTTTCACTGCTGATGACTTCTGTCTCCCATATGCTACATGCAGTGCAGCTTTTTCCAGCTTTCAGTTGGCTGGTCTACAGGGAGAAGGTTTTCTGCTCAGCACCAGCTTGCTTTCTCAGTGACCTTGCCTCTCAGGCAAGAGATGTCTTCAGCAATAGGGTCTTACTATCTGTTTCTCAAGGGAAACCAAGGGCTTTGGCAAAAGCCTTTAATGTTTTGGAGGCTACTGGGACCTTCTTGGCCAACAACTCACTGGAAAGTATCCCATCCCAGGTACTGAAAAATTTCTAATTGTATTATTTGTTTTAAAGTTTTAATGCTTAAATACCCAAAATTTCATGACAAGTATTATTGAAAGGCAAAATCTAGAAAACTTTTATTGGGTAGCACTTAAAAAGTGAAAAGGTTGATGATCATATTAATATAAGACTCAATAAAGGAAACTGCATCATCCTATATTTGATGATAGAACTCCAAATTATCATTTTACAAATATATTTATATTCTAATCTTTTATAACTTCACAAAAATTTTATTAATATAGATTGAATACATAGCACTATGATTATAGGAAGGTTATAAAACCCAATGTTAAGATGGGCCATTCACATTTAATTTTATTGCTATTAGTTAAATAAAGAATATGTGGTACTGTGGTAGTTTGAATAAATGCCCCCAATAGATTTGGGAGTTTATTAAAACTTCTTGGATCTGCGGCCACCTGGCAGGAGGAGGTGTTACAGGGCAGATCTTAGTATCCATGCCTAAGGTATGATTGTGTATTTGACATGTCAGTCTAAAGATATGCAAAGTGCCTGAGTTCCTCCTGGAGTTCCTGAAGTGTGCTATATGATTTGGCTTGTGGTTTTTTTTCTCTCTGCTTGGACCTGTGACAGTAGGCCAGCTTCTTCTGCCTTTATGAAACTTCCCCTGGATCTGTAAGCTTCAATGAACATCCCTTCCTCCATAACTGTGCCTGGTCTGAAAGTTCATCTCAGTGAGCCTGGAGCTGTCTACTACAGAAATTGGTACCAGAATGTGGGGTGAAATGAATCTGACCATGTGTATTTTGGTCTTTTGGAACTTTTGTTTTGGAGGAAACTTTTGTTTTGGCATGGACTTGGTACACAAAACTTAAGACACCTTCTGGAGCAGTAAGACAAGAAGAATATTGTTGTGAGAGTTTAAAAATTCTAAGTACAGAGAAAAGGCTTGGCTTATGAACTTTCTAAGGCGAAGGAAAGATTGCAGTGGACTTTGTTGGAACTAGGCTACTGGCGTAAGGGCCAGTTATGTTCCACTGCCCAGGCCTAGAGAGTTTGATCAAGGTTAAATTTGTAATGGACTGATATGCTTGGCTAAAGATACTGGATTGAGAAATTGGAGATTTTTAGTTGGAAAACCTCAAGCAACTTAAAATCATAGGCAATGGACTGGTTTTAGGACACTGAAGCTGCTATGGTGAAACACATTAACACTCTTAAGGAAGATGGCCCAAGTGCTTTACATTAAAACAATGGAGAGGATGACTGAGGAAAGACTATAATAGACCTGAAAACTCTTTCAGAAAGAGTTGACTGGAGAAGGAACCTGCTCTTCAAGGTCATAACTTATTTTGTTCCTGAATTAAGAATATGGCTATGTCCTGCACACCTGTTATTGGTTTTGGAAGCATGAAAAATGCATGGCGTGGTCATGAAAGGCAAATGGTTCAAGGAGCTGCTGTTGAGATGCAGCATATAGTCAGGGTGTGATGACCTTCATGAATAGGTTGGCAAAGCCTTTGGAAGATGTATTGTGGTTTGCTTGGAAATCCAAAGATGTTTTGGTCATACCAGGACTATATAAGGGCTACAGTAGAAGCTTTTTGCTAGTGATGGCAGTTTTCCCTGGCTACTCAACCCAGATGGAGAGGTAGAATTGGAAAATCTGGAGATTACCAGTCACTGGATTTGAACTGCAGAAGTTTGGTGTTTGCTTGATGGTTGTTGAGTTTGCATTGTTCTCATCTCATCTTGCTATACCTTATAGCAGTTTTGTTTACTATGTGCCTTTACATGTTGAACATATGTAACGTTTGAATTTATAGGACTCATAGCTAAGAGACTTGGGACTCTGGAACTGTCTTAAGTTGGTAAAGACAGTGGAAACCTTTGAAATTGGACTGAATAAAATTTACAATGTGATTTGGTTATGAATCTATTGGGGGACAGTGGCAGAATGTGGTAGTTTGACTAAATCCCCCCCCCAATAGATTCAGGAGTTTATTAAACTTCTTGAATCTGCAGCCACCTGGCTGGAGGAGGTGTCACTGGGTGGATCCTAGTGTCCAGCCCTAAGGTGTGATGGTGGATTTGACATTCCAATCTAAAGATATGCAAAGTGCCTGAGTTCCTCCTGAAGTTAATGAAATGTGCTGTGTGATTTGGCTCATGGCTTTTCTCTCTCTTCTTGAACCTGTGAAAGCAGGCCAGCTTCTTCTGCCATTATGGAACTTCCCCTTAAATAAATAGCTCTTCCTCCATAACTTTGCCTGGTCCAGAAGTTCATCTCAGCAAACCTGAAGTTGTCTATTACAGGTATTGTGGTTATAGGATATTGAGACATCAAGCTACAACTGAGCTGGAAACCATCTCCCTGCCTGCAAGCTGCCATAGTACTAGAAAGTGCTATGCTGGCTGCTGAGGGAGAAAAGTCACCATAGTCTTAACCATCATTGGTTTCTTCAAGTTACACAATCAATGAGATAGGCAAGAGGTGCCCAAGAATGCAATAGTTGTACATACTTTAGGAGGGTAACCACTGCTCTTGACTGTATATGAAACCCCTCAGTGGGAGGGAATTCATTCTTGGTACTGAGAATAGTGTCCAAAGCCTATGGGTTGGAAGATCATAGGTCCTACAGGGAAGCAACCACTAGTTCCTTAGGTTTAGCAGTAAAATGCTTTAACTGCTAAGCCATCTCCCGAGCCCTTAGAATTATCTTTTTTAATAGATGGTAGTGAGTAATGGGAAAACCCAACATTCATCAAAATGAAGAGAAGAGAAAGCCTAGTGTTTAGTCACCTCTATTACACCCAGCAGGGCTCAGGAAACAATGTAGAGGAGGTGGGTATAAAGAATATTAGGTCTTGTTTCCCTGTTAGCCAAATAATTTTTTCTGTGGAGATGATAGACAATGAAGAAAATCTAAACTCATCAAGGCTGAAAATAAGAGTCTGTTAAAAGATCAACACTGGGCTGGAGAGATTGCCCAGTGGTTAAGCATTTGCTTGCAAAGCCTAAAGACCCAGGTTCGATTCCCCAGTACCCACGTAAAGCCAGATGTACAAGGCAGCACATGCATGTGGTTTGTTTGCAGTAGCTAGAGGACTTGGTGTGCCCATTCTATCTCCCTCTCTCCCTCTTCCTCTCTCAAATAAATAAATAAAATAAAAATATTTTTTTAAAAAGATCAACACTAAGTGAGTCATCTCTCTCATGCCCTCAAAGTCTTAGGGAACATAGTAAAAAGAACATGTGTGTGGGAAGGGAAGAAATAATTTGGCTCTGTCTTCTCAACATGAGGACACTGGTGCACTCCTGACCCTATAGTGGTTTATGGTACCCCAAAAAGACCTGTGCTGTTCTGAGATTATCAACATTTTGACACAGAGGACAGAAGAAGACAAAAGGAATGAAACAACAAAACAGAGGAAGGACTACTTGGAAAGAGGGCATCAATGGAATGGAGTTTAGGGATAAAAGAAGGCAATGGGACAAAACAATCCAATTAGAATATGCTAATGTAATAAAGTTATCAGTAAAAAGTGAGAAGGGGTGAAAGAGATGGTAAGCAGTTAAAGGCTTTGCTTGCAAAGCCTACCAACTTGGATTTGAATCCCCAGTAACCACCTAGAGGCAAATCTATAAAGTGGTGCATGTATCTGGAGTTTGTTTGCAGCAGCAGGATGTCCTTGTGTCTGTCTGTCTTTCTATATAGTAAAATAAATATATATTTTTTAAATGAGAGAGTTAAGAGAAAGTATATGAGGAAGTTTAGAAAAGAAGGCAATTGATGGTAACAAGAATAGTACAAAAGCAGAACTTTTTCTATATTATATCACATTATAGTATTCAATATAATAAACTTGTAGAATTAAGTCAGATTTAAAACAAAACATAAATACAGCAGACCCCAAAGATCTAAAACCAATACAATTGTGAATACAAATAAAATAATAAGAATTTGAATTTATATAAAGATGACACAATATATTATTGTTGTAATATTTTCTTTTGAGACAAATGTGCCCTATCAAATCAATTAGACAGCCCGATGTGAGAAGGTGGAAGAGAAGATTCTTTGTGATATTGGAAACATACTTTTCTGGTAGTTCAATTTCAAAATGGCATTGAGATTAAGCCTTCAGAATGTCATGGTTTTGTGCTTGAGCACATGATTGAATGTAACTTAATTCTAATTCAGCTGCAAGAAAAAGACAAGTTTAAACAATGTTTTATTCCAAAGTCAGCCCAAATTTTTACAAAGAGAAAACTGTGAGCAATATCAAAATTAACCATTATAGAAATATTGATCATCATAAGCACCTAAGTTTTTTTAATCATAGTTGCTTTTCATTAAAGATGTCTATAGGTCTTTAAAATTAATAATTTAAAATATAATTGGCACATTAATATGTTTAGTAAGTACTTACAGGGCCAATGATGATATTAATTATAATTTTAGCCATTCATATTTGTTGCTGCACAAAAGTCCTGGGCTTTTTCCTTGATACTGGAGCATGATGGAAGCTTTTCAGCTACCTGCTTTCACCCACCCATACCTACAAACCTATCCTCCAATATGGCAATCACTCTCCACCATGGAAAACGCACAGTTTGGTTGCAGATATGGGCACATTTTCTCAGTGTAAAGTCCAAGGAAAATCTACTAATATTTGTCCTCTATCAAAAAATTTAGAAAGGTAGAAAGAGGAATACATGAACACCAGCTTCCAATGTTTGCATTTAAATGACATAAGCATATGAAAGTAGATGAAAGGAAGTTTCAGGGGGAAGCCACTGCTTCAAATTCAGTATATCTCCAAGACAAAACAGAAGGTGACATCTAGGCTCAAATGCGCTCTGCACACTGAGATGCTTGGGAAACACTGGCAAGTCACGGAAGCTATGGGTGGGTGGGAAAGAACTTTCCCAGGAGAGAATTAGTGAGAAGAAACCCAAAGTGAAGTGTGCTCAGTACGATAATGACATACTTGCAAAGGCTGGCTTCTGACTTCCCCTCCCCCCCACAGAGAATTTGATATACTAAGTGTACAAAAAAATCTAGGAATGTGCAATTCTAGTAACCAGATGTTCTCTGGACTACATCTTAAGAAAGTCTAAATAATAAGGAAGAGTTACTATTTGGTTACATATTGTTTTGCTGTTCTGTACACAGGCATCATATCCTGCTTTATTTCTAAAGTAGTTTCATATGTCTTATTACATAAATTTGAGAATTCTCAATCAGTATGATGACACATCAGGAATTGTAAGTGCTTCCAACTATGAAAAAATGCTGTCTTATAAAAGATAATTTTACCTTAGTATACACTAGAAAATGGCAAAATTCAGCTTAGCATAATTGTTCATGACTAAAAATAATACTACACAGATATAAATTCTATATATGGAAATTATTTCTTTGAGTATTGAGTATCTTGCTAAACACTTTGGTTCGAAAATTATGCCCATCTATGAATTACAAAAAGATCTCATGACTGAAATCTTACTTATCTATCCATGTCAATATGGTAGATGCAAGTTATCCCAGAGCAATATAGAAGAAAGCATCTGTTCAAAAAGATACTTCCATAAACATCCCTTCCGAGCATTATAATACTTTGGTACGGTTAATAATGTTAAGCATTTTGAAAATACTTTACTAAATTTTAAAATATCATGGTATTAGTAAAGTATAGCATTGCAAACTTGAGTTTTATTATTGAAAAGATGTATGATCATGACTCTCGTGTCTTTTTTAATACACAGAAACAGATAGAATCATGAGGTATAGTGATATTCATAGATAAACCATAAGAAATCAAGGATAAAATAAAATGTTAATGGAATCTGGACAGATGGAAATTAGATTTTCTTTTTACGTTAAAAATGGTTTTGAAACCTGATGTATTTTAGAAAAGTCCTTGATTGAAGCATTCAGAATTACAAAGGACACTTTTTTTGTAACCTTGTTCTATAATAAGAAGAGGACAAGAAGATACTTGATAAATAATAAGGGGCAGTAAATTCAGTACAAATTGAGGTAAATAATGCCTTATGAATGTGTATAGTCAACCTGTGAAATTCATTGACCGAGGAGGTCACTGAGTCAAATATGATGGTTGAATCTGAAAAACAGCTGGATAATTTTACGACCACGAATAGCTTGGGAGCTTCGCTCAGCAAGCAGAGAAAAAGACAAGGATAATAGAATCCCTTGTTTCAAGATGTAGGATACCAATGGGGGGGTTTCCATTTTTTTAATGTCCTGTCTTACTTTTGTCCTCTAGACATTGCTTACAAACAACCTCCTTTAAGGAGGTACAATTATAGACACTGAGTGATCATTTTTCATGCTGATGTGTATAGATGTCTGTGAGTTCTTTCACCTTCAAATTTTCACCAAAATATTTTCACCAAATATTCACCAAAGTACCAGCAGTGAGTGGTTACCTTTGAATATCTTTCTAACAGACCCTGAATTTTTGAAACCAAAACAGTTTTAAAATCAATAGTTAGTATATTTTGGGTTGTTTGAGGTTTGACCTGTAATATTTGCATTGCATTATATAAAATGGAATTCAAGGGTTTGCCATGCCCTAAGCATGTCATTACAAATGTTTCATACTTTCAAAGAAACATCAGCAACTTTTAAATGCTATATTTCCTCTCCCTTATCAGCTTCATATATCTATTTTTAATCTCAATAACATTATATGACCCAGTAAAAAAATAGATGTAATATCAGTGTGTTATCAACTACAATGAAATTATAATTATAAATCAATATGAGAAAGATACCTTCCTTGGTACCTAGATTATAAGCACATGCCAACATGCCTGGCATTTTATGTGGGTTCAAGGGAACAAACTCAGGTCCTCATGCTTAGAAAGTGAGCATTTCATGCCTGAAATACTTCCCATGCCTATTAGCAGATATATATGATTTTCAAGATAATGTCTTACTCTAGACCAGGCTGTTTATGTTGAAAACCTTTTTCTTCATCTTAAAAAGTTTTCTTTTTTATTCTTTATTGTCCCATCTATGTGTGTTGCATACCTTGGTGAGAGATTCTGTAGAGTTTTGGGCTAATATTTGGTTTGTATTTTCTACTGCATTTTTATATATAGTTTCCATCCATCTGTGAAGTTCCCTTTTTACATCTTTTTCTGATTTTCGTAATGCTTCCTGGAGTTCATCCCTGCATTTTTTTAATGTCTCCATTGAGCTTAGCCAGTTGGTTATTGAGGACCTCTTTTTTTTTTTTTTTTTATCTCTTTCTATTCACTTAACTGTCTTTGGAACCCTTCCTGATTCTTTTCAATTAGGTCTAATCTAGCAAGGACACCATTCATACAATTTTTGGCTCTTTGTTAAGTTTCTGCAAGTTTTGCTATTTGCTTGGTTAGGGTTGCATAGCTTGTCTCTTCATTTTGGAGTTCTGATCCTCTTGTCTCTTCTATGTTAGAGACATCCATTGTGGGACTGGGCAATCTAGCTGCATTTACTTGCATCTGATTTTTCATGCTATTCCTTTTTCACTGTGGTCTGCCCATCACAATGGTACAGGAAGCCTAGGGTGTGGGATGGTAGCCTGCTGGGTGATTGCCTGAGGATTTCTGAGAGGCTGGGGTGGGGGCCTGGGTCCCTGTTCAGGGATGAGGATGTCAATGGCCATTACCCACGGGGCTCAGAAAGACTAGGGCAGAGACACTGGCCTGGATCCCTGTTAGTGTGTGGGAGGAGTCGGTGGCAGGTACCAGTGATCACACACATGGACCTAAGAAAGGATAGGAAGGGTACAGTGGCCTACTGGCCTGGGTCCCCTGTTAGTGGGTGCTAAGAGTCAGTAGTGGGTATTGGCAATTGCATGTACAGGGCTCAGAAAGACTAGGGCGGGGACACTGGCTTGCTAGCCTGGGTCCCTGTTCATGGGTGGGAGGAGTCAGAGGTGGTACAGGTGATTGTGCACACGAGTGTCAGGAAGGGTAGTGTGGGGACACTGGCCTGTGGCCTGAGTCCCTTCTCAGGGCAGGGCCACAGAGAGGGACACACAAGGGGCTAGGGCATGGACACTGCCCTGTTGGGCTGTATCACTGCTTGGGGGTGGGACTGCAGAGTGGGAGGGAAGACATGCCCAGGGCCAGAGTGGATAGGGCAGAGACACTGGCCTGCTGGGCTGTATCCCTGCCCAGGGAAGGATCCACAAAATATAGCTTATTTAAGAATATCAAATCCAACCATCCATCAGATTTAACATGTATTTTACCCTGACAAGGATGGAGAAGTTAGCCCTTCCAATGCAAGCCTATATACCAGGCTTATTTGGCGGGTACTGACCTGATGCAATCCCAGCTACCTTTTGGGATGGCTTTGGTCTCAGCTATGCTGCATGGCTGCTTGTGTCCCTCTTTGCTGTGCTGTGGGCTCAGGTAGGCTGGCTGGGACAGTGGGTCACTGCTCTGATCATGCCGGGTTCTGTGTAGGTGAGTTCCCTTCCCCAGGTCTCTGGTGCTTGCTGGCACTTGTGCTCAGATTTTGACTTTTAAAAGCTGAAGCAATTGCCTGATATCATCATGCAGGTAGTTGATTTTGAATGCAGTGATAATTCCCATCCCATCTGATACACTTACACATTCCTCCATAATGTTTCTGTGTGATCTTCATTAGCTCATTGTGCCTTGCTCAAGCTCTTTTTTTTTTTTAAAGGAATCCAGCTTTGTTATTTTACTAGAAGAACGTTTGTAAATTGAAATTCCATGGGATTTTCTCTAAATACTGATGTTTTCCTAAATAAATTGGATATTGTGTGGATTCTATTATTTTATGTTAGATTTTATTATGATATTTTAGCCAAACTGACTTCCTATAATACTAGAATCAAGATAAGGCAGACTATAAAAGCATACACTGGGCTGGAGAGATGGCTTAGCGGTTAAGGCACCTGCCTGCTAAGCCTAAGAACGCTGGTTCCAATCTCCAGCGGTTCCAATCTCCAGGTCCCAAGTTTAGCCAGATGCAAAGTGACGCAAGGGTGCAATGCCGCACTTGCCCACAAGGGGGCACATGCATCTGGAGTTCGTTCACAGCAGCTCAGAGACTGCTGGCGTGCCCATCTCAGTCTCCCTCTCCCTCTCTGTTTGTCTCTCTCTGTGTCTCTCTCCAAAAATAAATAAAATAATGAAAAAAAATTTAAAGTATACACTGATTTTTTAAATTTAATATAATTTATTTAATTTTTTAAATTGTTTTAAGGCTAACTTTTGCTGCCACATAACTCATGAAAGGCTCAGCCTTTGAAATGACCTTTCAGTTCTAGGAAATTCCAGCCAAAGTTCAGTATTGCAGTAATTACATTCTTACTCTACTCTTTGGGAAAACACTTACCTTTGGAAGCATTCATTTGTGAACTTTTAGCTGTGTTCATACTGGGTGAAGATTTAACATTTTCTCTATTTTGTTTTATTTACGTTTATTTCTACAAAAATTGAAATATCTGGTGTGGTGAGAGGAAAATAGAGCATGGAGATCTTCTTCCCTTCCTCTGAAGCACATACATACACATGAATCCATGTTATAAGGAAAACAGTTGTTTGGTAAATGTTAATCAGTGCATTGAATGTGTTTTCAGAGCAACATTAATTGAGCTATTTGCCATTTATTCCTTCCTGAAGCAAAAGTCAATTTTAATCAGGCTTACATACTTTCATGTTGAGAATAGAATTTGAGGGAAAGGATATTCATTCTTAATACTATGGAGAAACAGACATGCTTTTAAAAAACAAAAGACAATGTGAGGTTAAGAGATGAGTGCACAGTACCTGTGAATTCAGGAACACAACAACAAAGGAAATAAAACTGCAAATAAATTAGTATATGATTGTTTAGGATGAAGTCTTGCTTAAAGTTTCTTTTATCTCAACATATTTCAATTTTTAAAAAATATTTACTTTTCTTTATTTATTTGAGAGAAAGAAATAGACAGGGAAAGACAGAGAGAGTATGGGTGCACCAGGGCGTCCAGCCACTGCAAATGAACTGCAGATGATTGTGCCTCCTTGTGCAACTGGCTTACATGGGTCCTGAGGAATTGAACCTGGGTCCTTTGGCTTTGCACGCAAGCACCTTAAACACTAAGCCATTTCTCCAGCCCACCATTTTGAATTAAAAAAAAATAATTTATTTATTTGCAAGAGAAAAAGACAGATAAAGAGAGAGGAAGAGAAAATGATCATGCCAGGGCCTCTAGCCACTGCAAATGAACTCCAGATGCATGTACCACCTTGAATTTCTGACATATGTGGTGCTGGAGAATTGAACCAAGGTCCTTAGAATTTGCAGGCAAACACCCTCATCACTAAGCCATCTATCCAGCCCTGATCTCAACATTTTATTGGGAATTTTTGGTTGCTATAATAAAATAATATTTATTATGCAACATTGGAGAAGAAGTACTTCTTCATGTCTATTATGTAAACATTAAAATCTCCACAGTCACAAGAACCTAGAGATTAATGTGGAAATAATATTTAGGAAGTAAATGTTTATTTATTAATTAATTTGAAAATGTCACCTAAGTATGACTTTAGGATGCCTAGACTAAAGAGACTATTGTTAGAAGGGTTATAAGTAACCATATATGTTATTGTAATCAGTTTTTTGTTTGATTGTTTTTTATTTGTGTATTGTTTCAATGACTTTCTTATTTCATTAACAAAATCATGACAAATACTACTGCTATGATGAAATTCAGTGTCACTACCTAGCACTTGTGTTGGTAACATGCTACTTCAATGTTTCTTATTCTTATAACTAGGAACATCTTAACTCATTTGATCATCATAGAATTATTATTATTATTCTTAAAAATCTTTAGAACTAACAGTATCAGAATGACAGCTTTATGATATTGCATATTTAGTATAAACACAATAAATAACACCCAACTTAAAAATGAAAATAGAAGGCTGGAGAAATGGCTTAGGGGTTAAGGCACCTGCCTCCTAAGCCTAGGAACACTGGTTCCAATCTCCAGCGGTTCCAATCTCCAGGTCCCATGTTTAGCCAGATGCAAAGTGACGCAAGGGCGCAATGCCACACTTGACCACAAGGGGACGCACACATCTGGATTTCGTTCGCAGTAGCTGAGACACTGCTGGCACGCCCATCTCTGTCTTCTTCTCCCTCTCTCTCTCTCTGTCTTTCTCTATGTCTCTCTCCAAAAAAATAATAAAAAAATTTTTAAAAATGAAAATAGAGCCAGGTGTGGTGGTGCATGCCTTTAATCCCAGCACTTGGGAGGCAGAGATAGGAGGATTTCCATGAGTTCCAAGCAACCCTGAGACTACATAGTGAATTCCAGGTCTGCCTGAGCTAGATAGAGTGAGATCCTACCTCAAAAACAAAACAAACAAATAAACAATAAACTTTTTCTGATCTCTGAAATCCTTAAAAGTGTTATAAGAAGGTATAATAAAACAAAGAAGGTGTAATGATTCTGCATTATAGTTACAAATACCATGATTTTAAAACAACTTAAGTAATTTTATTTGAAGTGCTGATTTTACTAATACACTTTCTGGCAAATCATTGGCTTTTTTCAACAATATCAAAAATATCAAAGTAGGGGCTGGAGAGATGGCTTAGTGGTTTGTTTGCAGTGGCAAGAGGCCTTGGCATGCCCATTCTCACTCTCCCTCTCTCTCTTTCCCTCTATCTCTAATAAATAAATAAAAATAAAATAAAAAATTTAAAAACCTGATATTTAATATCATAGAAACAACTGGAAAACAACTACATTCCAAATGAAGATAGAAAAAGGAACAGGCAGTGTCCAGCACAGACATCTCTGTCACACCCTCTATGGCTCAGGGTCCATTGCAGAAGAGGGGGCAGAAAGAATGTAAGAACCAAAGGAAGGATACGACTCCTTACAATACAACTGTCCAGACAGAAATTGGCCTCAATATCCATGACCTTGAAATGCCTAGCAATACCTTTGCAAGACCCTCATAATAGGAGAAAAAGATGATGACATCAAATTAAAAGAAAGAATAATGGAAAGAGGGAGGGGATATGATGGAGAATGTAGTTCTGAAGGGGAATAGGGGAAGGGGAGAGAAATATCATGATATATTTTCTATAAGTATAGAAGTTGTCAATAAAAAAAAAAATTTCTTTAAAGAAAAAGAAATAGGAACAGGCCCTAACATACTGATAGGACAAACTAGGGGTTTAAAAATTAGTAAAGGTAAAAATATTGGTAAATAATCAAAAGAGTAGGACAAGGAAAACAAAATTACTAAGCAAGATGAGGAGAGAAAATATATATGTGATGTGAAAGTATGAGAAGTAATAGGGAAAACAAAAAAAAGACAGAGGAAGAAAAAAATTAAAATTCAGGGCTGGAGAAATGGCTTAGTGGTTAAGGCATTTGCCTGTGAAACCAGAGGACCCAGGTTCGATTCTCCAGGACCCATGTAAGCCAGATGCACAAGGGGCACATGCATCTGGAGTTCATTTGTAGTGACTAGAGGCCCTGGCATGCCCATTCTCCCTCTGTATCTCTCCTCTCTCTCTCTCTCTCCTTGCAAATAAATAAATTAATTAAAAAATATATATTTAGGGCTGGAAAGATGGCTTAGAGGTTAAGGCACTTGCCTGCAAAGCCAAAGGACCTCGGTTCGATTCCTCGGCACCCATGTAAGCCACATGCACAAAGGACACATGTGTCTGGAGTTTGTTTGCAGTGACTGGAGGCCCTGGCACACTCATTTAAAAAAATTATATATATATATATATATATATATATATATATATATATATATATATATATATATATATTTAAAATTTAAAAAATAGCAATGTATGGGATTAAGTATGAAACAGTTCTTTTTATTGTGTGTTTTGAAGGAGGGGGAAGACTGAAACACAGAGGGAAAATGAAAAGGTATCAACTTTAGGATACAACTCGATAATATAATGGAATGGTAATATAAGCAGCAACTACTACAGAGAAAATTTATTCATTCTATCGAATAGGCCAAATTAAATTAGGGATGTCAAAGGGAGATTTATGCGAAGTAAAGGAGCAAGAGTGTCCATACTGTCTTAAAAGATTATAATTAGAGAAATAGAATAAAGAATTTTAAAATGTAACATATAAAATGATTCAGGAAAAGAAATATGAAGATTTGGCAACAGTCAAACAAAATTACATTCCATGGCATGTCCAGAGATGCTGATAATGCATCAATGTGAACAAGGAACAGTGCTTAGAACTCTAAAGAGACTATCTCACTTAGCTCTGTGAATGAATGTGAAGAACATAGTATATCTTAGCCATAGACCTATCTCTACAGAACATTTGTCAACTCCATTTTCTCATTTCTAACAAACAAATCCTTGAGCTTTAAACACATCCTTTATCTCTGGGTAACTCTGTGAATGGGAGACCTTTTTAGCCTGTCCTTGTCTCTAGGAAGCTTTCTGTACCTGACAGCCTTTGGTATTTATACCTGAGGAGCTAGATGCACTTGAGAGTCTCCAGCCTTCCTTTATCTTCAGGGATTTCTATTCACAAAGAGAATTTAGCTCACCTGATATCTACAGTGAGTTTGGCACATCCAAGAGCCTCCAGCCTCTTCACAGATTTGGTAACTAGTAACATGTAGATTGCTGGGGCTCAAATCTGATATCCTGATACTAATTCAGCAGAAGATAATAACACTATAAACCCACTTAAAATAAGTTAATTTCCCCAATATTTGTGCAAGCCCTCACTATAAAAGAATAGTGTTAAGAAAAATAATAAGTAACTAAAATTTCAGAAATAAATCCAACCAACAGCCCATCTCCAGATACCTAAGTTGCAATGCAAGAGGATAAGTAACATGAAAAACAAAGGCAGCATGATCCCTCTAAAAATTAAACCTTAGAAATGATCTACAGTGAGATTAAAGTTAAAGAAATTCCAGAAACAGTATTCAGAGGAACAATTATAAATATCACCAAATCATACTTTGAAGAAATCAGAGAAAATAGTCTCTCTTAGTCTGGTATATGCTCTCTCACTCTCAATCTTTCTTTTTCTTTTTAATTATTATTATTATTTTTTATTTATTTTTGGAGAGACACAGAGAGAGAGAGAGAGAGAGAGAGAGAGACAGAGAGAGAGGGAGAGGGAGACAGATAGAGATGGGTGCGCCAGCAGTCTTTCAGCTGCTGTGAATGAAACCCAGATGTTTGCACCCCCTTGTGGGCAAGTGCGGCATTGCGTCCTTGCATCACTTTGCATCTGGCTAAACGTGGGACCTGGAGATTGGAACCGCTGGAGATTGGAACCAGCATTTTTAGGCTTAGCAGGCAGGCACCTTAACCACTAAGCCATCTCTCCAGCCCTCAATCTTTCTTTATGTCTCTCCTCTTCTCTATTTATCCCCTTTTCCCAGTCCATATTATAATAAAGCCTTAGATCAAAGATAATAAAAATAGAGTCAGGTGTGGTGGCAGAATCCCAGAACTTGGGAGGCCAGCCTAAGAATACATAGTTAATTCTTGGTTCAGCTTGGACTATCATTTGTAGTGACTAGAGGCCCTGGCATGCCCATTCTCCCTCTGTCTCTCTCTCTCTCTCTCTCTCCTTGCAAATAAATAAATTAATTAAAAATATATATTTAGGGCTGGAAAGATGGCTTAGAGGTTAAGGCACTTGCCTGCAAAGCCAAAGGACCTCGGTTCGATTCCTCGGCACCCATGTAAGCCACATGCACAAAGGACACATGTGTCTGGAGTTTGTTTGCAGTGACTGGAGGCCCTGGCACACTCATTTAAAAATTATATATATATATATATATATATATATATATATATATATATATATATATATATATATATATTTAAAATTTAAAAAATAGCAATGTATGGGATTAAGTATGAAACAGTTCTTTTTATTGTGTGTTTTGAAGGAGGGGAAGACTGAAACACAGAGGGAAAATGAAAAGGTATCAACTTTAGGATACAACTCGATAATATAATGGAATGGTAATATAAGCAGCAACTACTACAGAGAAAATTTATTCATTCTATCGAATAGGCCAAATTAAATTAGGGATGTCAAAGGGAGATTTATGCTAAGTAAAGGAGCAAGAGTGTCCATACTGTCTTAAAAGATTATAATTAGAGAAATAGAATAAAGAATTTTAAAATGTAACATATAAAATGATTCAGGAAAAGAAATATGAAGATTTGGCAACAGTCAAACAAAATTACATTCCATGGCATGTCCAGAGATGCTGATAATGCATCAATGTGAACAAGGAACAGTGCTTAGAACTCTAAAGAGACTATCTCACTTAGCTCTGTGAATGAATGTGAAGAACATAGTATATCTTAGCCATAGACCTATCTCTACAGAACATTTGTCAACTCCATTTTCTCATTTCTAACAAACAAATCCTTGAGCTTTAAACACATCCTTTATCTCTGGGTAACTCTGTGAATGGGAGACCTTTTTAGCCTGTCCTTGTCTCTAGGAAGCTTTCTGTACCTGACAGCCTTTGGTATTTATACCTGAGGAGCTAGATGCACTTGAGAGTCTCCAGCCTTCCTTTATCTTCAGGGATTTCTATTCACAAAGAGAATTTAGCTCACCTGATATCTACAGTGAGTTTGGCACATCCAAGAGCCTCCAGCCTCTTCACAGATTTGGTAACTAGTAACATGTAGATTGCTGGGGCTCAAATCTGATATCCTGATACTAATTCAGCAGAAGATAATAACACTATAAACCCACTTAAAATAAGTTAATTTCCCCAATATTTGTGCAAGCCCTCACTATAAAAGAATAGTGTTAAGAAAAATAATAAGTAACTAAAATTTCAGAAATAAATCCAACCAACAGCCCATCTCCAGATACCTAAGTTGCAATGCAAGAGGATAAGTAACATGAAAAACAAAGGCAGCATGATCCCTCTAAAAATTAAACCTTAGAAATGATCTACAGTGAGATTAAAGTTAAAGAAATTCCAGAAACAGTATTCAGAGGAACAATTATAAATATCACCAAATCATACTTTGAAGAAATCAGAGAAAATAGTCTCTCTTAGTCTGGTATATGCTCTCTCACTCTCAATCTTTCTTTTTCTTTTTAATTATTATTATTATTTTTTATTTATTTTTGGAGAGACACAGAGAGAGAGAGAGAGAGAGAGACAGACAGAGAGAGAGGGAGAGGGAGACAGATAGAGATGGGTGCGCCAGCAGTCTTTCAGCTGCTGTGAATGAAACCCAGATGTTTGCACCCCCTTGTGGGCAAGTGCGGCATTGCGTCCTTGCATCACTTTGCATCTGGCTAAACGTGGGACCTGGAGATTGGAACCGCTGGAGATTGGAACCAGCATTTTTAGGCTTAGCAGGCAGGCACCTTAACCACTAAGCCATCTCTCCAGCCCTCAATCTTTCTTTATGTCTCTCCTCTTCTCTATTTATCCCCTTTTCCCAGTCCATATTATAATAAAGCCTTAGATCAAAGATAATAAAAATAGAGTCAGGTGTGGTGGCAGAATCCCAGAACTTGGGAGGCCAGCCTAAGAATACATAGTTAATTCTTGGTTCAGCTTGGACTATAGTGAGACCCTACCTCAAAAAACAAATAAACAGGGGCTGGAGAGATGGCTTAGTGGTTAAGCACTTGCCTGTGACACCTAAGGACCCCAGTTCGAGACTTGATTCCCCAGGACCCACGTAAGCCAGATGCACAAGGGGGCGCACACATCTGGAGTTCGCTTGCAGTGGCTGTAGGCCCTGGCGTGCCCATTCTCTCCCCCCCCTCCCTGCCTATTTCTGTATCTCTCTCTCTCTCAAATAAATAAAAAATAAAATATTAACAAAAAAACAACAAACAAACAAAAATAATAAAAGAAAAAAATAAACTCATGAACAAATCCCATGAAAATATAAACAGATAATTGAAATAAGGAAGTTGATAAAAGATGTGAAGGAGGAATTCTATGAGAGAAATATTGAATAAAAAGCAAACTGAAACTGGAAATGAAAAACATAGTAATCAAAGTAAAATCTCCATGGAGGGCATAACAAACAAAATTAATCCAAACAAGACAGAATATCTGAGCTGGAAGACATGGCAAAAGAGTTGGAACATTACAATGTGGACAAAGGTTAATTAAGAAGCTGGAGCAGAACTTTCATGATATTAAGGATACCTTTATATGACCAAATTTAAAAATCATGGGCATAAAAGAAGGTGAAAAGTTACATTATAATGGCATAGAAAATATTGTCAGTAAATCATAACAGAAAAATGTTCCCCAATTAGGGAGATATGTCAGTCCAAACAGTAGGTATTTTGAATTCTACCTGATATTAGAAAATAACTTCCCCTTGTCATATCATAATTAAACCATTAAATACGCAGAATGAGGAAGTGCATTAAAAGCAGAGAGAGAGAAATACCAAGCCACACACATTGGCAGGTTTTTCAGAATATCATCAGATTTTACAACAGCAATATTGAAAGGTAAGGAGGGCTTGGAATGATGTATTTCAAGTTCTGCAAACATCAGCTTCCAACACAGAATTTTATCTCCAGCAAAGCTGCCCATTATAATTGAAATAGAAAGCAAAAATTTCCATGATATAAACAGGATCAAATAATTTATAACCACTTAGGCAGATCTACAGAAGATACTCAAAGGAATTCTACAGACAGAAGAGAAAGACACATCACTGTGACCACAAGAATAAACAGTGGCGATGTAATAATTAAGTAAGACACAAATAAGAAAACACTGAACATTGCAAAATCAGCACAATGACAGTAAAAATGGATTTTTACAATAATAACTGTAAATATCAATGGTCTCAATTACCCATTCAAAAACACACACTACCTTTTAGATGGCAGGTTCCATCTCAATGTTGTCTCAAAGAAACCCACCTCACTATAAAAGACAGATGCTACCTTAGGGTAAAAGGATGGAAAAACATCTTCCAAGCAAATGAAAATAGGAAATAAGCAAATGTTGCTGTTATAATATCTGGAAAAAAAAATCAACATTAAACCAAACCTAGTCAAAAGTAAAGAAGGTGATTTTGTACTGATTAAGGGCACAATCAATCTATCCAGAGGACATTATAATTATAAACATACACCAAGCAAATATGGATGTACCTGATTTCATAAAACAAGTATTATAAGCGGTAAAAGCCCAGATCTTAGCATAATAATAGTGGGAAACATAAATATTCCATTTTCACCTATAGACTGGTCATCTTAAAAAATAGTAAGAAATATGTGGTTTAAATGACATCATAGAGTAATTGGACATAACGGAACATTTCACCCAAACATTGTAGAATATACATTCTTCTCAGAAGCCCATGTAACTTTCTCTAGGATAGAGCATGTGTTAGGATACAAAGCACACCTTAATAAATATAGGAATATTGAAATAATTTCTTATATTTATCTGATCATCACAAATAAAAAAGAGAAATTATGGAATATACACAAACTGATGGAGATTAAACAATACAATAATTAATGTTTCTTCAAATAAATCAAAAATGAGATAAATAAATTCTTTAAAATGATGAAAATAAAAAAAAACACAACATAGCAAAACTTGTAGGGTAAAATGAAAGCAGTCATAAGAGAACTTCATAGCTCTGAATGTCTATATTCAGAAATCTTAAAGCTTTCAGATATTATGATTAATCTTATAGCCTTGGAAAATATCAGAAAAAAAGGCCAAATACAATATCAATAGGCAATATAAATAAGACAATGGAAGAAATGAATAAAATACAAACAGAAAAGACATAATAAGAATCAATGAATTAAACAGTTGCTTCCTTGAAAAGATTGATTGAAAACTCATAGCCAAATTACCCAAAAGAAAGAGAAGAATAAAATTAATAAAATTGGTGATGAAAAGGGGGCCATCATGACAGACCTTAATGAAATTTAGAAAATAATTGGATATATTGTAAATCTGATGGGTAATCAAGTGCTCTGACAGAAGTCTATCTTGTTTGTTTTGGGAGATCCAGTAGATCTCTCTGATCAACAGCTCATTGTGCATGTAGACCACATCCTGGTATAGGGAATTACAGGAAAGTGCCAAGGGAAAAGAAAAAAGAAAAAGAGAATAAAGAGAAACAGGAGAAATTTGAGGTTAAGTTTTGTTTCACCCTCTCCACAGCCCTTCGATTCAGGTGCTTCCCGTAACATCCTCTTGAGAGTTCCACCTTTTAGTTTGACTTCCAGAATAAAGTATTCTATGGTACCAGTTAAATTTAGGTTCAGTTTTCTGTCCCCCCACCCTTTTCCTTACCCCAAGCCCTACCCTCCTTATTGCCCAAACCTCAAGATGCTATTCAGGTATTTCAGCAACTTGGGCTGAACCAGGTTAGGAACTGAAGATGAATGAGATCATATGATGTTTAACTTTCTGTGATTGTGTGAGTTCACTTAGAATGATACTTTCCAAGTTCAACCATTTTTCTACAAATTTCAATGTGTCATTATTTCTCACTGCTGGGTAGAATTCCATCATGTAGATATGCCTACCACATCTTTGTTATTCATTCATCTAATGATGGGCACCTGGGTTGATTCCATATTTCAGCTATTATGGATTGAGCAGCTATAACCATGGTTAAGCAAATATCTCTGAACTGAGATGTGGAGCTTTTAGGGTAAATGTCCAGTAAGGGAATAACAGGGTCTGTTGGTAACTCTATATTCATCCTTTTCAGGCATCTCCATATTAATTTGCATAGAGGTTGCACCAGCTTACTTTCCCATCAACAGTGAATGAGTGTTCATATTTCCCCACAGCCTCACCGGCATTTGTTTTCATTTGATTTTTTAATGTTTTCTATCCTTACTGGAGTAAGGTGGAATCTTATAGTTGTTTTAATTTGCATTTCCCTAATAGTTAGGGATGTTGAACATTTTCATATGTGTTTGTTAGCCATTTGTAATTCTTCCTTTGAGAACTCCTGATTTATTTATCTGCCCCACTTTTGGAGTAGGTTTTTTGATTGTTTGTTTAATTTTTGTTTATTTTTATTTATTTAATTGAGAGTGACAGACAGAGAAAGAGGCAGAGACAGACAGACAGACAGACAGACAGACAGACAGACAGAGAGGGAATGAGTGCACCAGGGCCTCCAGCCACTGCAAACGAACTCCAGATGCATGTGCCACCTTGTGCACCAGGCTTACATGGGTACTAGGGAATTGAGCCTCAAAGCGGGGTCCTTAGGCTTCACAGGCAAGTGCTTAACCACTAAGCCACATCTCCAGCCCTTGTTTGATTTTTTTTTTATTGTTTAGGTTTTTGAGTTCTTTCTAGATTCTAAATATTAGGTTTCTGTCAGATGTAGAGCTGGTAAAGATTTTCTCCCATTCAGTGGTAAGCAATTGGCTCTGCTTATGGTATGTTTGTCTGTGCAAAAGCTTTATAGCTCCATGAGATCCCATTAGCTGAGTGCCTGTTTAATTTCCTTGGCTACTAGGGTTTTGTTCAGGAAGTCTTCTCTCAGTCCTATATTGTGGAGAGTGCCTCCTATTTTTTCTTCCAGTACTTGAAGAGTTTCAAGTCTTGTATTGAGGTTCTTTAATTCATTTGGTCTTGATATTCATGTATGCTAAAATGAGTGGGTCCAATTTCATTTTTCTACATATGGTCATACAATTTGTCCAACACCATTTGTTGAAGATTCTGTCTTTTCTCCAGTCTACATTATTGGCACCTTTGTCAAAGTGTAGTTGTTGCCCTAAGTTCTGGGTCTTAAATTCGGTTCCATTGGCCTAAGTTTCTATTTTTATTCCAGTACCATGCTGTTTTTGTAAATAGGCTTTATAATATAGCTTTAGATCAGGTATAGTGATACCACCAGGGTTTGTTTTTTTTTTGTTTTGTTTTTTTTTCCCTGAGGATATGTGTGGATATCTGAGGCCTTCTGCTATTCCATATGAATTTTAAGATCATTTTTTTTCAATCTCTGTGAAGAATGGTGCTGGTATTTTTATTGGTATTGCATCAAATCTGTATATTGCTTTTGGTAGAAATGCCATTTTCACAATATTAATTCTACCTATCTAGGAGCATGGAAGGTCTTTCCATCTTGTCAAGACCTTCTCTATTTCTTTCTTGAGTGATTTTATGTTTTAATTATAAAGGTCTTTTACATCCTTGGTTAGTGTTATTCCAATGAACTTAATCTTTTTTGCTATTGAAAAGCCTCATTGATTTCTTTCTTTGTATATTTGTCCTTTGCATATAGAAAAGCTACTGATTTGGGGCATTGACTTTGTATCTTGCCACTTTGCTGAAGGAATTTATCTCCTTTAAAGTTTTAGAAGATAGAGAATTTCAGGTTACTTATTTATAAAATCATATCATCTGCAAATAGAGCCAACTTGACCTTTTCTTTTCCAATTTGAAGCCCTTTTAGTTTTTTGTTTGTTTGTTTGTTTGTTTGTTTGTTTGTCTTATTGCCTGGGCTAGTGCTATATTGAAGAGCAGTGGTGAGACTGGGCACCCCTGTCTTATTCCCAATCTCAGTTGGAACTCCTTGAGTTTTTCCCCATTAAGTTTATTTGGGCTTTAGGAGCTTTATATATAGCCTTTATTGTGTTGAGTTATAAACCCTGTATGTGTATTCTTCCTAGTGTTTTGATCATGAAGAGGTGTTGTTGTATTTTGTCAAAGGCCATCACTGTATCAATTGAGACGATCACGTGGTTCTTATGGTTCAGTTTACTTATGTGGTACAGTACATTGACTGATTTCCATATATTAAATCTTCCTTGCATCCCTGGAATGAAGCCTACTTGATCAAGGTGGTTAATGTTTTTGATGTGTTGATGAATTTGGTTTCCAAGGATTTTGTTCAGGATCTTTGCATCTAAGTTCATTAGGGATATAGGCCTATAATTTTCTTTCCTTGTTGCATCTTAGGAGATTAATCTGCTCTGAGTTTAATTTTAGTAGGTGGTATGTGTCTAGGAATTCATCCATTTCTTCCAGATTATTTAATTTTGTGGAGCAGAGGTTTTGGAAGTATGCCCTGATGATTCTTCCAATTTCATTGGTGTCTGTTGTGTTCTCTCCTTTTTCATTTTTGATTTTGTTAATTTGAGACATCTCTTTATTTTGCTTGATCAAATTGGCCATGGGTTTGTCAATCTTGTTTAGTCTTCCAAAGAACCAGGTGTTTGCTTCATTGTTTTTTAAAATTGTTTTCTTAGTTTCAAATTCATTAATTTCTGCTCTAATTTTGATTATTTCTTTCCATCTGGAACTCTTTGGGTTGTATTCTTGTTTTTCCAGAGCCTTTAGGTGGACAGTGATGTTATTGATTTGTGATGTCTCTGTCTTTGTAATAAAGGCATGTAGGGGTATGAATTTTCCCCTTTAGGACTGCCTTCATTGCGTCCCATAAGTTTTGGTAGGTTGTGTTTTCATTATAATTCAATCCTAGGAATTTTACATTTGTTTTTCTTCCATGACCTGTTGGGGTCCCCCCTAGGCCAGCCCAGGAGGGACGGCAGGGTCTCTGCCGAGTTGGGGGTGAGAGGCGCAGAGTCACAACACAGACTCTGGGAGTTGGGTGGAAGCAGCAGAGGGCGTGCTGTCGCAAACTCATTTGTTAAGGAAGTACAGCGAGTTTCAAGGGGCTTGACTGGCCAATCATTGTATGGGGTGGTCCCCTTTTTGTGACCAATGACAGCCTGTCTCCAGACAGATCATCCCGTACCAGGTTTCTCGCGAGCATGGGACTGTAGCTGTTGTCACACCAGGCCTGTGCAGAATGCCATGTTCACAGAAGCCACGTCCTGGTTTCTCTGCCATGCAGTCTGGCTAGGGCCAGGCCTGCATTGTGCCATACAATGACCCATTCATTGTTTAAAAGTGTGTTGTTTAGTCTCCAGGAGCTGGTGGAGTTCTTGATGTATCTCTTGTTGTTAATTTCTAGCTTTAAAGCATTGTGATGTAACATAATGCAGGAAGTTACTTCAATTTTCCTAACTTTATGAAGGCACACTTTATGGCCTAATATATGGTCAATTTTGGAGAAGGTTCCATGGGCTGTTGAGAAGAATGTATATTCTGTAGAGTTGGGGTGGAAAGTTGTGTAGATATCTGTTAGGTATAATTGATCTATGATGTTGTTGAGGTCTGCTATTTCCCTGTTGATTTTCAGCTTGTATTATCTCTCTATTGATGGTAATGGCGTATGTAAGTCTCTGACTGTCATAGTGTTGGTGTTTATTTCTGTTTTGTTGTTGAGTAGATTTTGTTTCATAAACTGTGTTGCACCTGTGTTTGTCACATATATATTTATGATTGTGTGTGCTCCTGTTGGATCATTCCCTTGATGAGTAGGAAGTGGCCTTCTTTGTCCTTTTTGATTACTTTTGGATTGAAGTCTATTTTATCAGATATTAATATAGCAACACCCACTTGTTTTTTATTTCAATTTTCTTGGAATATCATTTTCTAACTTTTCACCCTGAGAAGTTACCTATCTTTAAAGGTTTCTTGAAGACAGCAGATAGAAGGGTCCAGTTTTAGATACAGCCTGATAACTTGTGTCTTTTGATGGGTGAGTTAAGACCACTAATATTTAAAGTCATTACTGTGAAGTTTTAATTAATCCCTGCAATGATGAGGTGTTATATGGGGTTTGGTACTTTCTTGTGTTATGTACTGTTTTAAGCCTGGTTTATTTTGGTTATTGTGATCTTCTTCTTGTTGGCTCTTGAGATTGTTGAACTGTTCTGTGTAGAGTATTCCTTCAAATATTCTCTGTAGGTTTGGCTTTGTATTCATATAAGCATAGAGTTGAGTTTTTTAATGGAAAGTTTTTCTTTCACCATCTATTATGAGGGATACTTTTGCTGGGTAAAATAGTTTGGGTTGGAAGCCATAGCTTTTCAGATTTTGAAGTGTTACATTCCAGGCCCTTCTGGCTACCAGGGTTTCCATTGAGAAATCTATGTAATTCTGATGGGATTGCCTTTGTATGTTGTGAATTGATTCTCTCTTGCTGCTTTTAAAACTCTCTCTTTGTTTTCGTTGTGAAGAGTTAACTATGATGTGTCTTGGAGAGTTTCTTCTTTGGTCCTGTGTGTTTGGGGTTCTGTGGGCATCTTGAATCTGGGTGGGCCTCTCTTTTGTGAGATTTGGAAAGTTTTCTCCAATAATTTTGTCTCTGTTCTGGATTTCTTCTCCTTCTGGTATACCCATGATCTAGATGTTAGGTCATTTTAGGGTGCACACAGTTCCCTCATATTCTGTTCACTTGATTTCTTTGAACTTAGCAAAGTTTTTGGACTCCTGATCAATTTCTTATGTCTTATCTTCCAGGTCAGAGGTTCTGTAACTCTGTTGGTGAGTGATTCTAGAGAGGTTTTTATCATTTCTATTTGATTTTTGTTTTCTGTCATATTGTTTTGCATTGTGTCCATCTCTTTTTTGAGGTACAATTTCAATATGAGTTATGCTTTTCTTTATGTTTCCTGTAGTCCGTTCTAGCATTTGATCAAGTCTTCATTAAGGTTAATGAGCCAATTGTTGAGGTCTTCTGTTTCTTGACTTTATTCATACCTCTTTGGAGGGTTCTAACGTTTTCTTCAATCCGGTTAAGCCTACTGTCAAAAGCTGAACACTCTAGGAGATGACACTGTTCAATTTCATTGAAAAAATGATGGTTCTTTAATAGTTTGCTTCAAGTTTAGCAATATATTTTTTAAGTCAGGGTGTCATTAGTTGTTGTGTTTTCATTTTTGGAATGAATTTCTGTTGATTTCTATGTGATATCATTAGAGGCTTCCACTATACAACTAGTCATCCTTGAAGGAGATCTCTTAGTTTTCTGGCTTTTGGTGGTTTTTTTGCATTATCTACCCATTTTAGGAGGACTCTTTATTTTATTGAGGAGGAAGCAAGTTTTTTTTTCCTTTGGCCCTTTCTCCCTCTGACTTAGGTGAACAGGAATGTTGGTACCTAATGGCCAGACAGGATACCAGAGGGAAAGGCCTGATTCCATAGCTCACACAGGGACCAGGCCTCCCCAGGCAGGGAAAAATGGGACCTAACAGGAACAGGGACTAGGAGGAGCAAGGGAACAGGGATATGGCCCACTTCATGTGGAGCCCTCCAGCACAGAGACCAGGGCAGGCAACTCAGACCTGGCAATTGGGAGTAGCCTGGAAATGGGTCTGGCCTACTCCCAGACTGAAGAGTCTGCCCACACTGTACTGTCTGTACAAGGAACTCAGGTCTGGGAGGTGGGAGGCATCTGTAAATGGGTCTGACCTACTGACTCCAGACTGTGGTGCCAATCCATACACTGTCCTGGTAAGGAACTCAGACCCAGGAGTTGGGAGCAGCCTGGAAATCTATAGATTTTTTTTTTTTTAACAAAAAGATTACTAGTGAAGGGATAAAGTTTCTTGCAATGTGGATAAGCTTACCAACTTGCCAGTAGTTGGGACTTAGAAATGATACCACTTCATAAAGAGAAGTTTAAAGAATTATAGTTATTTAAATTAGTGTGTACCAGTAGGTTTTAATATTCCTGTGGGGTTTTTGTGTGGTTTCAAACTTCTGTAATGCCAGCACTCATAAAGCAGAGACAAGATGATAACTACAAATTCAAGGTCCAGCCTGATCTTCATGGTGAGTTCCAGGCCACCCAGGGTTACACAGTGAGACACTGTCTCAAAGAAAAAAAAAACAAAAAGGGAAGAATTGGTAATATTTTTGTGATGATAGTAGAAATGAATTTTAGCATAAGACTGCCTTTAACTTTATTGTTGTCGTTGGAGTATGAAACTAATGTCATGACTCTTTCCTGTCAACCAAAAAGCTGGAAGGTTTTATTTCATTATAGTTATTCTTCCCCTTTTGGTTTGGTACTAGACAAGAAAAAGAACATCTAAAAACAATGAAAACATAAAAATCCAAAACAATGAAAACATAAAAAAATCATTAAAACTCTTTTTGAATACCTTAATATGTTTATCACTTCCAGATGGTTTGAGATAAGAATAAACGAAATGACTACCTCTAAAACATCTGCAGGAAGAATTACATTTGCTATATGTAAAATGTGTCAGGATACAACTGATGTATTATTAAAATGCTGTACTAGAACAGAAGAAGGAAATCCCAGTGGAAATGGAAAATGAAACAAAAAGCCTCGCAGAGAAGGTAGCAATGAAATACCCACTTGAGGTGGAGCAATACACTATCAAAACTGTCAAGCAGCAGTTGCCTTGTCAACTCTGACACTGTTAACTATCATGTGCCTGGCTCTGTGCTATATTTTACTAAAATTTTCTCATTTATTTCTCACAAAACATTTTTTGGACTGGCATTGCTGACCTCATTTTACTGATAAAGAAATTGAAAGATGAATCTTGGTCAGCCTGGGTTAAAGTGTGACCCTAACTCAGAGGTTGGGAATAAAAACTTGCTATGGGGGCTAGCGAAATGGCTTGGCTATTAAGTCACTTGCTTGCAAACCCAGTTTGATTTCCTGTTACCTGGGTAAATCCAGATGCACAAAGTGCCACATGTGTCTGGAGTTTGCTATGGCTAGAAGCCCTGGTGTTCCATTTATCTCTCTCTTTATCTGCCCCTAGCTCCCTCTTTCATAAATAAATAAATAAATAAACTATTAAAAAGTACTTGCAGCTGGGTACGGTGGCACACACCTTTAATACCAGCATTTGGGAGGCAGAGGTAGGAGGATTGCCATGAGTTCGAGGCCACCATGAGACTCCATAATGAGTTCCAGGTCAGCCTGGGCTACAGTGAGACCCTACTTTGGAAAAAAAAAATGTACTTGCTATGGAAGCATGAGGGCCTGCTAGGACTAGAGAGAAGGCCCAAGTTCAGTCTGTGACAACCGTGTAAAATGCCAGGACTGCTGGTGGGGCCATGTACAGCAGTAACCTCTGCTAGTTGGAGTGTTCATAAGAGAATGGCTGGGCCTTTCAGTTCAGCCAATCTGGCCAAAAGCAAACAAACAATCAAAAAACATCAGCTCCAGGTTCAGTGAGAGACTCCTTCTCAAAGAAACAATGTGCAGGAGGGACAGAGGAGGACATTTAATATCATCCTCTGGCCTTTGCACATAGAAGGAACACATCTGCATACACAAAAGCATACATTATACATATACACACCATATATGCACCTCCCCTACATACACACATACACATAAAATAAGGAAGAACAAGCAAAGAACAGTGATTTTCAAGGATTGAAGCACATATTAAAAGACCAGAAGCCCTGAACTCTGCTTGGAAACAGAGTACAAATAATGAAGCAGTGAAATTTTATAGCTGGACAGGCAAGTCAAAGGAGTTTGGATGCCCTGGGAATTGACATGCATTAGATACGTCACAAAAGAAACTAAAACCTCTCTGACTGACATGACTGCAGCAGTTCCTGGGATTAGTCAAGTATGAAAGTGAATTACAGCTAACGAGAAGAAAAGTGAAGAAATAAGATATAAGATCATTTCAAGTGTCCAGGAGGATGACGCATCAAGTTTGTGTTTAGGGTGGTGGCAAGGAGTTTAGGAAGAGACAACAACGTATACCACAGATGGTAAAATAATAAATCTAAGAAGAGGAAATGAGAAGATGAAAGGTTTTAAATTCAGGAATCTAATAGTATATTTTGGGAGTCATAGAAAGTATCTGAGCAAAAATATTATCTTTCCCTGTAAAGAATCTCAATTTAGTCTACTTTTTTTTTAAAGGGAAAATGCCTACCCCTGGAAAATGCTGGGCTTGTGCTGGGTTCCCTCACTATTGTTCCAGCCCTTACACTTCACACAGTCCTATAGATGACTATTTCTGTCATCTATCATGGCCATGACAGCACAGGGATGATCTACTGCTCAGAGTGCTGCACTCCTGATGATGGGTATGCTAATAATAACACAACCTAGTTAGAGGGGACAAGGCTGAGCATTTATTATTATTATTCTTAAAGGTAAATTGGCATGGTAGAAGGGGAAAGGTAAACTAAAAAAAATATACATTGCCTTTTCAGAGATTCAGAACAACCACTGAAATGTGCTGTGCTAGCAAGGTTTGGTGTGATAATGCAGAGACCCGGGAGAAGTGGAAGCTGTGGATAATGCTGAAATTCACTCTGGGCTTCACAGACGTAGAAATCAATTCAAAGATTAAAAAATTGAATTGGTAATTTTGGGCCCACACTCTGATTGAATTATGTGGATCTTGGATTTTAATTAGCATCTCACGCCCATCAAGTAACAACCCTTGGGTAGGAATGAAGCCAAAACATCATTTAAACATATTTTTAAATAAAAGACCCTGGATCTGACTTGGCAAAATTATCTGTCTAAATATAATCTTCCTTTTAGTTTTTTAAATTTTCAGACCACGAGAAAAGTCTGAATCCTGATTTTTTATTGATAAATTAAAATATTAACACAGCATTCCAGCTGAACACTAACCAGGAAAATTGATAATGGTATAGGTCCAATTTTAAAATCTGAAATCTTAATAAGGGCTGTGCTGTTTAATTCATAGCTCTTAAGCAGATTCAGTCTCTCCCTTAGATAAATATCCTGGATTACTTAATTTTCAGATTTACAGCTGTGGCTTGTAAAGAATTTCTCTTCCCTCCCTCATACACAAATCAATTCCCCCTGGGTGCTAGTGTCTTAATCATATAATCATTTGGGGTGGAAGGACCTATGCTGGTGCACTAATCTATTCCCGTGAATCACAGTGGAATTGATTTTATTATTACTAAGTCATTCCTGATCGATGGGTGTGAGGATTCAGCCGAATCTCTCCAATGATGGTGATTCCACAGCCTCCCCTGACAGCTGGTGCCATTCCCAACTATTCATATTGTTATAAAGTCAGTGCTTATATCTAACCTAAATCTTACCTTCTGGAATTGAAACCTATTACTTCTTGTTCTGTCCTCATTGACTAATGAGAATTGGTCCCTCTTCTCTTTATAACAGCCTTTAATGAATCTGCAGACATTTATGTTTCCCCCCAGTCTTCTTTTCTCCAGGCAGAACATGCCCACCTGCCTTAACTTTCCCACACAGGTCTTATTTTCTGCACCCTTTATCATCTTTGTGGCTCTCCTCTGAACTCTCTGTTCTGTCTATGACTCTTGAAATTTGCTGCTATAATCTAAATGCAGCATTTTAACACATGCCATAAATGCCTTAGGGAAAGCAGATTAAGAAAGCTTTGTAGTGTTTTGCATGGCACCCAATTTATAACGAATTCCTTAGCATTTAGTGGAACTAGCAGAAATAGAGGGCATGTAAGCAGAATCTTACCAACATTGCGTAAACTTAGGTAGCAGCAAAATTGTTACCACTGGCTTGTATACTTCTTTGAAGAGGTCATTGGTATATCAATATTATTTGGCAGTTGAAGCATCCTTCAGCTTGTCTGAACTTGGATTATTTCCAGCATCCAACTACCCTCTTTCTCTCAACAATAGCAACTAACAGCAACAAAATTAAATGCTGAATGAATTAAAGTTTTTGATTTTCATTCACCTTTAGGATGTTTATTAGTGCTGCCTTTTCTGAAGATGAGCAAAGAAACAAAAACATGCTATATAGAAATAGGTACAAAAATCACTATATAATTTTAAAAGGCAAAATAGTTTTAACTTTTCTGTTTTTGCTTAGTTGTTTTGTGTCACTAAAATATTGGACTTTAAAAAGTCATAGTTTAACCAATGTTCATTTTTCCTCAAATGTCATGTGTTCATGTTGCTGGACAAATACCTGAGCAGAAACAGCTTATGAGAAGAAAGTGTCCATGCAGGTTATGGAAGAAAAGGGTTTATTTCAGGCATACAAAATCTAGGGGAAAACACCATCAATGACAGAAGAAACTAGCTCACTTTCATAGACCCAAACAGAGAGACATCACAAGCAAAAATGAACATCCAGGGCTGGGATATATGGCCTAGCAGCTAAATCACTTGCCCGCAAAGCCTAAGGTGACACATGTACACACGGTGACACATGCATACAAAGTTAGATTGCAGTGGCTAGATCCCCTGGTGCACTAATTCTCTCTCTTTCTCTCTCTGTCTCATTAAAAAAAAAATAGCCAGAGCTCAAACTGCTCTGAACACACCTTAGGGCTAGACTACAAGATCTACCCCCAGTGACACCTCCTGTAGCAGACAGCTTCAGGTTCGCTGAGATGAACTTCCAGACCAGGCACAGTTATGGAGGAAGGGATATTATTTATTGAAGCTTACAGATCCAGGGGAAGTTCCATAACGGCAGGAAAAGCAGCCTGCTTTCGCAGGGCCAAACAGAGAGAGCAAAGCCAACCAGCCACCACAGCACACAGAGCAAAACTACAGCCAAAAGGTCACACAGCACACTTCAGGAACTCCTGCTAGGCACATTTGCATATCTTTAGAATGGAATCTCAAACCATCACCACACCTTAAGACCAGGCCCCCAGTGACCTTGCCTCTAGCAAGGTGATTGCAGATGCAAACTATAACTAATAAAACATTGAATATATTGGGGGACATATATTCAAACTACCACATTCCGCCCCTGGCCCCCAATATATTTAGCTCCTGGCCCCCAATAGATTTATAGCTATCACACATTGTAAATTGTACTCAGTCCAATTTCAAAGGTTCTCACAGTCTTGATCAACTTAAGATAGTGAGTCCTGTAAAATCAAACAAGTTAAATACTTTCAACATGTAAAGGCACAGAGTAAACATTTTAACTGTATAAGGAATAGCAAGGAGAGACTAAAACAATGCAAGCTCAATCACCATCAGCCGTCATCAAACTTCTGCAGTTCAAGTTCAATATAACCGTAGACTGACAGTCTCCAGGTTTTCCAATTCCGCCCCTCCAGCTGGGCAGAGTCTCCAGGGAAAACTTTCATAACATGCCAACACTGCACTCCATGGTAGCCCTTTTGCACAGTCCTGGTATATCCAAAACATCTTCAGGTCTCCATGCAAACCACGCTCCATCTTCCAAAGGGTCTTCCAGCCTATTCCTGAGGGTCTTCATGCCCTGCCTCATGCCGCATCTCAGCAGCGGCTCCTGGAACCGTGTGCCATTCATGACCACTCCATGCATTTTTCATGCTTCCAGAACTAATACCAGGTGTGCAGGACACAGCCATATTCTTAATCCAGGGACAAAATAAATCATAGCCTTGAAAAGCAGGTTCCTTCTCCAGTCAACTCTTTCCAAGAGTTTGCATTTCTAACAGTCTTTCCTCAGGCATCCTCTCCATTGTTTTAATGTAAATCAAGTCAGGCCACCTTCCTTCCACCTTCCTTAAGATTGCTAATGCATTGACAATAGCAGCTCAACCAGTCTCAATGCCTCTACTTTTAACTTGCTTCAGGTTTTCCAACTTAAAATCTTAAAATCTCAGTCTGATATCTTCAGCCAAGCATATCAGTCCATTACAAATTTAACCTTGATCAAACACCCTGGGCCTGGATAGCAGAACGTAGCCATCCCTTATGCCAGTAGCCCAGTTCCAACAAAGTCCTCTGCAGTCTTTCCTTCCCCTTAGAAAGCTCATAAGCCAAGCCTCGAAGTTCAATAGTATCTGCACTTAGCATTCTCAAACTCTCATCAGAATAGTCCATAAAACTTGGCTTACCACTCCAGAAGGCATCTTCAGTTGCAAGCACCAAGTCCATGCCCATTCCTCCAAAACAAAGGTTCCAAAAGACGAGTATCCACACGGTCAGGTTCATCTCACCCCACACTCCTCGGTACCACTTTACTGTAGCAGACAGCTTCAGGTTCGCTGAGATGAACTTCCAGACCAGGCACAGTTATGGAGGAAGGGATATTATTTATTGAAGCTTACAGATCCAGGGGAAGTTCCATAATGGCAGGAAAAGCAGCCTGCTTTCGCAGGGCCAAACAGAGACAGCAAAGCCAACCAGCCACCACAGCACACAGAGCAAAACTACAGCCAAAAGGTCACACAGCACACTTCAGGAACTCCTGCTAGGCACATTTGCATATCTTTACAATGGAATTTCAAACCATCACCACACCTTAAGACCGGGCCCCCAGTGACCTTGCCTCTAGCAAGGTGATTGCAGATGCAAACTATAACTAATAAAACGTTGAATATATTGGGGGACATATATTCAAACTACCACACCTCCTTTAGCAGGGCCTTGCTTGCTGGAGACTGAAGTTGAAAACTTAATAAAAAATACCTCAAGCAGGCTGAAGCAATCACTTAGTGGCTAAGGCCCTTGCCTGCAAAGCCTTAGGACCCAGGTTTGATTCCTCAGTACTCACATAAGCCAGATGCACAAGATGGTGCATGCACCTTGAAATTGTTTGTAGTAGATGGAGGCCCTGGCATGCCCATTCTCTCTCTTGCTCTCTCTGTACATTTCTCTCTCTTAAATAAATGAATAAAAATAAAGTATTTTGAAAAATACCTCAGGCTATGTGGAAAGTACATTCACATTCAAACTACCACATTCTGCCTGTGGCTCCCATAGACCCATGAACATCTTATAATGCAAAGTGCATTTAGACCAACTTCAAAGGTCCCTATAGTCTTTACCAACATTTACCATCATTCAAAAGTCCCAAGTATTTTCTGAGATTTAAGAAGGTCTCTAAACAGTGCGTACTGCAAGACCATAACACAAGTTACTACTTCCAACACACATCACACAGAGTAAATATTTCCACAGTAAAAAAGTCATAACAAGAAGAGACTTGACCAATGCAAGATCAATAACTAGCAGGCAATTATAAAACATCTGCAATTCAAGGCCAACATCCATAACCAGTGACAAAAGTCTCTGGATTCCATTTTTTCCCTCCAGCTGGTAGGTGTTGCACAGTCCTGATATATCCAAAACTTCTTCAGATCTACATTACAAAGCACAGTTCATCTTCATAGCTACATGCAATAGCATTACATGCTTTTGCATAGGATTTAAAACCTGTTTCCCATTGTTTCCATATACAATGTTCTTACTGGGCCTCCTCCACACAGGGATTCTAACTACCCTGGTCCACGTGCTGCATCTCAGTGGCTCCCATTCTCCTTCATACAGTGGCCTTACTGGACCTCTTTACAGGAATTTAAACCCTGCTTCGTTTTGCCCAGTGGTCATGTCCAAAAAACAAAAGCATGATGTACATCCAAAGACCCTTTCTTTCTAGCATTTGCTTTACTCCACAATACTGAGTGGGCTAACAAATTTGTTAATCTTGCTGGGGTGGAAGGAATAAATCTTGACCTTGAAGAGCTGCATACTTCTTCACCCATCTTCCTTCAAGCCATCTTCTTTCAAAAGAGTTTGCATTCTTACTCATTTGAGTCATCCATGACTCACTCTCAGGACATCATTTCCAGTGCAAAACAGTTGGCCCACTCTTGATTGTGGTAATTTGCTTAACAGTAGCTTAATAACCTAAAACCAGTCTCTGTCCCTGTAATTTTAAAGTTGCTTGAATTTTTCCTAAGAAAAACCTTACATTTTTCATATTTTTCTGTTCTATACCCTTCTACCAACATAGTGTCCATTACTTTTAAATTCAATCTTAATCAGACTCTCTGAGAAAGGGCAGAAGAATGCAGCCAGCCTTTTCACCAGTAGACCAGTTCCAGCAAAGTCCTCTCTTTCCCCTTTAAAATTTCATAAGCCAAGCCTTCATGGACCAAAATTATCACTGCACTTAGCATTTTCAAACTCTCACCAGAGTACCCCATCAAGCTCTGTTTACAGCATGACAAGACTTTTCCAGTCCAAAGTACCAAATCCTTCCACATTCCTCCTGCCCACAAGTTCCAAAAGACTAAAGCCATATGGTCAGATTTATCATAGTAATGACCCTACTTTCAGTACCAATTTTACTGCTGCAGTTACCGCCTGTTTGCTGGAAAGCACCCAACAAGAAGCAGCTTATGGGAAAAGGGTTTATTTCAGGCTTACAGAATCCATGGAAAATACCATCAATGGCAAAAGAAGCTGTCTCACTTCCATAGATCCAAGCAGAGAGACACCATCAAACAGGCAGCAACAATGGACATCAAGAGCTTAAACTGCTCTGACTGCACCTTAGGGCTGGACCACAAGATCTACCTTCAGTGACATCTCCAGCAGGCTGCTGAAGACTTAAGTTACAAGTTTAATCAAAAATATCCACATTTGGGCTGGAGAGATGGTGTAGTGGTTAAGGCCTTTACCTACAAAGCCAAAGGACCCAGGTTTGATTCCCCAGGACCCACATTAGCCAGATGCACAAGGTGGCACATGCATCTGGAGTTGATTTGCAGTGGCTGGAAGCCCTGATACACCCATTCTCTCTCTTTCTCTATCTATCCCTCTTTCTCTCTGTCAAAGAAATAAATAAATAAAAATAAAATATTTAAAAATTTCACATTTGAACTACCATATCGTTACACACACACACACACACACACACACACACACACACACACACACACACAAAGACTGGCAAAATCCAAAATGCTAGATTTGTAAGTAGTTTGAAAAACCTCCTCTTAGTAAACATTTAGTTAATCCTAAAAACTAGAAAGATAGTCAATTGCTGAAGACCAACTCTAAAGATTTATGTGTTATTTAGCCGGGTGTGGTTGCACATGCCTTTAATCCCAGCACTCAGGAGGCAGAGTACGAGGATCACCATAAGTTCAAGGCCACCCTGAGACTACATAGTGAATTCCAGATCAGCCTGAGCTAGAGTGAGACCCTACCTCAAAAAAACAAAACAAAACAAAAAGATTTATGTGTTATTTAATAAATTTGTACACACACACACACACACACACATATATGCAAATGTATCTATAAATATATTAACAAATTTATAAAATTTACATATGTGTGTGAGTGTGTGTGCCTGATAAGTGACAGTAAAGGATCCTAGTTTAAAAAATACAATATCAAATATATAGTGTGTGTTAATCCTAGATGGCAAATTATTTGAATCTCCAGAACTCGAACCTCTGGCTCCCAATTCTACAGTGCATTTTTCTGTTACAGAAACCTTTCTCACCATTCCCAGTGCATTCCTTGGGTTAGATAGCTAATGCTTAACTTCAGCTGAAAAAAAGGTAGCAAGACTAGGAGCTGTGAATTATTATGTACTTCCACTGCAGTCAAAGCCTAACTCATCTGGGAGCAGTAGTCCACCCTCTCAATAGTCTAACACTGCTTAGGACCCCATGATTTAGCCCATGTTGCAAGTCAAGTGTGTGGTCACTAACTTATGCTCAGCAATCTTCACTGTCAAATTCTGCTCTTTAAGGCATTTGGAATAGAAAGGAAAAATCTATTGTATAAAACCTAATGTCACAGAGATTTTTGCCTGAAATTCAGGTATGTCAGCATTTCTGAAATGCTTCCAGATGACAATGCTCCTAGTACTCATATGGTTGCATCATGATTCCAGGATCTCATAGCTATGCTAGATTGGAAATAGAAGAACTTTCCATGCTCCAAGGAGAAGTGACTAGCTTGATTTGAAGCCTTCACAGCAGCACTGTCCCTTCTAAACCAGGGGCATAGCAACCTCAAGTTTAATAGATAGCTTCAGTATGTGGCTTATAAAGGGAACATTAATTGTAGCTTTTCATATATCCCTTAAGAGAAAATTAAAGTAGCTTCACATTCTTTTCATTTTTTAATCCAAGCACAGTAAACCAGACATAGCTGAGTTTAGCTGATTTAATAATTGTCTTTTTAAGATATGATCAGGGTCATTTTATATTGTCTCTATAGAGTCTATTCATTAATTTATATTAATTTAAATTTGTTAATATTTAAAATGAGATGAACCTTATAATTCTAATCCTTGTCATTCAATTTGTAGTGGTCTTTCCCATGTTAAATTATTCAATGATTTTATACCATCTGTTATGTTGGATGTTATAAGCTGCAAAACAAAAGTCAGTCAATTTGGTCAATTCCATCAAAACACTTATTCATTTGAGTGCTGCTTTGCTGAATTTCTGAGTCATTTTTCCAAAATTACAACTTACTTGTATTCTCCTACATACTATAGATACAAACACAACAGAAACTTCTGGTCTCCACAGCCAGAATTTCCTGCAGGGACTGAATTGATTTGTCTTAAAAGGGTTTTTCTAAGATGCCTAATTTCTTCTTGTTCACCCACATATTCACATGCAATGGGAGAAAACCTACTGTAGTTTTCAGAACAGAAACTGCTATTTAAATTGTTTGGTGGAGACTTGAACTTACCTTGGAGAACAACTTTTTATTTTATTTTATTTTTAAAAATTGTATTACTGGTTAGTCATTATATAGGGTACTAGGTTTCATAAGGACATTTTCATACAAGTGTATTATGTAGGTAGAGTACATTCTCTCCCATATCCCTTACACGCCTTTTACTCTCCATTCACTCCCATTAGTCTTCTTCATGCCCCTAAACAGTTTTGCTTCTATTTTCATGTCATATACACATGTATGATTTTATGTGGCTATATAAAATCCAAAATCCATAAATAAAGAAAATATGTGATATTTTTCCCGAGACTGACCTAACAACTGTGCAAAATGACAATCTCCACTTGTACTCATTATTTTGCAAACAAAATAATTTTATTTTTCTTTATGGTTGAATAAAATACATGTATATGAACCAAATTTTCTTTTTGGTATGATGAATTTTTATTTTATGTTTTTGTAGGCTGTTTTTTATTGTTTTAAATTGTGTCATATACCTTTAGTCCCAGCACTCTAAAGGCAGAGATAGGAGGATTGCTGTGAGCTTGAGGTCAGCCTGGGACTACAGTGATTTTAGGTCACCCTGGGATATAGTGAGACCCTACCTCAAAAACAAACAAAAAAGAGAAAAAAAATGATAAAATTTACATCATAACCTCCCACCACCTTATTTTTCACCCACTCTACTGAACCCCCTTTTCTTTCTAACTATTGTCTCTTCTATTTTGCCCACCTCCATCATCCATGACCATATATTGATGGTACCAACATTACGCAGGTCTTATTCAGGTAATAATAGCCACTATGAGGTCAGGAATGCAAAGACCACTTTGTGTCTATGTCTGGAATACAGTTTTCCAAAGCACTCTTCCCCATCCTTTGGCTCTTACATTCTTTTTGTCACCTCTTCCACAATGGTTCCTGAGATTTAGAGGGTATGATAATGTATCACTTAGTGCTAAACACTAAATGTCACATCTTAGCATTTTGATTCATTGACTCTCCCCAGTGGTCATCATCATCAAAATGGAAGCTTCTCTAACCAAATGTGAGAGTAGCACTGATATATGGGCATAAACATAAATATTTATAGGGTGATTGGGTGGACATAATATATCGATTTAGCCAACAGTAGCAGTTTTTCCCCTAGGGCTTATGATCTTTTTAGCCATAGGCTTTTAACTAAGTTTTCAGAATAGGTCATGAATTTCCTCATGTGGAGTAGACCTCTAATCCAACCTAACAATAAGTGTTTATCCCTATAACAGACACATCACTACTGCATTACAAGGCCTATCTTTCCTGGCTGGCCAGTTGTATGGATTGCAGTGTTCAGTGTTGGTTAAGATTATGGATGGCTTTTCTCCTCCAACAGGCTGACTGACATTTTTCAGCATTATAATAACTAGTCAGCAGGGAAGGGGCTTCCAACTCCATCCTAGCTTGGTTTCTATATATCCTGTAAACAAAGCACAGGGTATTTTCAGCAACAGGATCTTACTGTCTAGTTCTCATGGGTAAACAAGAAGCTAGATGATAGCCTGTATTTTTTGGGGGCAGGGGTACATTTTCTTTATGTATTCCTATTGATGGATACAAAGTTTGGTTCCATACCTTAGCTACTGTGGATAGTATTGCAATAAACATTGATGTGTAAATATGTTTGTGCTAAACTTTGGGTAAATACCCAGGGTAGTACATATACATCATATGACAGGTTTGTTTTTAGTTTTTTGAGGAATTTCGTAGTGGTAAAAGTAGTTTACTTTCCCGCTAGCAGTATATAAGAGTTCCTTTGGGGGATTATATGTTTTATTAAACATTTATTCATTAATGAATTAATTTATATAGTTGCAAGCAGAGATAGAGAGACAGATAGATAGAGAGAGAGAGAGAGAGAGCGAGCGAATAGGTGCACCAGAAAGTCTAGCCATTGAAAACACACTCCGGATGCATGTACCTCTTTGTGCATCTGGCTTTATGTGGGCACTTGGTAATTAAACCAGGGTCATTAGGCTTTGCAGGCAAGTGCTTTAACTGCTAAGGCATCTCTTCACACCTGTTTTTTTTTCCTTAATCATGAAAGCATCATTGAATTTTAATGAGACAAAGAGTCTACCTTATGCTCTGGCAATTTTCTCCCACTTATATATAAAGCCATTGTTTTCTACAACCTTTGGCATAACAAAATAGTGGCACAAAAGCTAAGGAGTTAAACAATAAAAAGTGAATAAAAAGGCTGGAGAAATGTCTTAGTGGTTAAGACACCTGCCAGCAAAGCCAAAGTACCCAGGTTTGATTCCCTAGTACCAAAATAAAGACAGATGCACAAGGTGGCACATGCATCTGGAGTTTGTTTGCAGTTGCTGGAGGCCCTGGCATGCCCATTCTAATTCTCTCTCTCTTTTAAATAAATATATGAAATATTTTTTAAAAAGTGAAACTCTCATTTAGCCTATGGCTTACTTCATTGGTTCTGTTAGATGACATTTCAGATTAAAAGAGAAATAGTTTCAAAACTTAATCAAATTCCATAAAGTAAGCACATTCTTGCTTTAGGATAGTCTTATTTTTAATTCTGAATTGAATTTTGCTTTTGAGACAAGTTTCTAAAAGAGAATATATTATTGTTGAGTCAGTGAATATTTTCTTTGCCTTGCACAGCCTCTAGATTATGACAGTACAGATATAACAAATAAATGGTTGTTGAATGAACTAATGATTACATAACAATTTCGTGTGACTATTTTATTGTCAGTTGAGAGGGTTGGACTTGCTATAGGAAATAATTCTTCTTCTTCTTCTAATATAGCAAGTTCAAATATGTAGGAACATAGGGCTACATACACTCTAGTGGTCTTAGGTTGTCCAGTACAATATTCTGATAGTTGGAAAAGAACAAACCACATTTGGTAGATCGGAGAACTAGAAAAAAAATCTTTATTTTTTTCTTCAATGCTAGGAACTGTTGGAAACAGGCAGGGCCCCTGGTTAAAAGCAGGCCTAAGCTATCAGACACAGGCCCCAGGCTACAGGGAGGTCACAACAGCCCAGAGCCTGGGTGACTCTTGGGTCCCAAGAACAAGCAGGAGTAAGGCCCCTGCTCCCTCCTGGGAGTTGCAGTGAGCCTGGACCCCAAGACCGGAGGAGGAGAGCCACTCCCTACCCTCCAGCCCAGGGCACCTGGACGTCCTGATAAGACTTAGGTTTCACTCATAGGCCTGCGGCCAGTTACATAGGAAACTCCCTATATGGTATTAGCCAACAGCCTTTACATAGCCCCATTCCATTATGACTCATACGCTATACCTCTTCCTGCCAATACGTAGATCACCTGACCCTTTCCCTATGTGCTGAATGTCCCTATATGTCAACTAAGCATGGGCAAACAACCTTTGAAGCCACCAATCCCCTTGTGACCCTCTTCCCACTCTCTCTTTCTCAACTGCTTATAAAGTCCAGTTCCCTGTTGAATGAATGAGAGCTGTTCTCTGAAACTGTCTCCTGGGTGTTTCTCCCCATTGCACTCATGGCTTCTCAACACCCTGCTCCACAGTTGCCTGGATGCCTCTAGGGAATTGGTGCACAATGGCCCAACAGCCCCCAGGGTTCTATGACCAAGTTTGTCTCTGTGCCCTCCATGCATGGGATAGAACGACACCCCCCCAACACCCAGGACAATACCTCTTCCTTACTGTCTCTTCATCAGAAGTCAGAGGAGGCCCTCTCTGACTTTATATTAAGGACAAAACTCAACCCAGAAAGAAAAATTCCCAACCCAAAAACAGCGATCGCTTCCTCAAAAATATCATTTGGGAAGGCAGGTCCTCAGAATGTAGACTAGCTTGCCAAGGCCTCAAGGATGAACATTATGATAAATGGGTAGTTGCTACTCAGGATATTGGAACTGCATCACATAAGGCTGCCTCTTTAGCACAGGCCTTTGCAGCAGCCTTGAAAATTAAAGGGAAATGCTTTAAATGCGCAGAAGAAGGACACTGGAGAGGGGAATGTCCTCAACATAAGGTGGCTAAAGGTGCCCCCTCTCTAAAAACAGTTTGCCCTAGATATCACAAGGGGCATCATTGGAAAAAAGACTGCTGCTCTCTTATGACAAAGATATCAAACCCCTAGAGCCTTTAAACTTCAAAAGGGGAAACCCTCAGCCCTGACAATGTACAACAGGTAACCTAATATACAATATAATATACATAATATACAATGGGTAACAACTATCCTAGACGGGTGACAGCCCAGGCTAGACTTAGAGGTCGGAGGAAAAATTTTCAAATGTCCAATTGATACTGAAGATAAGACAATTCTAAAGTGATCTGAAGTTCCCCAGCACTGGGAATTAATTTCCAGGCCCCAATTAATGGGGATAGGTAGTCCTTCACAGGCATATGTTACTAAGGAAGCCTTTAAGTGGATGGACCCAAACAGAGCTACAGGTCTCATCTGACCCCCTAGTGGCCAACATAACAACCAACCTTTTAGGGAGGGACATTCTTGAGGCCCTAGATATAGTTATTGCCAGTAATATAGAGGGAGAATGCATTGAGATGGAAGATTATGAGAGATACCTTTGCCTGTGTCACCCCCAATCCTAAAGGCCACTGTTAAGTATAAAACTTCCTGCCTAGAATGGCTCTCTGATGAGCCAACCTGGGTTGAACAGTGGCCTCTGCCAAGGGAGAAACTTGACATCTTAAATCAGTAACAGAACAACTCCAACTTAATCATGTCCACCCCTCAAGGAGCCCATGGAACCCTTCTGTGTTTGTAATTTGAAAGGGCTCAGGAGGATGGAGCTTCCTACAAAATCTTAGGGCCATCCATAAAGCCATGCTCATTTGGGGTGCCCCTCAAAGAGGACTGCCCTTGTGTTGGCCATTCTAGCCAACACGCCTCTCCTTGCTATTGATATTAAGGATTGTTTCTTTTCTATCCCCCTGCACTTCTGAGTCTGACAATGCTTTGCATTCTAAGTCCCCTCCTTAATAATGCAGGACCTGCCAATTGCTTTGAGTGGATGGTTCTGCCCCAAGGTATAGCTAATATCCCCACTATATGCCAAGAAGCAGTTGCTACAGTATTAAGGCCACATTTAGATCAGGGCCTTAATACTTAACATTATATGACATACTAGTATGGAAAGAGTTCTCTACCTCACAAACTGAGCTAAGGAATCAATTAACACCTTCCCTCACTGAGGCAGGCATCAAAATTTCCCCAAATAAAGTCCAACTTATCCCACCTATAATTTTCCTGGGTATAGAACTCTCCCTCACCTCTGCCTGGCCTCTTAAACCCATACTCTCCTTTCCCCAGAAGCTCACATTGGCCTCGCTTCAGAGCTTTCTGGGGAACCTCAATTGGCCCTGGCCATGGCTCCCTGTCCCCACCTGTGATTTACAACCCTTATTTGACATGTTAAAAGGTGACAAAGATACACCCCCCCCATCTTAAGCCCAGAGGCCAAACAGGCATTCACCAAGATTAATAACATATTTTCTGATATGGCACTTGCCCAGTTCTCGCTAGACAAGCCAATCAGCTTATGATACTTTAACTCCTCCCCAACCATCATGGGAGCAACATACCAACCCCATGGAGTCCTGGAATGGCTCCACACTTTCTTTGGCGGTGCCCCATGCATATTAACAGAGATTGGTGCCCTCGAGGCCATGATCAAAACCGGGCAAGACTGGGGTTTACAAACCTTTGGCAAAGAGCCTGACACTACCATAACCCCCTTCTCCCTCACTGATACACAATGGCTATTCACGAACCACTCGCGATTTGCAATTAGCCTAATAGGCTTCCCTAGTCAAATTGACAATCTCTACTCTAATGAAAAATGGATTCCAGCAATACTTCTAAAATGGCTCCCACCCCACCTTTTTTCAAGAACACTTATCCCTGGAGTGCCACTCCTGCCCCCATTTTTACAGATGGGGGAAAGAGGGGAGCAGCTGTCGTTCTTTACCACCCTGGGGATCAACCTCCCACCATCATTTTTAAGGAACTTCTTGACAGTTCCCCACAATATAAGGAACTGTATGCCATCTATCTGGCACTCTGAGAGGAAGAAGGCCCCTTTATTTTCCATATTATTGCTTAGAAATATATTTAGATTTACATTTTCCTAATGATATTCATACTACTTGTAAGTTATGGCAAATATAAACTACAGCTAAATGTATGTACAGAAGGCAGAAATGTCACTTTTAATTCTAGTAATTATTCCCATAGCCTGTTATTTAATGTGTCATAATAAAACTAAGCTAAAGATCTACTATACTAAGATAGTTTTTGCCTCTTCACAGGGCCTAGAAATGACTCTGATTCTTTGAGTCCCAATCTCCTGAAATCTCCTAGTATGTATGTATATAAGTATGTGTGTATGTATGCATGCATGTATGATGGGTTTAATGGTACTATGGAGTTCTCAATCATGCTTAAAATCTTAAAAATACTTCTCTGGAGTTGCCTCTTCCTATCTCTTATTATAAGCTGATTTTAGGCTCTCCATTTGCAGATTTTAAAAAATATTTCTATTAACTTACAATATTTTCATTATAAGTTTTAATGATATTTTCATCATGTTGATTATTAACAATATCTTTCATCTTCTCATTTAAATCAACCTGAATAAACAACCACTCCCTAGAACCTCTCCTACTTCTTTTGTTTTGTACTTATCTGGATTATCCAGGGTCCTATCAACATATAGAAAGTAGGCATTGATTAAACAGGACACAGGAGTAGATTAGCTTTCATGTATTTCCTAAAGAGAACAGGACAGTGGAGCAGCTGCCACCCAGAGACTGATGTACAGCACTTCCATTGAAGAGACTGCAGTGCAGGCCTGACATGTGAGCCTGGGGTTACCACCTCCTTTGAGAGGGGCAGCTGTAGTCATCTTGGTGATGAACTGACTGAAGCAATATATCTTCACTGTTAACTAGAAGGCTGCCCGTGGTGAGCATCACGCCTCAGAACTTATTGTTAAGAAACCCAATGAGCTATGGGGAAAGCCATCCATGGAGAAGTACCCCAGGAAGTAGCATTGACTGGGAAGACCCAATCTTGGATAGCAGAGAAAATGGCCCACTGAAAGGTCAGTAAGCCTACGAAGAACACCACTGGTCAGATATCCTACTAATGACAAAGCTCATAATCATGCCAGGCAAGCAAGGCAATGGGAGGGTAGACACTGTCTCCCTTCCCCTCTCTCTCTGCTTGGAAATAAGTAAATATGTTTTTTAAAAATAGTAAGTTCAGTATACTTGGAGGCAAGAACTGTAGGGGAAATTTGGCAGATAGCTAGGGGAATACTGGAAAGGAGAAAGCCACAAATGCGAAGCACAATTATGTGAATAAAGAATGCCTGAGTTTCCCTGAGTACTGGATTGTATGCGATTGAAGCAGGCCGAAAACATTCTCTTGCAATATGAGCCAGTGACAATAACAAGCATAACATACTTTTCATTTTAGCACAGAAAAATTAACTTCCTGCTAAATTGAAAATGCCAATATTTGGAAGAATAGTAAAAAAATCCAGAGTCTGTATGACAAAATATTCACAATTTCAATTTAAAATTATATTGCAGCCAAAGAGTCAAGAAAGCATAGTGCTCCAAAAAAAAAAAAAATAGCAATTAAGTGTCAATACAAAAGTATTCCAAATATTGAAACTATCATTAAATGATTTTAAAATACTTGCCGAGCATGGTGGCACATGCCTTTAATCCCAGCACTCGGAAGGCAGAGGTAGGAGGATTCCTGTGAGTTCAAGGCCACCCTGAGACTACAGAGTGAATTCCAGGTCAGACTGAGCTAAAGTGAGACCCTACCTTGGAAAACAAAACAAAACAAAAAAAAAAAAAAAAAAGATTTTAAAATACTTAAATAAAGTAGTAAAAATAATGGTGCTTTTGCAGATGGCTCAGCAGTATAAAGTCTACTTTCTACAGTTCAATGCCCCAGAACCCATGCAAAGATGTTTTTAAAAGTGCTGCATGAATCTAGAGTTCCTTTGCAGCAGCAGGAGACCCTGATGCATGTGCGTACATGCATGCATGCATGCTTGCAAGCACATGCACACACACAATCACATAAATGAATAAATAAAAAAATATTTTTATTCATTTTAAATTCAAATTTTAAAATAGTTAATATAATTGTACTCAATGAATGAAAGAAAATATACCCACAATAAAATATTAGACATCAGATAAATGGGATTCAAAATTAATAGTTGTACAGTTTAGATGTAAAAGTTAACAAAATTTGAAGTGAAAGGTCTACTGGTTAAAACTAAGGAATGAAGATAACAATGTTTATGAGTGTCATAAGTGACTCAATTACATTGTCCAATGAAGAAAGTATTTAAGTGTGTGTGTGTTCGTGTGTAGATTAGAGGACAATTTCTGGTGTAAGTCCTTGTTTGTAAGACAGGTTTTCTCTTATTCTATTTATTTTTTCCCTGAGGTAAGGACTCACCCTAGCCTAGGTGACCTGGAACTCACTCTGTAGTTCTAGGCTAATACTTGCTGCTGCTGTTCATTGCTGAGCTCTTGTGATATTCTGAGCTTCTGAATGTTCTCCTGTCCCCCCACCTTCCATCTCAGTAAGCACACTGGGATTACAGAAGCCCACCATGGATTCCTGCTTTTTACATGTAGTCTGGGGACTGAACTCAGTTACTTGGGCTTAAGCAGCAAGTGCTTTATTTATTGAGCCATCTGCTTAGCTCTTAAAATTATTGTTCAAAATTTGGTAGAACTTCACAGATTGAGAACCAACTGTTTTTTTTTTTTTTTTAAACTTGCATATAACCCGGTGCAGCTACAGAAAATTAGAAAACAAAATAATCCATAATTAATATTTGAATTACTAGTTGTGAAATAAACTCCCTAAGTTTAGTAAAAGACTGAAACTCAGATATTCAAGAAATCCAGGGAATCCCAAGCAGTATAAACCCAGACACTACATAGGCACAACATATCACATTTTGAATGCCACACTTAAAAATGCATTTGAAAGAACCCAGAGGGAGAAAATGAAATGATTTATCACTCAAACCTGTCATTAAATGTGCAAAAACAGAAATCAGAAAAGTAGTTTGAACTACAGAAGAACTATCCATCTTAAAGTTCTAACTTGGATAAGAATGGAAATAACCTAAGACACTCAGAGATTTTTGAATTGGTATATTTTCAACATTTTATGCTATTTCTGAAAACAGTAAGTTTATTAAGATAAACCTAATCTTTACTTTTTTGCTATAGATTAGATCTGGAATGTTCCCCCAAATCTGACAAGAGGAAAGGAAAGGAATGCCAACAAGAATCAACACATAGTGCAATGTGAGCTGTCATTACAAAGATAGTACAGTATTGGGAAATAGATTTATTAATTAAATATTGATTGCCAACATCCTCTTACAAATATGTAATAACTACATTTGTTATAGAGGCCTTATTTTAAGATCAATCAGAGAATATAGGTCTATATATACATTTTTGGCAATATTGGATATCTGCATAGAAAATAGTGATTAAAATATTTTGTATATTATATATACAAAAAGTAAGCTGAGGGTTGGAGAGATGGCTTAGTGGTTAAGGCGCCTGCCTGCTAAGCCTAAGAACACTGGTTCTAATCTCCAGGTCCCACATTTAGCCAGATGCAGTGACACAAGGGTGCAATACCACACTTGCCCACAAGGGCGCACATGCATCTGGAGTTTGTTCACAGCAGCTGAGAGGCTGCTAGTGCACCCATTCTCTATTTGTCTTCCTCTTCCTCTCTCTCTGTCTGTCTCTGTCTGTGGCTCTCTCCAAAAAAAAAAAAAGTAAGTTGAATTAAAGTATTAATATGAAACAGCTTATATATAACTTTTATAAAATAATATGGAATAACATATTAATGACTAATGCTTAGATATATTATTTTATGAAAAAACAAACAGAAAGATCCAAAAAAGACTCCTCTTCAATATAAACTATAATTAAATATAAAGAATGAAATACACATAAAAACTGATTTTTGAGACACATGTAACTGGCCTAGGATTATTATTTAAAAACCACTGGGAAAAATCCCATTGAAAAATCAGGCCAAATATTTTCATTGATATTTAGAGAAAAGGTCTAGAATACCTAGTAAATACAGGAAAAGATGAATACACCCTCATGATACATTAAGTAAATGTCAATTTAGACCACAAGTAGAATTTTATTTCTCATATGTAAGGTTGGCAGACTTGCACATCATCAAGAGTTGATGAAGAGAGTACAACCAGAAAACTTTAACACTGATTATAAAATAATATTGGAAAAAGTAGTTCATCTTGTAGTAAATTTGAAAGTCTCCATGCCTAGACAAAGTAATTCTCTTAGAAGTGTGACATAGAAAAATATTTGCCTCTATTATATATGTGTACATACAAGCACAGAAAAATTTTCAATACAAAACTACTTGTGAAAATCCCTCAATTCATCAACAAAAGGATGACTGACTCAACTGTTTTATAGAGAATGCATTACTAGAAAATGATTCCATCTTGATATATGGATGGATACCACGGACAATTCTTAATGGAAAAAAGTTATAGAAGGAAACAAATGGATAACTCTGTGGGGGTATGGTCAAAATATGTATAGGATTTTATGGAATTAAAAAGAATTAATTATAGAAATTAAGATGGCAGTTAGATTTAGGGAGATGGAAATAAGACATAAAGATACTTAATTCCTAAATATTCCCTTTCTTGATGTGGGTACTAATACTTTGTGCATTGTTTTGTGAATTTACAGTTGACATAACATGAGTTGGCTTGATTTATGATTTTTTTTTTACTTTATGAAAGTACAAAAGAAATATGCATCAAGTTGACAGTATATTTTGTGTTCCGGTTTTTATTCTGTATCCTGACTTGTGAGATGCTGCACGAAACTCTCTTCTAATACTGCAGGTCTGAATGAACTACAGTTCTGCGAGCCACATGGTGCTGAGGATTAATAACCCATAGTCTATCCTACCTCACTGTTAAGCAATGGCTTTTGTAGGCCAAGTATGCTAAATACACTTTCGATAGAAGATATCTGCAAACATTAACATTAAACATGGAGGAAGGCACAGAGAAGGAACCCAGTGGGATGAAGGTCAAACACTGGACCGAATACATAACCCTGTTTTGATGGAGACTGCTTGGTGGTAACAGTACCCACATCCACTCCTCACATCCCACTGCAAAACAGATCACTTGAATCTATGATAACACAACCCCAGAGGCCAAATAAATGGATATTAGGGTTGGAGGAAATGATACAATTCACATTACACTGCAGAAAATAAACATTACTTTTTGTACCTGTATTTGTGTGTGGAAATTTACATATAATATGTCCTTGTGATGCACATCTTGAGTGAAAATTAAATATGGTATGTATTTGTAGTGTACATGTAAGAAGCCTACATGTATATTCACCAAATTGCTAATGTTTATCTGAGGTGTTTAGAGTGGATATTTTAAGGGCATTTTATTTTTTACTCTGCATTCAGATGCTTGTATTAATGCATATAGATTTAACTAACAGTGGATTGAAGATATTGAAATAATCGTGTGTGGATTGAACATGCACAGACCATTGTTTTCTTGTATTTCCTAAGCAATTGAATTAAACCAAAATTTACATATTTGTGTTGTATTAGCTATTATAAGTAATTTAGAGGTGACTTAAATATATAGGAAGATACATATAGGTTATACGCAAGTTCTACACCATTTTATACATTTGTGGGTTTTGGTATTTCAGAGGGCTTTAAACTAATTCTCCAATGAACTGGAAGTGTCACTGTTTTTATAAGGCTCCTGTGAGAAACAGAAAAATTAAAAGGTAACTATACTTGTCTAGAATGTGTTACAATGTTCTCTTGCTAGACCCAACTTAAAAAAATAGTATTCTACAATGAATGTCATGCATTGTGCTGATTTTAATATATTCCAAGTTGCTTCGATATTTTTTAAACTAAATATGGTTCAAATTTTGCCCCATTACATGTTTTTCTCATTAACTCTTATTGCTCTAGGCATCCTGTTCTTATTGTAATTGTTGTCAATGACTGAGGCAAAGTAGCTATTAAGAATTTCAACCCTCACCTTTTTGGATCCAGTTTTTCCGTTGTCCCTGAAAAGCAATGAGCCCACCCTTCAGCTGCCGTGCCTGGACTTCATAATCACTTCTCATCTCTGGCATGGTTCCTGCTGCATCCTTTGCTGCTGGAACACTGTTATAGCTTCCCTGTCTGATATGTCCCCTGGATGCCCTTACTAATTATTTTTTCCTCCAAGCATCATTTTTTAAAGTTCATTTGCTCTTTTTAGATGATTCTCTTCCTTCTTTTATTTTGCTTCTTTCCTTTATCTGTGTCTTAAGGAAATCCAAAGCACAATGAAGATCAGACATTTGCCGAGAAGGAATTTTTTTCAGCTTTGTTTCCTTGGGTAGAAAACATAGACCTAGTTCGTTTTCTTGAAGGAGACTGGGCTGACCTTTAACAGTAATTGTTTTTCAAGTCATTAAGAAACATTTTTTTATTTTTCTCATTTTGGACCCCCCACAGATTTTCTGACTAGAGCAACAAATAGGAAATGGTAATAGGAACTGCAGTTTCATGGTGAATAAAGACAATTAATAAAATAATGAAAATGCCACATTTTTGATTGGCAGTTTGAATAGTGGATTGATACTCAAAATGGATGTTAGGCTACTATTCAATTTTTATGATGATGGTAAAGAAGAGAAAGGAAAATGATTTTAGGAGAAGGTGGTAGATGGGGAATTCTGCTAAATGATCACAATATGCAAATAATAGAGTATTGGAAACACTAAGACATCCAAATAACTTGAAAATATTAAAATATGGAGCTGTAAAGATTGCTAAATGGTTAATGGCTCTTGTTTACATAGCTTTCTGGCCCAGGTTCAACTCCCAGCTACCCACACATACCAGGTGTAAGAGGTAACACAAGCACTTGGTGTTCATTTGCAGAGACAAAAAGCCCTGGTATGCTCCTCTATATACACAAACACACTCTCATGCACACACATGAGCACACACATGCAAAAGTGAATAAATAATATTTTCATTCTTAAAATATTAAGAGGTTTGATAGACTTTCTATGTAGTTGGAAGATATGTAGTCTGACTACATTTTTTAAATATTCTCTATAGTTATGTTATTTGGATGCTTCCGAAAAAGTGACAGTTTGCATTAGATTAATATGTTCAAAGTGAAATTACAAATAATATACAAGACTAAGTAGGGAGATTTATTTAGAATGTATATATTTTTTTGGATTTTTTTATTTCTATTATTCTGATTTTACATTCATAGTATTGGTTCCATTGTCCTCCTCCCTGTCCTCCCTCTTCCAAAGGGACCCTCATCAATGGGAAATGTGGATCGTGCATTGTGGGGGCTGTCAAGAGTTCTGGGGTAGGCCCCAGTCTCTGTGCTTAATGCCCCAAGTTGTGGCTCTAACAATCTTTCCGCCCCCTCTTCCGTGAGTTTCCCTGAGCCACGTTGGGGTCATTTTTGTTTGGCTTCAGTAATGAGGTTTTGGGGGCCTCTGTGTCTCTGAATATCTGGCTTAGTTGGAGTTGGATGTTTTCTGTGTTTATCTCCTTCAGCCATTTTCTGGTGTCGTGATCACCATGGATGCTGTATTCTTGTCCTTCCCCTGCGTTTTTCTATGGTTTCAGTTGGGGCCCTGGTGAGGTGTGATTAGCTGATCCTCCCATCAGGTTCGTTGTCCATCTGAAAAGAGATAAGCAAATTCTCCAAGGGAGAGAGAAGTTAGTACTAGATAGAAGGGATGACCATATATGTTTTGGAGAGAATTTTATATGTGTTGGCTCTCTTCTAGCCCACATTTGGTGGTCTCTTGAACTTGGAGACTGAGCTCGTTTTGTGTACCTGGTTTTTGACTTATTTCCCAGTTCCAGCAATGTGTTCCATTCCACTGAGTGGATCTATTAGCCAAATCAAGAGCAGTTGGTTACCCACCATGGCTGTTTGCCACTACTGCACTTGTATGAGCATTATGTCAGGTTGTTACCTACTGGGTATCTCAGTCTGAAAGATGTTTGGACCAATATCGGACATTTTCCCCCAGTTGCTGATGTAGCACCCTTTGGTACTAGACGAGCTAACTGTCTGGGGACTGACCCTCTTCCATATTCTGGCCAGGTCTCTCTCTGTTTGGTCTCACACACGTATGCTGTCTTCGACAGTAGGGTCTTACCATTAACCTTTGGTGGGTCACCAAGAACTCTGACAGAAGTCTGTCTTTTTATTTTTTTTTTGGGGGACCTTGTAGGTGCCTCGAATCAAGAGCTCATTGTGGAAGTTAACCCTGTGCTGGCACTGGGAATTTTAAGTCTGCACCTAGGAAGGTGAGGTAAGAAAAAGATAGATAATGTAAAAGAGAAAATGAGTATAGAGAGGAGAGGGAGAGAGAGAGAGAAAGAGAAGAGAGAGAGAAGCAGGACAAGATTAGGGTTAGCCTTCATGATGCTCTCTCCAGATTCCTGTGATTTGGGTGTTCTCTCTGCAGGCCTGCTGAAGGATCAATGTTTTAGCCTGTTGTTCAGAGTAAAGTGTTTTATAGTGTCTTTTCCTTTTGGGTCCCAATTTGTATCCCCTCCCTTGTTTCCCCCCACCTTCTCATTCCCTCCCTCCAGAATGTATATTTTTATTAGTGTTTCCTAAACTACTTTTAATTATAGGGGCTGCCCTCTTGTGAATAGATTGTTCTCTTTTGTGGGTGAGAAAGAGGAGGATAAGTGTTGTACTACCTTTGTTCTACAGAGATATAGAGCTCATAGGAGACAGTGTGTGTGTGTGTGTGTGTGTGTGTGTGTGTGTATGTGTGTGATAGGATTTATAATAGAAACTGGTTTACACTAATGTCATCTGTAAGGTGGAAAATCAGAAAGCCAGTAGTATAGTTCAGTTGGTGAGAACCATGGGATATGGTAATTCATGGACTACAAAGGCCTTAGAGTCAGAAATGCAGATGGGTGAAAGACAGTGAATGAACCAGCTCAAGAGAAACAGCTAGAATTCGCCTTTTTACCCTTAATGTACTTGATGTGGCCTAGCTAAAATTGACTCTTGTTTACTCAGGGTCAAATATCAATTCCTTCTGGAGATATCCTCATAGATATACTCAGAAATAATGTTTTACTAATTCTCTGGGTAGCACTTATCCCAGTCAAACTGGCACATAGAAGTAAATATCATGGGGCATAGTTATACCTGCATTCAGAGTCCACAATGATGGATACATTATAATATGTATTACCACTGTTGAGTAGAAGAAAATAACAGCTAAATATGACTGAATAAGAGCACTAGTTCATTATCTGGTCTCAACACAACCTTCATGAGAGTTCCTGGGACCTCTGAACTATCTCACTGCATTTCCCTGGAAAAAAGAAATGTTTATTCTTCTATGTGAGTATTTTCACACTTTCATCTCCCTCTTCAAATGTCTAGAAAATTTTTTTTATATATTATTCTCTGATGAAGACTTTATCTTAGTTCCCAGATTCCTCAGAAATAACTAGAAAATAATCTTTATATGCCCTTATTACCAAATGCAACATCAATCTTCATCTGAATGCATACATTTAAATTCCTGTTAGTTTCCCTTGATTAATTGCTTTAAAAAAGGTTTATTTCATCTTACAATTCAATTTCCCAAGCACGATTTGTTGAAGAGGCTCTCTCCAATGAGTATTTTTGTCATTTTTGTCAAAGATCAGGTGGCTATAGCTACCTGGACTTACATCTGGATTTTCTATTCTGTTCCTTTTATCTACATGTCTGTTTTTGTGCCAGTGCCATGCTGTTTCTGTTATGATGACTCTGTAATATAGGTTAAAATCAGGTATGGTGGTATTGGTAAGATTGACATTTTCACAATATTGATACTTCCAATCCAAGACCAAGGCATGTCTTTCCATTTTATAGTGTCTTCTGCAATTTAAAATTTTCATTGTAGAGATCCTTCACTTCCTTGGTTAGGTTTATTCCAAGGTACTTTATTTTTTTGATGTTATTGTGAATGGGAGTGATTCTCTGATTTCATCCTCTGTTGTTAGCATATAGGAAGGCTACTGTTTTCTGTGTGTTTATTTTGTATCCTGCTACATGGCTATAGTGTTTATCAGCTCTAACAGTTTGCTGGTAGAGTCTTTAGGGTCCTTTATTTATAGAATCATATCATCTGCAAATAATGATAACTTAATCTCTTCCTTTCCAATTTGTATCCCTTTTATGTATGTCTCTTGCCTTATTGCTATGGCTAAGAATTCCAGTACTATATTAAATAAAAGTGGGGACAGAGCTGGAGAGATGGCTTAGTGGTTAAGGAACCTGCCTTATAAGCCTAAGAATGCTGGTTCCAATCTGCAGTGGTTCCAATCTCCAGGTCCCACATTTAACCAGATGCAAAGTGACACAAGGGCACAATGCCACACTTGACGACAAGGGGACACATGCATCTGGATTTTGTTCACAGCAGCTGAGAGGCTGCTGGCACACCCATCTCTATCTGTCTTCCTCTCCCTCTCTCTCTGTCTCTCCAAAAAAAAACTGTGGGGACAGTGGACACCCTTGTCTTGTTCCTGATTTTAGTGGATTATGTTATTTTTGTTCTTCAGTCCATTTATATAATGTATTATATTTATTGATTTGCATATGTTGAACCATCCCTGCATCTCTGGGATAAAGCCTACTTGGTAGGGGTGAATGATCTTTCTGATATATTCTTGTATTCTGTTTGCCAATATTTTATTGTGAATTTTTGCATCTATGTTCATGAGGGAGATTGGTCTGTAATTTTCTTTCTTTCTTTCTTTCTTTCTTTCTTTCTTTCTTTCTTTCTTTCTTTCTTTTTCTTCATTCTTTCTTTTTTTCTCTATCTTTGCCTGGTTTTGGTATCAGGGTGATGCTGGCTTTGTAGAAGGTGTTTGGTAGGATTCCTTCCTTTTCTATTTTATGGAAAAGTTTGAGAAGCATTGATGTTAGTTCCTCTATGAAGGTTTGGTAAAATTCAGCAGTGAATCCATCTGGGCCTGGACTTTTTTCAGCTGTGAAATTTTTTATATATATATAACTGTTTGAGCCGGGCATGGTGGTGCATGCCTTTAATCCCAGCACTGGGAGGCAGAGGTAGGTGGATCACCGTGAGTTCAAGGCCACCCCGAGACTGCATAGTTAATTCCAGGTCAGCCTGGACCAGAGTGAGACCCTACCTCAAAAAAAAAAAAAAATAAAATAAAATAAAATAAAATAAAATAATAAAATAAAATAAAATAATAAAATAAAAAATAAAATAAAATATATACAACTGTTTGGATCTCCATAATTGTTACCAGTCTATTTAAGTGGTTAATCTCATCTTGATTTAATTTTGGTAGGTCATATAAATCTAGGAAATCATCCATTTCAGATTTTCAAACTTAGTGGAGTATATGTTCTTATAGTATGTCTCTATGATACTTTGAATTCTCTGGTATTTGCTTAAGGTTAGAGTTTATCATGGTGGGAAAGGCATGATTGCAAGAGCTTGAGAAAGCTGGTCACATTCCTTCCACAGTGACAAAGTAGCAACTTGGTTGGAGAGATTGTTCAATGGTTAAAGCACTTGCCTGCAAAGCCCAAAGACCCAGATTCATTGCTCCAGTACCCACATACAGCCAGATGCACATGAGTCTGGAGTTCTTTTGCAGTGGCTAGTGGCCCTGGCATGCTCATTCTCTCTCTTACTCTATCTCCTCCTTTCTCTCTCTTATTCTCTCATAAATAAATAATAATAAATAAAATATTTAAAAAATGAAGCCAACACTGATGAATACTGACTCTTTGGCTAGCTTTCTCTGGTTTACATTGTCTTCTTTGCTATATATATGATCACATTCTCTCTATGGACATTAACTTCACTTTCACATATTTGAGATTTTACCTCTATATGTACCACAATACTAAATCATCAAACATTCCCATTCTGAGACATATTTCCAAGTATCAAACTTGAATGTATTATTTCCTATATGAAAATTATACAACAAAGCTCCTTGAGCTGCTGTGCTATGTAAGCTACTGCTTCCCTCTTCAGCTAATTCCTAAGATAATTGGTATTCTGTGATTCTGTCTTGAATATACTCCAATCTCAACACTTGATTTGCCACTTTCAAAGAAAATTCTACTCAAGGTCAATGACTTTGGTGATGTAAAATTCAACTGTAAAATGCCAATTCATTCTCCCTCTCTTTCTCTCTCCCTCTGCAAAAACTGTACAGTTAATCTCACTATGTGAACACACTTTCTGGACTTCACTTCTAATTTATAACTGTCTCTTAATTTTCTTACCTTACTTGACTACATTTTATTTTGCTGGTTCTCCAATAACAATCATACTTTGAAACATTTTAGCACATAATCTCTTTCTAATCAGTACTCACTTGTTTTGATCCCTATGTTTTTGTCTATGAACAAAAATTATATTTTGTCCTCACTTTCTGTAGGCTATTTCTTTCTTGTCTCTACTGTGTCATTAAATTCTATCTCCATATTCCAGATGCAGAGGACAAAATCTTGGATTTACTTTTGACATACCCCTCTTTCCTCAACTTTAATATGATCTGTTGAACTTTCTCATCAATTACATTTTAAAACATGTTCTTGAATATTGCTATCTCTCACCACCTGTTCTCTATACAGTAATAAAATAACCAGCACTTATTGAGTACTAGCCTCACTCACTGGCTTATTACATTGGTTGCCCCATGCAGTTCTCACATCACACCAGCAAAGTATGTATCATAATTCCCATGCTGTTATTCAAAATGTACACCATATTGCATCATGTGACCCACAACTATTGAAGATGGAATTCCAGGACATAGAACCATGAAGTTACAACTATGTTGAGAGCAGATTCCTTCATATAGCTGAAGCACTCTGGGAAACTTCAGTCTCTCTACCAGCCCTAACTCACATCCTTTCTTGAATGTATGCAACACCTAGTTCCTCCAGCATCCACTTGGCACTCTTGGTCACAGGGACACAGAAGACAAAATAAAAATAGAAGGTTCAGATTTTTTAAAATATACATTCTTGTGGGAAGAAACAATTAATCACTATATGTCAAGACTGGGAAGATGGATCAGCCATTAAAATTGTCTGCTTGCAAAGGGATTCAATTTTCAAGCCACCCATATAATTCAGGTGCCCAAAATGGCATAAACACCTGACATTCCAGAGGACCTGGCATGTGGGCAAGCATGCATGCACACATACGCATACACAGCCACAAATAAAAAATATGTTAAAGTTACTATTTTTGTGTGATTCTAGATGATAATGCCAAGAAAGAAAGCAGGTCAGCAGTAAAGGATGCACAGAAGGATGTGAGGAAAATGTCTTTATAGCCTAAAAGCTAAAGTTTGAATGGAGACCTGAAAGAAGGATGGAAGACAGCTATGTGAGCAAAGGAAGTAACTAGATTACTATGTGAACACTAGGACAGCATCAGCTAAGAAATTTCTCTTTGGCTTATAATTTTTCTGTTCTTGTAATATTTTATTCATTTATCTATTTTCAAAAAGAGAGAGAGAGAGAGAGGGCATGCTGGTCCTGTAGCCACTGCAAATGAACTCCAGATGCATGAACCACTTTGTGCATCTGGCATTATATGGGTATTGGGGAATCAAACCCAGGTGGTGAGACATTGTGGGCAAGTGCCTTAACCACTGAGCAATCTCTCCATGTCAATTTTTATATTTTTAATTACTCAACACATTATATGTTTAGATTGTTCTTTAGGGACAATGATGACCTGAGGGAAAATTCATAAGCAACTTTATTTCTTTTGTCCCTAAAAAGAAAATCTTTTCAGTAGTACATGTGTAAAATATTGGTTTTTGAAGAATCTTTAGATGCCTGTAACCATGTAAAGTAATATGACCATTTTATTGATTATATTTCTGCAAATTTAGCTTCCCCATCATTGTTAAGTTATAAGGAGGCTCCATTTCACCCTGACATGTGACTATGCTACATTCAATTAGTCTGTATATTTTCATTATGTTCATTTTCATTATGTATAAAATGAAAGTTACTTAAAATACACCAAAAGCATGTGTATCCTTATTTCCATATTACTCCAAAGATATAGATTATGTTATCAGTCTATACTGCCTGTTGGCCTTGTTCTCTTACAGGATCTACAAGCAGAATTTCTTTCAGGGTGACAGCATCATTGCCATTAGCTCTACCTTCACATCCTCCTTTTCAGTATGCTCAGTAAAAATGAAAGAATTTCTCCTTCTTGCTCCAATAAAAGTCCAGGAGCTGGGGTTCAGATTCAGATACTAGGACTTGGATTTTATTTCTGTCTCTCAAGCACTCACTATGGCAGTGATGTGCTATGACTCCTTTGATGGGATAGAAGTAAGCCCTCTTGTTAGCTACATTGAAATTCATGGATGAAGAATGAATGACATCCTGTCTCAAGGGAAGCCAGGTGCTTTTATCAAAAGGGGTAATGTATGAAACTATACATATAAAGATCTTTCTAAATTTACACTTAATGCATCACATAGAGAGCACTATTTCAAAAATAGTAATATGCAGCTTAACCAGTCTCTCTCTCTCTCTCTTTCCTTTCTCTCATCTCTCTTTTTTCATATAGGCACAGACTTTCATATATATATCTCAATACTATATATATCATGTATTTTATATATATATAACCACCCATACTACCTCCTTCCTTACTTTGACTATTATCTCTTCATTATTTTCTAAGAGCTGAAGGATTTGATTATAGATCAATAAAACTTAATGCTATGAAAGAGTAAAGATGGAGAAGGAGTGAGTTAGGTTAGGAGTTCCTCAACATCTCATGTTCAAGTAGAAAAGAATCTATGACCATCATTTTGCTTGGTATACACGTGTATGAATTAGGAGCATATAACAAAAAATAAATGCTTTCATAATTACTTTTATATAATACATTTAGGTAATGGAGATGTAGCCCTGACCAATATTTAACACTAGCTTCCCATGAGTTTTAAGTATTGTTCATGCCCAAGACAGAAACTAATGGGAACAAATCCTATATATTTTCTTCCTGCTTTTTGTTATTGTATTTTTTCCCCTCCATTCCCTTTATTTTCTACATAATTCTGGCTTAAAACCTTCAGGCAAATGAGTAGGTGAGGGTGGTGGCAGGAAGCACAATAAGCAAATCACCTCAGTTTCTAAGCAATATAAAAATGACTGCACAGGGAAAGAGGAATAGGCCAACATAAGTGACTGGTTACACACTGGAAGATTATTCAAATAAATATAAAAGGGTAAAGCTTTGCACTATTAACAAAAAATGAATGAGTATCTAAATAAATATAATAAGATGAATCCTATTCAATTAGACTAGATTTGAAAATACTGAAATATGGAACTGTGTTGTCTATTGATATAGGGATGGGTAGATAGTTAGTGAAAACAGATGTAAATATGTATGTATACGCTCTTACATTGTTTCCTAATTTTTGGCTATGGAGAGGGCTTAGTAAAGCACTTGTTTCCCAGATACTGTATTTAAAATATTTCCCTTAAAAAGGAATCATAGGCATATGGAACTAGTTGACTTCAGGGCTTAGGCAGAAGAGTAGATGATAAATGTAAGAAATTTTACTATGCCAGGAAGTAGCAAGCTTCTTTTGATGAATTTATTTTAATGATGTGTGAAATATTCTTGTTTACTAGATATAAACTTAAGAAATATTTTGTGATAAAGTCAGGTCAACATGTTATTCATGAAGAGTTTTAGAGGAAAGCCCTTTGTGTTATCCTTCTATGCTTTTAATGATGAATGACTGCTTTAAAACTTCTGAAAGAAAACAAAGAAATCTATTTCTATCGGTGCTAATATGTACGAGTGAAACCACCTAAGCCTGTTCCACTCCTAGACATGATATCAGTCACAGTGTAACCAATTAGTTTGGCAAAGTCCCCTTTTCCATGAATTAACTTTTCCTAAGGGGAGAAAAATGGGATGAAAAGAGGAGACACTGTAACTGTAGCACGATAATGTGACCTGAATCAGCTCCCTTGGTCTCTTGCATCTTTTGTGTTGAGAGTTTAAGAAAGTAAGGCTGTGAACATAAATTGAAAGTAGATTCTTAGAAACTCTGAAACTTGTTGATGCCACTTTTCTCTTTATGTGACCCCATCAATAGAGTTCATCCAAAATGAAAACTGCTCCTTGATTATCTGCACTTCTACATTTTAAAATATTTTACTATTTATTTACAAGGAGAGACACACACAGAGACAGAGACAGACCAAGGCCTCAAGCCATTGCAAACAAACTCCATATGCATGCAACACTTTGTGCATCTGGCTTTACGTGGGTACAGGGGAATCGAACCCAGGGCATTAAAATTTGTAAGCAAACACCTTAACCACTGAGTCATTTCTCCAGCTCAGCTCTTCCACTCCTTACTTGGGCACCATGTCCTGCCAAATATTCCCTTCACCCTGCTGTTTTCCTGAAACTTCTCATTTCTTTCCGTCTTTACTTTCACACCTAGATTTTTACATTAACCTCCTGATGACTCTTCATCAATCTATCCTTGACCCTCTGTCAGTTTATACTCCACACTATAAAGATATATAAAGATATATTTCCCTCCCACTTATCATTGTTCCAATCTCTTAACAGCATTGAACCTAATTAAAATAAAGGTATAAATGGATGCTATGATTTACAATACAATTTATAATGTGGAATTTGTTTCTTTTTTGTATTCATCAGTTTCCAGCTACCCTGGCCTTCATTAGGTTCTCTGAATACTAAGAGACTACCTATGTTATTCTGTCTCAGGGCTTTTGTATAGATTGCTCAATCTGTTGTGAATAAGGCTCTTTCAGAATTGGTTTTAAGCTATGCCTATATATTTTATGGACATCTGCTTAAATGTTACTCCCTGGGAAAGCCTTCTGCAAACCTTCAATTCAGAGTATTTATTCTGTTAAAAATTTCCCTAGACTTTACCATTAATTTACACAAAAAATTATGTACTGGGAATAAGATTTTGACTTTTAAATTGTCCTCCATTTATTTCAGGGATATAATAAAAATTAGTAATTAAATATTTAAGATTAATGAATCAAAGAGGCAAACATAACAATATGACATTCTTTTGCCGTGGACTACCAACAGCCTGGTTTCATCATTGTACAGTCATTTCTGCTGGACCAGTGGTGTTGAGTAAAAGCATCCTCCACTGCTATTGCAAAGATCAGGGGCAACAGGATGCTTAAGAGAGTTAGTACTTGGTGGGAACAGGAACTTGTGGACAACCAATGCCAGGCAAAGGAGGAGGGATATGAGTGTGGAGTCTGAGAAAGTAAGGGCAGACTTTGGAACAAGCTCTCAAAATCAGTCTGGATAAGAGACATGGCAGAGGGCCTGAACAGAAACCCCTCCCTGTGTAATCAAGAAAGACTTTAAGAACTTTGGGATGCTCCTTACTATATAGACACAGAATCAACACTGGAAGAATTATTACTGACAATTGAATCCATATGAAGGCAGAAAAAATTTGGGTTGTAGGTTATGATTTTACTGGCTGTATATATAAGAAACAAGTTACTGGAAATAAAATTTCTTCTATGTTCTGACAATAATTTGACTAGCCTTTCTAGTTGCTAGTATTCAGGATATTTTTCTTTATAGACATTTATATCACTACACATAATATGTCTTAATAGCTGTTATTATTATTTTTATCATGCAAGTACTATAATTTGACTATAGAAATATTGTGAGAAAAAATGATTTTTGAGAATGAAAATGAGAAGTGAGAATAGCCTTTTTCTCATTATCCTTAGTTACCACTCAGTTTTTAAACCTACTATTTCCCACACACATACACCAAAGTCTTTGAGAAAATATATGTAAATTTCTTATCACATTATAGTTATTCAAAATAAGCAAATAATTCCTAAAAGTCCACTATCTAAGTCAACTTGATTTAAAAATGGGCAAAAGACTAGAATAGATATTGATGCAGAACAATGATGGCCAAGGGTAAGTGATAGGCAGTGAATACATATGAAAGTACCATGTCTTTTGTTCAATTTTTCTGTATATATGAAACCACTCCATTAGATTATGTGACCTCTGAAATGAAATGTAACATTACTTAGCATGGCAGTACCAACAAGGAAGGAAGTGTTTGTCTTTGAATAAGTTTTCAATTCATTTTTTCTTGTATATACAACATTTAAGTGGACAGTTTGATGAATTTTGTTGACAAACATAAATGATGTAATCATCATTTCAGTCAAAATGTCATATTCATGTTACATAGTTCTATCAAAAACGCTTTCTGCATCTTTACCATCTTCCCCCTCCACCAGATACAGTCACTATTCTCATTCTAATCACACTAGCTATAAGTTACCTTTTATGGCATACAAACAAAAAAGCTGAGCATTTTACTTTTTGGTATTGAGGATACACATTTAGGTCATCAAGACAAGATTAGGAATAAAAAGGACAAAGTGAAAGTTAACTCCAAGTATTTCTTCATAGCCCACAGCCAGCACTGGCCAGCATAGTGACAGAAATAAATTTCATGTGAGAAGGAGAAAAAGCAGAAACCCTTGAAGTTAATGCTCATAATGTACTTTGTATCATTGTGTGTGATCTATGGGGTGCAGAGATATGACTCAGAGTCTCACTCACTTGTCAAATACAAAATGATGGACTAAAGGACATCTGTATGAAAGGACACTGAAAAGATTGTCAAAGCCAAGGAGAAAATGGGAGTGACACTTGACCTGCAAGAGGATCTACTGTGCTATCCAGTGTCAACATGAAGCTAAGGACCAGAGAAAGGATTGCTGAGGGCAAGAATCGGTGAAACACAAGTTGTTATGCCAGCGAATTAAAGGACAAATGACCCTAGAGCAAGTTTTCCCAGTGCACAGACTATTTTCCCTTGCCGACATATACCCACATTAAGCTTGAAGGCTGTGAAGGGGATGTGCCTGCCCCGGGACACAAACCACAGAGGAATTTCTCTTCTGCTGATCAATGAAATACCTTTTAAGCTAAGAAACAGTCAAGAGATGTCCATCTCAGACATATGCTAAAACTTCAATTAAACTCAGATTCTATCAGCATTTAGTTGTCTCTGCAGGCTAATCAGTGATCTGGTGCCTTTAAAAGAAAGTTACATGAAAAAAAAAAAAAAAAGAGGACTGGAGAGATTGCTTAGTGGTTAAGGCACCTGCCTCCTAAGCCTAAGCACGCTGGTTCCAATCTCCAGTGGTTACAATCTCCAGGTCCCACGTTTAGCCAGATGCAAAGTGAGGCAAGGGTGCAATGCCACACTTGCCCACAAGGGGGCACACACATCTGGATTTCGTTCACAGCAGCTGAGAGACTGCTGGCACGCCCATTCTCTATCTGTCTCCCTCTCCCTCTGTCTGTCTCTCTCTGTCTCTCTCTCTCCAAAAATAAATAAAATAATAAAAAAAAATTAAAAAAAGAAAGTTACATTAGTCCTAGGCAAGAAATAAAATAATGACCTTTTGTTTTCTCTGAATATTTGTGTGATTGTGTGAGTTGTAATCTACTGTCATTACATAGAGGGCCAGGCTTAATTAAAATTATGAACTCTTTCCTTAAAGATTAGAAACTGGCAAAGGTGACATCAAACTACTTAAAATATTTTTGTGCTCTATTTTGGACAACTGTATATGGTAGAATTTTTGTATATCATTTTTAGGCTTATGCTCTGGTTATTTTCCTTAATATTTAATGAAAAGTTCATGATTTAATATTCTCTAAGTTTTAAAAATTATCTGTACTATTTTCAGATGGGCTTACTAGGATGTAAGAAATTTGAATATTCTCCTCTTTTGATATGATTTTTTGTAATAAATAGAATAACATGTGTAGTATTGGTTGGGATTATAAATATTAACTCATTATGTTTTTCTTAAAATTGGAATGTGTGAGTCAAAATAAGTGATTCTGGAAACTAGTAAATACTGCCAATTTACTTTCTAAAAACTCTGCAATTTTATACAGCCACTAGTGGAGAAGAAAATGTTAATCATGTACAGTACCTTTGTCAAGATTACATAATATCATTGTTAGCCTTGGTATTTTGACAGGTCAAACAATGTATAATCTAAACCATATTTTTATTATTGCAAAACACTATGGTGACTGCTAATAAATGAAAGATACCAATAAAGCTATATTTACAGGACCTTGAAATTATAACACCTTTAAAGATTAGAGGTTCTGTTTTGTTTTTTTTATAATTTTCGAGGACTCCCTATCCTAAGGGTCAAATTCAATTTTCATCTTTCCAAACACAACAATATTTTAAATCTTAATGTAAGACAAAACTCACACCAAATTTTTATGTGGTTAAGAAATATAACAATACTTAAATCATTAGGAAGCTCTTTGTTTTGATCACATATTGAAAAGCATTTAGCTGTAAAGCTGTTGGACCACAAACAGTAACAGATGTTTATAGAATCCCTCTAACAATGGAATACATTTTTTAAAATTGAAATTATTTGTGTGTGTGTGTGTGTTTATGTATGCATGCATACCATGGTCTCTTGTTTCTACAAATGAATGTCCACTGAGGTTACATGTATGGTTTAGGAAATAAACCTGGGCTATCATGCTTTGCAAGCGAGTGCCTTTAGCTGCTGAACAATCTCCCCCACTCTAGGAAAACATTATATTAGAAAGGAAATTTAACATGAATTCCTCCATTTCTTTTATTCTTGAGATATGAACATAAAGTCACAAAAGTGAAGTACATCTTTTTTTAGAAAGAAAAGGTGACCTAAGTAAAGCAATACATGATTAGGTTACTGAGATACAAACAGGCTTACAGAACAAATGAAAGCATAGGGATGGACACCTGTGGCATAGAACACAAATTTTCAACAATAAAAGCATAGACAAATGCACATTACACAAGCAAATATGAGAAAGAGTGAAGAGTGCTGAATGATAACATACTAGGTGACTAGGATACTGATTTTGGTGATTGCTCTATTTTTGTTTTTCACTTTTCAAAAATTAATGCTTGTGGTTCTGGGAAAAGAATTTGGGACCTTATACATGGTAAGCAAGGACTCTATCACTGAGCTACATCCCGAACCTTATTTGAAGTTTCATTTTGAGATAGTGTATCCCTTAATTACAAAAGTTGTGTTTGAACTAATCAGCCTTCCAACTAGCTTTGATTACCAGAAGGTCTGGCCATTAAATAATGTTTAAAACTATCCTCAATTCAACAGTGTCAGGAGTGGGTCTAATGGGAAATATCTGATAATTTAATCCCACTATAAAGGACTTCATGGAGGGAACTGGTTCTTTTTTTGTGCCCTTCTTTCTTTTACTGTGGTCAAAAATCCACCTTGCAATCAAGCACCAGACACTGGACTTGCCAACATCTTGATCTTGGATTACTAGTTTACAGAAATGGGATTCAATTTCTCAGTACCCATATAAAGCCAGATGCAAAAAGTTGCACATGTATTTGGAATTCATTTGCAACCCTGGCACACCCATTCTTTCTCTCAATTACTCTCTGTTCCCCCCCTCATGAATAAATAAATAAATAAATAAATAAATAAATAAATAAATAAATAATTAAAAGATGCTAATGTTGAAGGTATTTACAAAGTAGTAAATAAGCTTCCATCATAAGATGTTAAAGAGGAAAACAATATTTGAAAATAAGAATATATATGTACGAAAATGTCAAAATGGGGAAAATAAATAATTTAAAACCTTGTTAAAAAAGGTTTTATTTATTTATTTGAGAGACAGAGAGAGAAAGAGGCGTATAGAGAAAGAGAGAGAGAGAAAATGGGTGCACCAGGGCCTCCAGCCACTGCAAATGAACTCCAGATGCATATGCCACCTTGTGCATCTGGCTTATGTGGATATTGGGGAATCAAGCCTCAAACTGGGGTGCCTAGGCTTCATAGGCAGGCACTTAACCACTAAGCTATCTCTTCAGCCCCAAAACCTTTTAAAATTACAATTAGTTTGTGAATTGTGTATTAGCTCTCTATGTAAATAACTCAGATTTTCTCTCCAAAACGTAATGTTTGCATTTTTTAATGGCTAATGGAGACAGGGTTACTTACAAATGTTCCCGGTGGTAGAAAATATTGTTATTTACATACATGCAAGTAGTTGGCATTTGTCCCCATCTGTGTTAGTGCATGCATGTATGTGTGTTGTGCACAATACTGGTGAACATGCTCTGAAATGATTGATATTTTTCTCCGTTGCTAAGAAATGCTAGCTGAGCAGGCATTATCTGCTATGAGTTTCATGAATGTACCAGGAACTCTGCCAGATACTGGAGATAGTTGCAAATGGTCCTACTGAAGATCAAAATTCATTGATAGATTACAGATTCTTATATACAGCTCTCTTATTACTTGCAGTGAATATATATTATAACACACTAAAAATTAATACATCTTTTGCTCCTATTAACCCTCAATATTGTTAATTTCTTAGAATCAAAGACTATATACTTTACATGTAACAGTGTCTGGCACATGGGTAATTTTTAATCCTCTAAAATTAATAATGGTAATGTTTATCATTTCAAAAGATTTGTAATTCAAATAAATAAAGCCCCGTTTATAATAAAAGGTATTATATAATGACAGTACCTGGAAAATGGATGTTAGACTTGGAAATGAAAAAAATATATTTTATACATTTGAGCATGGTATCAAATAGCTTTCCTTAAAACATTTTAGATATAAATAGTAGAAATTATGAACAATATTTGTTATAGACTCCACAGTGTGAGCTCTCTTGAGGAAGCTCTACCACCTATGTGTCTCTGTGAAATTGATGGATTTGACACTATGTGTCATTTATTTTTATTTATATTTATTTATTTGAGAGAGAAAGAGGGAGAAAGAGAAGGAATGGGCACACCAGGGCCTGCAGCCACTGCAAATGAATTCCAGGCACATGTGCCAACTTTTGCTTCTGGCTTATGTGAGTACTGGGGGACTGAACCTGGGTCCTTAGGCTTCGCAGGCAAGTGCCTTAACCACTAAGCCATCTCTCCAGCATGTGTCATTTTTATTCCTTGTTTATTTCTCTAGCCAATTTGTAATGTTGAAATACATATTTCACCCAAAATTAAAACTTCATATGCTCACATCCAAGGAGTTACCTACCCACTGTCTTCACTCTGTAAAGCCTTTAAGCTTATAATATATGTGCTCAATCAAGGTTGTTAATTGCATGAGACTAGGAAAACAACAGTTTCCTGAGACAATATTGCATTAGACCTTAGTGGAAATGAATGGAAAGGTGGAAAATGACCTCAAAATGTAGATTAGGTTTGTGTGGAAAGGTAATGAACTTCTAAGTGAACATAAGCTAAATTCAGATTCCTAATAAAAATGGAAACGAGCCAGGCTTCAGCTCTCATTACTGGAATTTCACACAGCTCCAATCTTCACTCATTTATGCTGTAAGAGGTTATTCTGACAGGTCTTAGTGCCTCTTGATTTCAAAAATAAGTGCCTTTAAAATTTGTGTATTCTGTCATAGAAAATTTAGAAAAGAATATATTTATCATATGATATTTATGCCTAGCATGTGTATATTATCAGGACCTATTCTATAACTGATAATCTATATATTCTAAAAAACAAATGAATATTTATGTTTATAATATTTAATTTTAATGTTATGCTTTTCTAATCAATATAAAAAAAGAAAATTTCATTTCTAGGTATTTAAGGGCATTAATAAAGGCCTAAATTAATGTTGGTACATTTCTATGTACATTTAGACATTAATATCTCTAAAGAATGGATGAAAAATGTTGCAGTGTATGTTGACAAAAGAGCTAAAATACAGCTACAGATAATTGTATTAGTCAAGCAATAGTTAACACGGGGTGTGATAAAGTCCTTTACAGCCATATAATTTGATCATTCGACAGAGTTTACTGTTAATAAGAATTCAAACAATCTTTCTCACCAAGGATTTAGAGATTACATTTTTAGTGACTAAAATGAATCTTCCTCAATGCTTTACTAGCTTTTGAAGGAAAGTTAGACTCTTTCTTTTCCACCAGAATTTGAAGGGACACTCCAACAAGTCTAAAGCTTCATCTCCTGCCTGGTCATTGGTTTTCTTACCATATGAATGATCTTATCACCACAGGAAGCCAGGGATGCTATTATATGGTGCATGCCCCAACTAGGGAGATGAGATTTTCTTACAGCTGTTACTGTCAACTCTCAGTAACAAATGGTTTCAATATACAGTATGTGTAAAAGCAGTAGAACAAAGAATTCCTTAGTAAAAATTCACTATTTTAACAAAAGGAAAAAGAAAGTGTATATTTCTTCAGAAAATGTACTCTCAGTTAAAAAAAAAAAAACACGCGAGAGAGGAATGTATAGAGGGAAGATTGTTATCAACTGTAAAACTTCATGAAGAAATTGTTTTCTTTTGATGCTTTCCTACCAGATGCAAGTATGGTGACTTGTTGTCATTTAACTTTTTAATAAATGAAGATTCCTACTTTCCTGTTTAAGTTTACCATAGTTTTCCTGTTTTCTAAATAAAAATCACAAACTCCCAATTATGGTGCAAGATGCCCTAAATTATCTAGTACCTGATTAGATTTTTGAAAACAATTTCTTTTTTCTTTATCTCTGTCTCTATCTCTTCCTCTCTCTTCTTTTGTTTAGACACACTGCCTTTTAAAAATTACAAAAATGTAAATTTCTTTCCAACTCAATAACTTAGTCTGAAATTTTACATTGTATGCACAGGTATGTTATAATTACTGGAAAATTTATTTAGTCAGAATGAATATACTTACAAAATATTATTTATGAAAATATATGGTGTTTAGTCCTGTAGAGACCACCTGTAAGAGGAAGAGACTTGCTAATAATATTTGAAGCTTTCCAAAATGGTGAATAAATATTGGAGATAATAAAAAGTAAAACAGAGTTTCCCTATATTTAATACATGCCAAAGGTATTTTTAGGTTATATAAAAATAGCTTCAAGTTTTTGGCTCGCTAATTTCAAGGCTCAGATAGTGATTAGCAAGAATTTTAACATATATATCCTAAAAGGCATTTGAAAGAGTATGACATAATTCATTGTGCAGGCTGTGCACACACTCCTAAGAGACCATAGTGCCAGACCTTCTTCCATTCAATACCAGTGTACTAGTTTGCAGTAATGGTGGCCAGCAAAAATACCCTGAAAGGCAGACTCACTTGAGAACTAGTCCCCATTCATGGCTTATTCCCTGTACTTATTCAGATCTCTGATCAAGCTTGCCACCTTACCTGAGCCATATAAAGGAACTAAATAAACTAAATAAATAAACTAAAAGTATAATTTCAATATGTCTGATATAGATCATATGGCAGTACAAATGTGAGGGAAGTAATGAAAATAAGATGGTAGAAAAATCTGGGTGGAACTAAGTATTTAAGATAATTAAAATATTTTATTTTTATTTATTTATTTAGGAGAGAGAATGAAAGAGGCAGATAGAGAAAGAATGGGCACATCAGCCATAGCAAACAAACTCCAGACGCATGCTCCACTTTGTGCATCTGGCTTACATGGGTCCTGGGGAACCGAACCAGGGTCCTTTGGCTTTGTAAGCAAGAACCTAAACCACTAAGCAATCTCTGTAGCCCTTAAGACATTTTAAAAAGCATGAATTTCTGCCATCTGGTAATCTCAGAATTTTTTCTATTAAATTTTCAGCATGTAAATTAGCAAATTTACTTTAATCCTGCATGTTTAGTGGACTTGTGATATGTCAATTTGTATAACTGAAGTAACTCCTCCTAATTCCTTCTCTATTAAGTTTCTGGTTAGAGTAGGCTACTGTGGAGAGAGCAGCCATTTTGGTGTACGAACACATCTTCCTTAATTGCTTAATCTCAGGCTAATTTGTGTACTGCTAGGACAGGATTGGGCAGACATTCTGTCACTGTGAGTTTAATTCATGTTTTCATTGCTACACTCTAAGTTAAAATAATATTCATTCGTTTGTTCATTCTCTCATACATTTTTAAAATCAATACATAGTTTCTGGGGTCTACCTGACACCAAGCACTGTAAGTTTGAGATCCAAGTAGAGAGACACCATCAACAGCCAATGCCACAAAACAGCCAGAGCTCCCACTGCTCTCCATATACTTTAGAGTTGGACCCAAGATACCTTCTTCCAAACAAATATTAGATTCAAGACTGTCTCTTAACTGTGAGTCTTACAAAGCCAAATAAGTCACATACTTTCAACACAGAATGGCACAGAGTAAACATTTCCATTGCAATAAGTCATAACAAGGAGTGATTAGACCAATATAAATCAATAACCATCAGGTAAACATCAAACATCTGAAGTTCAAATTTGACATCCATAACCGGTGGCAACAGTGTCTGGATTTTCTATTCTTCCTCTCCAGCTGTGCTGAGTAGGTTGGGGAAAACTTTCATTTTGAGACAACAGCACTCATGGTAGCCAGTACACATTCCTGGTATACCCAAGAAATATTTGGGTCTGCACTGCAAACTGCTATACATTCTCATAGCTCCATATGATGGCCTTTGTTGGTCTTCAATGCATGGACCTCACCCTGCTTCACAATGCTGAAACACTATAGCCAATTTCTGGAAGTGATTCCCTTATACAATGGCCTTACTGGGCCTGTACACAGGGATTCAACCCAGTTTCTTATGACGCATCTCAGAAGCAGTTTCTGAAACCATGTGTATATCATGACCTGCATTTTTCCTGCTTTCAAAACCCTTACCAAGTGTGAAGCAAGCCAAATTTGTAAATCCTGGTGGCATAAACCTTGGCCTTGAAGAGTAGCATACTTATTCAGAATTATTCCTATGAGTGATCGCCTTTCAAAATAATTTGCATTTCTACTCATTGATCTTTTCTTGGATGCATTGCACCCTCAGGCATCTTTTCTGTTGTTCCAGTGGAAAGCAGTTGGCCCACCCTTAATAGTGGAATCAAATTGCAAGTGCACTTTAATAACTAAAACCCAGTTTCTGTGCCAGAAACTTTAATTTAACTTTGTTTGGATTTTTCCTGTGATAAATCATACATCTTTCATATCTTTCTGTTCTATACCTTCCATGAACACACCAGTCCATTACTTTTAGATTCAACCTTGATCAAACTCTGGGCATTGGGAGAAGAACACAGAAACCTTTATGCCAGTAGCCTAGATCCAGAAAAAGTTCCTCCCCCTTTAAAAATTCATAAGCCAAGCCTCACAGTCCACAATTCTCTTTGCCTTTAGCATTTTCAAACTTTCATAAGAACAGCCCATCAAGCTCTTCTTACTGCAACACTGTAAGGCTTCTCATGTCCCAAGCACCAAGTCGTTCCATATTACTCTAACACTTAAGTTCCAAAACTGGCTCATTTTCATAGATTCCAGCAGAGAAACATCGCCAATAGCCAGCACACAAAACAGCCAGAGTTCTATCTGCTCTCCATATACCTTAGGGCTGGACTCAAGGTCAGCCCTCAAACATACCTTAGGGTTGGACTCCAAGATCTGACCCCAGTTACAAAGCTCTTCCCTAGCAGAGCTCCACCCACTGTAAACACCAAGATTCAAGCCTGAGTCTATAGGGCATGCATTCAAAATACCACACTTCCCAAAAATTGATTTTCTCCATGCTTGAACAATATTGCCCATGAATTGATAAATTGGATGACCTTCAACAAGATATTTCAATATTCTATCAGGTATGTAATCTGTGGATATTCAGGACTGATGTAACCAGGCTATCTCATAATTGTAAGCTCAATTCTGTTTCTTCTTTGCTCAAAATTGGGAACCCTGGTTATATGAGAGCATTTTAATGGAATGAGTATTAATTACTCTCAACTTCTATTTATATTTTTACAGAAATCAATGAACATTAGCAATAGAGATCAAATTAAATTGACTGAATTATCAGTCAATACATTCCTTTCCATTAATACACTATTTAAATTCACATTGGTACAGGATTCAACAGTTGTTCATCATTATGTGATAGGGAGCTCCATCCGTTATTACCAATGCTGTTCTCATTGCCAGGCAGTGAGTAGCCCACCCTCTAAACTTTAGTGTATAGCCTTATTTACAAGATCAATCCTTTTTCTAAATGATGTAATTTGGGTTCCTGGTAGCAGACACTGAGACAGTGTAGAGTGCAAGATGGGTATTAACAAATAACCTTGAATTCAACATTGGTGGAGGGAAGAGGAATGAAGGATTGGGTATGGATTTGAAGCCAATCTATAATGCAAGAGTAATGCCAGCCTTGGCTGACTCCAAGGGATTTCTGCACTTAGAATTGACCTTCAAAATCATCCTTAATTTGATTGAGATGACAAGCTGCTTTTATATCTCCATATCAAGTAGTCATTGGGTATGGGCCAACTCAGGAAACATGTAACCTCAAGCAAAGCATCTCTCTGAAGCTCAGACTCTTATAGCCCTAAGAGCAGGAGGCTGGCTGCTGACAGCACTGCAGAATCATTTTTGACAAGTCTTCATTGTAGAGTATTTGTATAAGTGCACCAGTACCTATTTTTCTCCCTTGATTCTTCCTTCCTTAACTTTCCTTCCATTGTCTTTCATTCTTCCCAATCATATTACACTAAAATTATTTTTAAAAGATTATAATAATTTACAGAATAAAATACACATGGAAGAAAAGGATAAAGAGGAAAATTACAAAAGAATATAAAGTGAATAAGAATGCATATATTGTACATTCTCTGTAAGTCACAGTCACTGTTCATAGAGAAGCCAAACTAATTTAAAATATTATATTGTCTATTTACAGAAAGAAAACCTCTTACTTATAAGCCTTAAACTTTGCATAATGATGATGTACTGTGTAAATATAGGATAGTGTATTAAAAATAACCCACAAGTGAAACATATCAGATTCAGTGTAAAATACTCTCTCTATTCACAAATAGAAAATATTTTAAAGTAAAGAACAAAACAAAAGCCATATATTTTCTTATTAACAATTAAAACATTCTGTATACCAGAGCATATATTTTAGAAACACATGTTAAAAAGGATAAACAAAAAGGAAAAGCAAGAAACTCACCAAGTAGTCACTGACATCAAAACTTAAAATTGTTATGAGGAATTTTCAGCAGTTTTAAATTAAAAAAAGGTTTTCAAACACACATTCCTTTACTCATGTCAAAAGAAGTGATAAGATGGGCTGGAGAGATGGCTTAGCAGTTAAGCCACATGCCTGTGAAGCCTAAGGACCTGGGTTAGATTCTCCACATTCCATGTAAGCCAGATTCCCAAGGGGGCACACACATCTGGAGTTCTAGAGGCCCTGACACGCCCATTCTCACTCTCCCTCTCTTTCCCCCTTTCTGCTCCTAATAAAAAAAAAGAATTGATGAGATTAAAGTAAAGTAAGGAAAGAAAGAAAGAAAGAAAGAAAGAAAGAAAGAAAGAAAGAAAGAAAGAAAGAAAGAGCAAGCAAACAAGCAGAGGCAGCCATGTTGGATGCAGCTTTTAGCCTTGGCCCCTGCAGAGTGTGGGTTAGAATAAACTATTTAAACTGCATGGTAAGTCAGTCTGGAAAGATCTGTTATGCATAACACATCATAAATTCTCCACCTGCTCCCTAAAAAAATAACCTAATAAAAACTGCTTGATACAATTTGGTACCCTATTGATTAATAAGATATAACATAAATGGTTAGGAACAGATTACTATTATTTAACAATTCTTAAGCACCCACAGTTACCTAGAATTTGATAAAATATGGATGAATTGACACATTTTTGATTTTAAACTTTGATTTAAAGCAAAATTACATGTATACACAGACATTTGAAAATATCATCCAATATACACTTGTTGGTTTATATGTACATATATGTGTCTGTGTATATACACTTTTGATTTATGTTAAATGCAAATTATATTATATATATCATATATATGAAAATAGATTTTATACCTATGACTCAATAATATATTCTTAAAGACCTCTATAATATAGAAGCCTCTTGATATATTTTGCCCTGGTATCATTATTTTTAAAGATAAGTAAGTAATAGAAATGAAGTAATTCAAACTGAGGAATAGCAAAAGAGTGAATTAGCAGGTGTTTTTCTCTCCCAACTATGCTTAATTAATATAAATTAATTATCTTATTTTTGTGAAGCTCTGTGTCTATGTTCAGGAATATATTACATTCATTTTGTGTTGGAGAAAAGTGATGTAGAAAGAACAAAAGGAATTTAAAACAGAAGGATTAAGGGGTGATGATTTATTCAGAAGGTGAGGTGGTATGTATGATAAAGTGATTAAAGTGATAAAAATTGGAAGGGGATGGATTAAAACGATAAAAACATTTTATAACAAAATGATGTAATATAAGTGGGACCTTTTCTCAGCTAGCACATTTCAGGTTTGTGAATTCTGTTCTACACACTAAAATTTATTTTTTTCTTCATTATCATCATAACCATCATTAGCATAAATCCTTCAGAGCTGCAAGTCTATAGTCATCACACACTATAACACATACATGTAAACATGTAAACATACACACAAAACATGTGGACAATTATTCAAATTCACATTTTGTTCTTGGAAGGAGTTTTCTCTTTGCAATAATTCTAATAGGGCCAGTCCTGTATGCTGAGCACCTACATTATACTATATACTGTGAGGCCAAACATTTAGGACACAAAGATAAATATGAAGAAATGATATGCAGAACCCACCTAATACTAAGAATGTATAATTCAAAAGAAGATAGATCAAAATATTAACTAGAGATGTAGGGAGCACTATATAATATAAGTGTGTATAAAAAAACTATGAAGGGCATATGTGAACAATTGAACACTCAGGGTTTAGGGGAAGACAGTCTCCTCTGATTTTATGCACACAACATTTGCATATATATACATATACACACCATATATATGGATATGTGTGTGTGTGTGTGTGTGTGTGTGTGTGTGTGTGTGTGTGTGTATATATAGAGAGAGAGAGAGAGAGGAGAGAGAGAGAGAAATAAATCTGATTTTTCCAGGTTGAGTTGTAAGGTCAGGGACAGAGTTTAATGCCTAGAAAATAGGTAAAGCTGCCAGACATAGAAAATCAATAGAGAAGATGCCCAATGAAATTTGAAGCTTAGATAAATAATAATTTTAATATAGGTATATCAAAATATTGTATGGATAATATTCATACAGTATGTTAACTTTAATGCTTATACTAATAATTTTATATTTATATTTACAGTAAAATTCCAGTATTTATGTTAAATTCAAATTTACCTATGAGTCTTGTATTTCATTTGGCAAACTTACATAAAGATTACCCAAAAATCACTGTGCAGTCCATGAAGCATTTTATTTCTTCCTCTCTGTGATGTCCTCAGGCTGCTCGTCATGTCTCTCTGAAGTGATTAAAGCATGAGGCAGGTCATGACACCAGTGTTGCTCTGTGAACAAAAGATGTTTTGGATTTGCAGCTGTGCAAACTCCACTGATCAGACCAATAGGAGGCCTAGGGTTACATCCACAACAGGCCACAGAGCCACTGAGCTGAATGTGTATGCTTCCTATACCCTCCAGAATCAGGATGGCCATCACCTCTGAGTCACCAGGGCAGGTCTGGGAGAGTACGGGGAGTGAGATGAGAGATAAAAGCCCTCAATTTTGGAGAAAGCAGTGGACATATTTTCCAGATTAAAGAAGTTATTTGATATTCATCTTCCTCCTTTTTTCAGGGAGAAGCTTTTATAACAGTTTTGCTCTTTAGAAATAACCCCAAGTTCAATTTCATGTGATCTTGAATCTGACAGTTATGGCGGCAGTGTAGTGAGCAGCACTATAGTGAAATGGGTGTGAGTCCCAGTGCTGCTCAAACTTCCCTTGACAGCAGCCTCTGGAGGGCACAGGATGGCTGGTGCTTGACCCCTCGGATAATTGCACTTGCCCTTCCTTCATTCTTTAATATTACCCCGAGAGTTATATGAAATGCAGCTTCAAGTCCTGTCTCCTGCTTTGACACTTAATACTTGGACAGAATTCCACAGCCTCCATTGCCTCTGTGAATTCCAGAGCACACATCTTATTTCAGCTTCATTTTTCTAGATCTGAGCATGAGAAATACTATTACCTACAATAATGGGGAAATGTATAATTAAAAAAAATAATGTGATGCACTTATCACATATTAGGCATTTGATCAGTATTCATTTTGAATTATGTTTGGTTCTTCTGCTTTGATACTTTCTGTTTCTTCTCCGTTTGCCTGTGATTCTTAATAGTGCAGCTTCTCTGCCCTTGCAGCTTGGTGTGTTACTGTGATCCTTCAGTTAGAGGAGCCTGTTTGTACCACCTTCAGAAAGCCTAACATATATCTCTGCTTGGCTGAGCAGAAGTTAGGTTGATTAGAGACAGAATTATGAGATGAGTCTTAGATCATCTAACTCCATGAATCCAGAAAACAGTAACAAGAGAATGATTTCTGACGTCTTTTTAAGATTTGTAAATCATGATAACTGTGAGTGCACACACACACACACACACATATGCACACAGAACAAGTTACCAGTATGCACATTATAGTGCAGTGCTACCTTTACATCTCTGAACAGTGGAAAATATACATGTTTTACTAATATTCATTTAACATGTAATTGTTACTCATGTTTCCATGTAGTGAATTGAAACGCAAGATGCTAGCATCAAAGATAAAAACAGGACAATTCTAGAAAGGAGAAAAGAGCCCATTGATTTTAGTGCTATTGTAATAGTGATCTTTGTGGATGAGGTTTCTCTTTATAAGATCCATGATTTGTGGTAGCTGTGGAGCTGGTTCTGGAGTCAGTGGGCTTTTTGTAGTCAGCTTATTTGTAAGAGACAGAAGCCTGGGTTTAGCCATCAGCCCATGTGTACACTGGCTTCAGAAAATAAGCCTTTAATTTAGGTTCATTGAAGTAATCGTTATGGTTTGTGCAATGGGAAAGGGAGCATAATATTTTTATGAAGAAGTTTTTTTTTCATTGAATAACAAGGAAACAGGTACTATTATACTCACTGCAGTGATAATTTGATATACTGTATACATGCAAACTTTGAGAATGACTAGGTATAAGAAATTCAAGATTTTCTATCTTAGAAAATGACTTTGCATAATAGAATACTTACATTTTTAATGAATTTAAGTGTATACTTCACAATTCAGTTGACAAAAATTATAGGAGATATTTATCTCAAATTTCTCAATATTTATTTTCTTCCTCTTAGGACATATTCATACCCCTTCTTTCTCTAATAGGGAAGAATGGTTACATATCTTATTTTTATTTATAAATGAGTATTTTTGTAACATATTTTACATTGAATAAATGTAAGTATAAATTAAGTGACTGAACAACTTGGAAAGAACATATAATAGGAGATTTCAACTATTAAAATATAATTGTAGTTATTATTACTATTATTACCAAATGATAAACTTCTACTTAGTTCCTAGAGTCCAACTCAAATGCTATTGGTTTCTTCAGCATAACCTTGACTCTCCCAGCATCCTCCATGCTCTCTCACATGGCAGTCAAAATAATTCTCTATATCCTAGCAATTTGTGTACAGCTCCTTCTAAGCTCCATGATAATGAGCTTGTGTATTAATAATTTCAATACACTATAAGGGTATTGCTGGCTAAGCACAATACCTCAAACTTCTGTGTGCAGAGTAACACAAAATCTGAAGTGGAACAAGTATGCTAGATGTTCACCCTATAAAACTTTCAGTTCAAACAATATTATATTTTAAGAACAATTTTATGTCAATGTGTCCATGCTCTTACAGAGAAACTTAAAGTTCAGTTAAGCCTTCTTATTATATTTCTAATGTAAGCTGTGATAATTAGAGATGGTAGTCTAGAGCAAGATTACAGGAGCATTGTCATTTGGTATGGATCTTCCAAAAAACAAAGACAGAAGCAAAAGGTAGACCAAATCTATTTCTTCCAAATCTGTCCAAGAAAGATTAAATTTCACTAGATTTAAAGTTTGACAGAATTGTATCACTTGCCTTGATTCAGTTCTTTTTAAATTGTTTCTAACTTGTTTTGTGCATGATGTGATATCTCTTTATTTATTTATCTCTTATCTGTACCAATAAAACATTTTGGAAAGGAAAAGGGCTCTTTGGTTTCATTTATCTTTTAATTATATTACTGTAGCCTATAAATATGTCAAAGATTTTTTTTTTATTTGAAAAATACTTAGCACACATTCCTGACACATAATGTACAAAAGAAGAAAAAAGTAATGAAAAAGAAAGAATCAAAGGAAGAAGAAATAGAAGGAAGGGATGAAGGCAGAAAAGACAGGATGAAAATAAGGAAGAAAGGATAGAAGGAAGGAGAAGGAATAATGGATGGCAATAAAGAAGGAAGAGAGAGAGAGAAGGATGGAAGGAGGAAGGGAGGAAAGAAGAGAAGGAGGGCTACTTAAGCATAATTAACATAATTATTTTGTTCAATACATTTTAGGATTACATACTTTGTCATTTTATGCAAATGCTTCTTAATCTAGAAATGCTGATTATTGTTTGAAAACATTTATTATCAGTAATGTCATATTAGTTATTTAAATTATTTGCTAATGCCACAAATGTTCTCAATGTAATTAAAATGTAATTTAGATTATAGTACAGAGTTCATGGTAATGATAAATAGAAACTTGTATCTAAACATTAACATACTTGGAATTGCTACTAGTCAAAACTATTATTACTCAGGGTATTGGCAAATAATACTTTTAAAAATGAAGAAAAATATTTACCATTGTTATCATTTTTATAGTTTTACAATTTGAGAAGATACTTAATAAGTGAATTTAACATATATTTATTAGATTAATTTACTACAAAATATATTGAAATATGAAAATTCAAATATTAACAAGTAAAACTCAAATTAATAACAAGATTCCAAAAGTAAACATATTTATTGGTAAACTTTTCAGTCCATTTTCTTTCATCCTCAATTATTTATTGAAATAATATTCATTTTGAGACACAAATCATGAAATATGAAAATTTGGGAAAAGTCATTATCTAAAGATACAATTCACTGAAAATTTAAGATTCTTACTCTACATAGCCTATACTTCATTTTCCTATAAGGGTACCATTGTAGATCATTTAAAATTAGTTTTCCTTACTTCAATGTAGTTGTTTCTAAATTTTAGTTGTTTGATTCTAATTTATAAAATGATTGGTTGGGAAATTGTCTTCTGGGATCATGATGTAAGGAGCTATACCAACCAGCCTGTAGTGAAAAGAAGGAAAATGCTTTATAACACCATTAAATTCTCTTGAAATAAAATACATTGTTGAATACTATAGAGCAAATAAAGAAACACGTAGTCATGAACAATTATAAAAATTCCTAAGAATGGTGACTATCTGCATCTGATCCAAGATAGCTCATTCTTGGGGCATAGTGGAAAAAGGGTTTACTTTGACTTCCTTTTCCAAGGACACATGGATTCCCCCCCACCCCCATTCCAGCTCACACTGGGAACATGGCTTCCACAAAGAAGCAAAATTCATATTGCACTCTAACTCAGACTATCTGTTGCCAAAGCTAACTTTCAGGTTAAAGCAGACAAGTAGAGGGGATTTTTTTTTTCTGCCCCAACCCAAATCATAGAAAATGCTGAGCCTAATCACCATGACCATGGCTGGTACATGGGCATCATGACAGGACAGAGGAATGGGAAGCACAGCACTGCATTTTCACTGCTCCAGCATTGAGCAGTGAGGGGTTTGCTCTGAAAGCAGTCCTTTAACTCAGAGGGTTGCTATCCTGAGCCCCAAGCTCCTCCCTCAAAGATTTTCCCTGAAATCAACTATTCCCATAGTAATGGGCTTCATTGGCAAGAGTGTGAAAATACTCAAATGTAATAGAGCTCAGAAGAACAGAAGAGATGAAAGTGGGAGAATTCATGGATTTAGTCAAAATACAGTCTATACTATAATGATGCTTGCCCTTCAAATATAACATGGAAATAATAGCATTATGGTTTAGAGGAGCCCTCCTGGCATTAGAACAAATCAAGCTCTTGTTAGGAATAGTCTAGTGGTGTTTAGATTTGATGGGAATAACTTATGGATACTTTAGGCTCCAGAAAATTGTTGACAATGATGAAAAAATGAGGTGGAAATTAGTGGAGCTGAAGCACTTGAATTGAAGAAATGTAAACTGTCAGAGTTAGTGTGCCGGAACCCTGTCATCCTAATGGAACTATGAGCATAGCTAAGGTTACAATGACTCATCAAGACACAAGAAGCTAGCAGAACTCCAAACAGACTGGACCAAAAGAGAAATTCTTCATGACATATTATCATTAAGACTCTAAACATCAAGCACAAAGAGAAAGTCCTAAAAGCAGTTAGGGAAAAACAACACATTACCTATAAAGGAAACCCCATCAGAATTACTTCAGACTTCTCAATGGAAACCCTAAAAGCCAGAAGAGCCTGGAATGGAAACTACAAACTCTAAGAACTTATGGCTTCCAACTCAAACTACTCTATCTAGCAAAAGTATCCTCATAAAAGAAGGTGAAAGAAAAACTTTCCATGATAAAAGTCAGCTATACAACTATATGAACACAAAGCAAAACGTACAGAAAGTACTTCAGGGAATTTCACACACAGAAGAAGCAAATAACCAACTACGAGTGCCTGAGAGAAGTAGAAGACAATAACCAAACCATGAGAAGGCACAAAAACTACAAAGACCAGGAAACCACTAAACCACATAAACCACCACAATACACCAGGTATCAAATCAAACCTCACAGTTATTTGACAACTCAAATTAACAAAATTAGAAATTAGAAAATTAGAGATCAAAACAGACATAAGTGAAATCAAGAGAATCATCAGGACTTACTTCAAAAACCTCTACTCCACAATACTGGATAATATGGAGGAAATGGATGAATTCCTGGACACATACCACATACCAGAGCTAAACTCAGAGCAGATTAATCTCCTAAGCAAACCTATCACAACCATCGAGATTGAAAGGGTAATCAAAAACCTCCCTAAAAAGAAGAGTCTAGGGCCAGATGGCTTCTCAGCTGAATTCTATCAAACCTTCATGGAAGAACTGAAATCAATTTTTCTCAAATTGTACCACACAATCAGAGAACAGGGAAAGCTCCCCAATTCCTTCGATGAAGCTAGTATCACCATAATACCAAAACCAGGCAGAGATGCCACGAGAAAAGAAAACTACAGGCCTATTTTCCTGATGAAATTAGATGGAAAGATCCTGAACGAGATCCTCACAAACCAAATTCAACAGCACATGAAAAGCATCATCTACCAGGACCAAGTAGGCTTCATCCCAAGTAGGCTTCATCCCAGGAATGCAGGGATGGTTCAACATAAGGAAATCTGTCAATGTAATAAACCACATAAATAAGCCCTTAAACACACACACACAAAAACACATGATCACTTTGATAGATGCAGAAAAGGCTTTTACAAAATACAACATCATTTCATGATCAAAACATTGGAGAGACGAGGCGTGGATGGTCTATATCTCAACATAATAAAGGCTATATATAAAGATCCTAAAGCCCAAATAATACTTAATGGGGAGAAGCTGAAGGAATTCTCATTGAGATCAGGAACAAGACAGTGGTGTCCACACTCACCTCTGCTCTTCAACATAGTACTACAAGTACTAGATCAAGCAATAAGACAGGAGAAAGAAATAAAAGGGATACAAATTGGAAAGGAAGAAGTTAAGTTGGCCCTATTTGCAGATGACTTGATTCTATACATAAGTGACCCAGGAACCTCCATCTCAAAACTCTTAAAAGTAATTAATTCCTTCAGTAAAGTAGCAGGATACAAAATCAATGCACAAAAATCAGTAGCCTTTCTCTATGCAAAAGACAAAGATACAGAGAAAGAAATAAGCAACATTGTCCCATTTTCAATAGCATCAAAAAATAAAAAATACCTTGGAATAACATTAACCAAGGAAGTGAAAGAAAGAACTTTACAATGAAAACATAAAAACACTCAAGAAAGAAATTGAGAAGGACTTGAGAAAATGGAAAGATCTTCCATGCTCCTGGATAGGGAGAATTAACATGGTGAAAATGGCAATCTTACCAAAAACAAAATACAGATTTAATGCAACACCAATAAAAATTCCAACAGCTTTCTTCACAGAGATAGAAAAAATGATCTCAAAATTCATATGGAATAGCAGGATATTCAAGCATATTCTCAGCAAAAGAAATGGCTCTGGAGGCATCACCATACCTGATTTTAAGCTATACTACAAAACCATAGTAATAAAAACAACAATGTACTAGCATAAAAACAGGATGATAGACCAATGGAAGAGAATCAAGGATACGGACTGTGGGGCAAGTAACTAAAGCTACTTGATATTTGACAAAGGCCTTAACAATGCAGACTGGAAAAAAATACAGCATCTTTAACAAATGGTGCTGGACAAACTGGATAACCATATGCAGGAAAATGAAACTCGATCCACACATTTCACCATGCACAAAAAGCAAGTGCCAATGGATCAAAGACCTCAATATAAGACCAGAAACACTGCTACTACTGGAAGAAAAAGTAGGAGGCACTTTCCATGATATAGGAGTGGGTAAAGACATCCTGAACAAAAAAAATGCCAGTAGCTCAGGAAATTACACAGTCACTTAACCATTGGGATACCATGAAGCTGAAAAGCTTTTTCACTGACAAATATACAACAAGCAAAACCAATAGATTACCCATGGGATGGGAGAAAATTTTTGCCGGATACACATTGGACAGAGGCCTAATTTCTAAAATCTAAAAAGAACTCAAAAACCTGAACAATGAAAAGCATACAACTCACTCACAAAATGGGGCAGAGAACTGCACAGGCAGGTCTCAGAGGAAGAAATAGAAATGGGAAACACACACTTAAGAGAATGTTCAACATCCCTAATCATTATGGAAATGCAAATTAAAACATCTACAAGATTCCACCTTACCCCAGTAAGGAGAGCAAAAACTAAAAAATCTAATGACAACAAATGCTTGCTAGGATGTGGTAAATAGGAACCCTCATTCACTGTTGGTATGAATGTAAGCTAGTACAACCACCATGCAAAGCAATATGGAGACTCCTAAAAAGGATGATTATAGAGGTACCAACAGACCCAGTTATCCCCTTACTGGGCATTTACCCTAAAAGCTCCAAGCCTCAGTTCAGAAATATTGCTCAACCATGTTTATATCTGCTCAATTGATAATAGCTAAGAGCAGAAATCAACCCAGATGTCCATCATTAGATGAATGGATAACTAAGATAACTAAGATGTGGTATATCTACACAATGGAATTCTACACAGCAGTAAGGAAAAATGACACAAAGAAATTTGAAGAAAAATTGTCAAACTTGGAACAGATCATTCTTAGCAAACTCACCAAATCACAGAAAATTAAGTGTTGAATGGTGTCACTCTTCTGTGGCTCCTAATTTGTATTTTCCTGAGATGCTGACACACCTATTAAACATCTTGAGGACTGGACAATAGGTCAGGGAAAAGGTGGGTGGGAGGGGGGACAAAAAATGGACCCAAATGGAAATGGTACCATAAAATCCTATATCTTGAAGGCCATACTAAAAGGTTGAACCTGCATCAGGTGCTTGGAGAGAACACCTGAATCACTGGGGCTGGGAGATGTTATGAAGAAGACTAACTTCAATCTTCTCCTGTTTCTCTATCACTCCCTCCTCTCTCTCTTCTCTCTTTCATATTACCTATAATTTTTCTTCCTTCTTTTCCCTTGACACTGCCCTGTAACTCCCAATACCAGCATGTGGTTAACATCCACAAGGAGCTGTTGATCAGTGAGACCTACAAGTTTTCCCAAAAGAAGACAGATTTATGTCAGAGTACTTGATGTCTCACCAAAGGTTATTGGTAAGACCCTACTGCTGAGGATACCATATGCTGTTTGGACAGAACATGGAGAGACCTGGATGGAATCTGGAAGTCAGTCCCCAGACAGTTAGCTCGTCTAGTGCCAGAAGGCACTAAATAAGTGACTGGGGAAAATGACCAATATCTATCTACGCAACTCGTGGTCTAAGCAGCAAACAACCTGAAGTGATGCTCATATAAGTGCAGTAGTGGCACACAGCCATGGTGGGTTACCAACTGCTCTAGATTTGGCTAATGGATCCACTCAGTGAAATGGAACCCATACCTAGAAATGGAAAACAAGTCAGAACTATATCCAAAAATGAGCCTGCTCTCCAATATCAAATTCCCACCAATAGTAGGATATCAAAGGGCCTACACCTATTAAATTCTCTCTAAAATAATAATTGTTATCCATGTATCTTGCACTGATCCCACTCTCCATTGGAGAATCTGCTTCTCTCTTTCAGATGGACACATATCCTGAGGAGAGAGAACCATCTCATTGAATCACAACAGGGCACCAGATGAAGCCACTGAGTTATTGGGGAAATGAGCAAGAGTGCTGCTTTATTGGTGAACCTAGTACCAGCACAAGGATGAAGGAGATAGACACAAAGAACTCTGAACCCCTACCAAATCAGATATCCAGAGACACAGAGACTCACAAAACCTTGTCACTGAAATAGACCTAAAATGAACCCAACATAGCTCAGGGAAATTCCTGGAAGATGGGGGCGGAAAGATTGTTAAAGCCATGAGTTAGGTCATTACATACAGAGTCATTGCTTCTCCCGCATAACTGATGGCTACCCACATAAGGCAAGGCCCACATTACCCAAGGGGGGAGGACAGGGAGAAGGCTAATGATAGTACCATCATGTTGACTATAAACATTTTATATTTTAAAATATATTTATTTTAATGTAAAATGCACAATACAAGGTTTTACAGTACCTATTTGCATTGTGAATTAGCTAAATTAAGAAAATAAATATATGCATCGCTTTACCTAATTATGATTTTTAATGTTGTGCCTAGTTAAAATGTATTCTTAGCAATTTTCAATTCGATAAATTATTTGTAACCATATTCATCTTGTTTTACAATAGACATACTGAATTTATTATGTTCATCGAACCAAAATTTGGATCCTTCCTTCAACATGTCCCAGACATGCCCCCACAACCATCTTTCTGCCTTTTTTGCAGGAATTCATTGTCTTGAGCTTATGTATGTATGAGATCATGCACTACTTGCTTTTCCATAACTTCATTATTTCTTAGCCTGATGTCCTGCAGATTCCTCTCAGTAATTAAACATGACAAAATTACCTTATTTTTAAAGTTTAAGAGTCTTCTATTTGTATAGCACATTCTTTATGCCTGCATTCATCAGCAGTTAGGTACTTATGTTGACTCCCTATCTTAACTGTAGTGAATGAAGCATCAGTAAGCATGTGTTGCACATACCTATTTGACACAGTGGTTTCAATATCTGTTTTGACCCAGAAGTGGAATTACTGGATTGTATGGTTGCAAATGTTTTTTCAGATTATTTGCCCATTTTCAATTTGATTATTTTCCCTTGCAAGGAGTTTAAATTCCTTATGTGTTATAAAATTTAGCCAATATTTGACAAATTGATGGCAAATATCTTCTCCTATTTTGTAAATGGTCTCTTCATTTTATTTCCTCCTTGGAAGTATAGAAGCTTATGCATAATCATAGTTTGTTTTTGCTTTTAGCTTTCAAACCTTTAGTGTTTAATTAATATTTTAGGTTAGCATACAAAGTGATGGGTTTCATTGAGACATTTTCAGAGATGTATACCATGATACTGTCCACTGCCTTCCCCAATCCTTTCTCTTTACTGGTTCCCTTCCTCTCCCAAATAGTCTTCTCTTCTGTATTCATGTCATGTGTATTCTCTTTCCCTTCATGGCATGACTGAATATCCTTCTGCTTCTATTATGGTCCCTTTTCTCCTCTCTCCCTCTTTCTCTCTCTCTCTCACACACAATTTAAATCTAGATTCTGCAAATAAAAGATTATAGGTAATATTTCCCTACTTCTTTGAGGCTGATGGACTAGTCTTAGTTCATGAAAAATGCAGGACTAAACATGGATATACAAGTGTCTCTTTAGCATGTTTTCTTAGAGTCCTTTGAAGACATACCCAGGAATGGTATGGGGAATGTCACATGTTAGTTCAAGTATCATGTTGTATTTTAGTATTTTGAGGAACATCCACACTTATTTTAACATTGACTTACCAGTTTGCATTCTCATCAGCAATTAATAAATATTTCCTTTTACTCTATATCCTTGCCAGCATTTTAAACTTTTTTATTTTAATTTTATATTTCTGTTGGTGCCTTTGATAGCCTCCTCCCTGTCCTCCCCACTCTGAAGGAACCCTCCTTATTGGGGAATGTGGGTCGTGCACTGTGGGGGTAGCCAACACTTATGAGGAAATAACTTTTTATTATAACCATTGTAACTGGGGTGAGATGGAATCTCAAAGAAGTCTTAATTTGCATCACTTTCTTCAAATGTCTATTGGCCATGCATGCTTCTTTTTATTATTATTATTATTATTATTATTATTATTATTATTATTATTGTTTTTATTGGCTTTTATACTCACATACAAAGAAAAAACCCACATGCTATTTCCCTTCCCTCCCCCCATTCCCCTTTAGAACTCAAGTCTCCATCATATCCCCTCCCTCTCTCCATTAGTCTCTCTTTTAATTTGATGTCATAATCTTTTTCTCCTATTTTGAGGGTTTTGCAAAGGTATTGCTAGGCACTGCAAGGTCATGGATGTCGAGGCCAGTTTCTGTCTGGACAGTTGCATTGTAAGAGGTTATACCCTTCCTTTGGCTCTTCCATTCTATCTGCCCCCTCTTCCTCAATGGTCCCTGAGCCTTGTAGGGTGTGACAGAGGTGTTTCAGTGCTGGGCACTCCTCCATCCCTTCTTCTCAGCACTATGTTGCCTTTTGGGTCATCCCAGTGGTCATCACCATCTGAAAAGAGAAGCTTCTCTAACCAGAAGTGAGAGTAGCGTTAATATGTGAATATGAACATTAAGTGTAGTGCTTTCAGGGCAGCTTGGTGGGAATAATATATACATTTAGTCAGATGAGAGCAGGCTTATACCCCTAAGGCTCATGACCTCACCTACCAAAGACTTTTACTTAGGTTTTTTAGTACCAGGTATGTATTCCCTCCCGTAGAGAGGGCCTTCAGTCCAATTATGGAGCAGTTGGTTACCCCAAGAGTAGACATGCCACTCTTGCACCCGTTCAGTCATTGGGCCTGTCTGGCCAAGCTTGAATATTCAGCGTCCACTGTTTTCACTGTAGATGACTTCTGTCTCCCATACGCTGAGTGCAATGCAGCTTTTTCCAGCTTTCAGTTGGCTGGTCTACAGGGAGAAGATTTTCTGCTCCACACCAGGTTGCTTTCTCAGTGACCATGCTTCTCAGGCATGAGATGTCTTCAGCAATAGGGTCTTACTATCTGTTTCTCTAGGGAAACCAAGGGCTTTGGCAAGAGCCTTTAATGTTTTGGAGGCTACTGGGACCTCCTTGGCCAACAACTCACTGGAAGGTATTCCATTCCAAGTACTGAAAATTTTCTAGTAACAGTCTACAGCTTCTAGACGTGCCCTTATTCAAAAAAATAATTTTACATATGTCTTATTCACAATATCTTGAGTTTAGATTGACCCTCCCCCTGCCCTTCTTGTATACATTCTCTTCCCATGGCCTCACTTCTGATCAGTTTGTTAACCCATTTTGTGATGGTATTATTTGAATTGGGGGGTTTGATTTTTACAATTATTTATACATTCTAGGAATGAGCTCTCAATATGTATACCTGAAAATAATTTTTCCCCATTCTGTAGTCAGTTCACTCTGGTGATTGTTTTGCTTGCTACACAGGAACAAAATAATTCAATGTAATCCTGGTTGTCAATTCTAGGGATTATTCCCTGCAGTGTTGGAGTCCTCTACAGATAGTTGTTTTTGCTTCTGTTGCCTGTACTTTTTCAAAGAAATATTGTCCAGATCAAGACCATGGAGCTTTCCGCCTATGCTGTATTCTAATAGTTTCATTGATTCAGGTGGTACATAAAGCTCTTAAATCTATTTTCACAAGGGTTTTGTATGTCCTATGAGGTAAGCTTCCACATTAATTTTTCTGTGAAGCCACGTTTCTCATGGCATATGTTGAACAGACTGTGGTTTTCCGGTTGTGTGTTCTTGGTATCACTATTGAAAAATCAACTGACCCACAAACAGGGACTTATTATTTCCCTGGCCTTCTGTTGTGTGTATTTTCATATGAGTATTATTTAATATAGCTTTGTAATATATTTTAAGTCAAGGAATATGACATATATAAGCTTGTTTTTCATGTATTTGATTTTTGCTCAAGAAAATTTTAGCCATCAGGGTGATTTGTGGTTCTATATAAATTTCTTTTTTTTTCCCTCTCTTTCTGTGAATACTATGATTGGCACTTTAATAGGAATTGCCTTGCACTTGTAGATCACTTCTGTTGGCTAGGGTGTACATTTCTACGGTTTTGTTCTGAACTCTTGCAGGCACTTAATCCCCTGTGGTACACACCATTGCTGGTGCTAAGTGGGTGGGAACGTAATTTGACTGATTTGCAGCTTAAAGTGGGTCTTTTGCAATGATTTGAGATGCATTCTCTTTTTGAGTACATTGTTCCAAATGAAAATTGTCTTTATCTAAGAGGGTTTAAAAATACTAAATCCTGTTTATTATTTTTTAGGTTAAAAGCATCTTTCTTGCTTTGTAATTCCATTTTCTGATTCATGTTTTTAGCACTGGCTTCCTCACATCATTTGAAAAAAAAACTTTTAGTTTATAAACTATACATTATGACTGGATAGCAATTTTAGTATTATATACTTGCTGATAATTTATGACAAATTAAAATATCTATATACCACTACAATTTCTAATAAAATTCTTCTGTCTATCCATCTAATTCTAGCAAAATTGCCTAAGTTTTTGCTTACCTGTTAATAAAAGTGAGGCCTTTAGGAAATGATAAGATCAGTTCAGTTTTCATTGCATTAGATTAGAACACATATGATTTCAACTAAAGCATAACCTCATGATTAAACCATGGAGGCCTTAAAATCCAGGGAGAGGGACCTTACAGTTAGAGATGCATTTATACTTTTGCCATGGTGTGAAAAAGCCCAGGGAACCTCTTCATCTTCAGAAGACCATTCACCACCTTCATTTACTTGATCCTGTCTCAAGTATTTTACCACAGAACAGGATGTTAGCTATGAAGTTGATATATATATCACATTTATTGCACTCAGGTAAAATTCTTCCACTATCTCACTATTGATACTTTCTATCATTAAAGAATATAGAAATTTGTCAAATTCTTTTCTTCATCTGTTGGGCTAATGATATGGGTTTTCCCCTTCATTCTCTTGGTATGATGTTATATATTTATTAATTTGTATGGGAATATCCCTTTAGCCTGGAAGTAAATTTCTCTTGATCATAGTAAATTAACTTCTTTAATTTTTATTTATTTATTTGAGAGAGAGAGAGAGAGAGAGAGAGAGAGAGGCAGAGATGGAGAGAGAGGAAGAGAAAGAATGGGTGCACTAGGACATCCAACCACTGCCAACAAACTCTAGACACTTACACCCCCTTGTGCATTTGGCTTACATGGATCCTGTGGAATTGAACCTGGGTCCTTTGGCTTTGCAGGCAAGTGCTTTAACTGCTAAGCCATCTGCCCAGCCTATAAATGAACTTCTTAATGTGATATGGAACTCCATTTGCTAGTATTTCATTTGGGACATTTGCACATCTGTTTCTAGGGATTTTCTTTCAGTGAATTCTTATCTGGCTTTGTTTTCATGGTAACAGTGTTCTTAAAATGAGTTTGGAAATATCCCTTTTGGAAAGAATTGGAGGAAGGCTAACATATTTCCTTAAATATTTGGGTGAATTTAGAAGTAAGGCCATGAGGTCTTCAGCTTTCTTCTTATTCTATTCAGATTTTCCATTTCTTCCTGACTCAGTCTCTGTAAGTTTTAAGTGTCTATAAACTTTTCTCTTTCTTCAAAATTAATTTATTGCTACATAATTACTCATAATATTCTTTTTTTGTTTGTTTGTTTGTTTTTTCGAGGTAGGGTCTCACTCTAGCTCAGGCTGACCTGGAATTCACTATGTAGTCTCAGGGTGGCCTCAAACTCACGGCAATCCTCCTACCTCTGCCTCCCAAGTCCTGGTCATAATATTCTCTAATTATGTTTTTATTTCTGTGGTATAACTACTAGGACATTTTTTTCTACTTTTAATTAATTACTTCTACTCTAAGATCATACTATTGCTATTTTGTTAAATACCTGTTATTTCAATTTACAAATTCATATTTACTATTATTTTTTACTTTTTGTTTATTTATTTGAAAAATATAGAGAGATAAAGAAGGTGAGAGGGAATGGACATGCCAGGGCCTCTGGCCACTGCAAACGAACTCCAGAAGCATGCACCCCCTTGTACATCTGGGTCCTCAGGATTCACAGACAAGTGCATTAACTGCTAAGCAATTTCTCCAGCCCATATATACTAGTCTTAATTTCATTTTGTCATATGAGGTGATATAGCATCAAAATATATTTCCTTAAATAAATGGTCATCCAACTCAGCTTTCTATATTAGTGACAGGAGTTTTTCTTCTATTGTACTGATACTCATATAAAGCACTGTACTTTTACTTATTTATTTTGAGAGACAGAGAGAGGCAGATAGAGAGAAAATGTGCCCACCAGAGCCTTCAGGCATTGCAAATGAACTCCAGATGCATGTGTCACCTTGTGCATCTGGCTTATATGGTCCTGGGGAATAAAATCTGGGTCCTTAGGCTTTGCAGGCAAGTGCCTTAACCACTAAGCAATCTGTCTAGCCCTTATTTATTTTTTGAAATATTTTTAGATTGTTTATTTTGCCCATCCATTAGCTGTTGCATCCCTAATCTCACGCCTTAATACAAATTTTATTATCTGCTATTATAAATCCTCCATCTTTTGATCCTCTTAAAACTGTTTTGACTATTCTTGAGCATTTATAGTTTTCAAATAAGTTTTGGAAGTGAGTTTTCACTTCCATTGCAACATAAAACTTTTTGATAGGATTATGTTGAATTTAAAGATTAACTTGTTAAAATTTGATATTTTTAACATTTTTGAAGAATTATAACAGAAAATTGAATAAAACCACAACTGAATGCTGTTGCATGCCAGATGCTTTCATGAACATTCTTTATTTAATCATGGTAACAGCCTCTTAAGATAGATACTGTTTTGGAGTGAATAGAGGATGTGGGAAGTGTACTACTCTTCACAAAGTTTGAATAACTTTGTAATCAGGAAAAGCAGTCCTCTTAAGTCTCTAAGTTTAGTCTCTGCATTTTCTACTTACCTATCTACCTTGCCAGTATGCAAAACTATATGTAATTTATTTGGAGGAACAAAAATTCTTGATTAGTCAGCGTGCTTTCATAGCTTGTAAAAAAATCAGGGAATAACTTTCTCAGTGGACAAAAGAGATACAATTATAGTGAAAGTATTTATGTTAAAAGGAGAAAATGAAAACCTACAACCTGTAAAATTAGTTAATTAAAAGACCTAAATCATTGAGAATGCTTGATATATCTGTATAGTTTTGGCAGATGTGTAACTCTCTTTTCCTCCTATGTAGCACTTTTCTCTCCTTATATTTCACAAGTAACAACTATACTCACAAGGGTATATTATTTCCAACAATTCTCCAGATTAACGTGATGTTGGCTACCTATGTGATCACTATTTCAAAACAAAATAGCTTCCTTTGAGACACTATACATTTCTATTTCCTTCTGTGTTTACTATTAAAAATGGTTGCTGCCTATAGACTCTAATTGAGTTGCATTTTCTTCTCTATTGGCTACATGGCCATTAACATAAATAACTATGAATTTCATAGCTGTTCATGTGCTTCCCATATTTAATGCAAAGTGCTCTATACTGATAGTGGGTCTGCTGAAATAAATGGATATTAACAGAGAAGAAATATGAGTGCAGAATGGCTTCATGGTAAGTAACTTTATCAGCTATGGGTGTTGAAACTATGCTTCACAGTTCAAGCATACAAAAACAAGGACGATCATTAAAGTCACAGCATCTAAAATAGATTTAGCAATAAGATGCTTTGCACTCATTAATATTTCAGAAACTCACAAATGAATAAAAAATTATTTAATCACCAGGTCAAAATGAGTATATTCTTCATCTTAAAAATGTATTTATAAATGATTCTGTATCTAGATAATGGAAGCTCTGAATGCTGTAAATATCCTAAGGGAAGAGTGAATTGCTGTTGTATATACGAATTATGATGAGAGTTCAATTCAGAGAAAAATCAAGATTTGATTTACAAGTAAGAAATATACAGGGATCAAAGCCTCCCATGGAAGCTATGTCAATTTAGTATCATTGTCCTAGGATTGAGTTGTTGCACTGTAGTAAAATAACAAAGAATGTCTATATGTTCTGTTAAACAAACATATTGATGATAAAATAGCCACAACAGCTAAAAATATCATGTATTTTTATAATCCAGGCATATTAAATGTAATTTTTTAGATGTATTTTAAGTTTATTTTTAATAATTAGAAATTTTGCTGGACACATCATATGTTGGTACCATCATTCCCCTCCTCCCTGTCCCCACTTCTTGGAGTGTCCTTCATAAGGGGAATGGTGGTGTTTGCCATGGAGTTGTGGTTATGAGTTTTGAGCCAAGCAGTCAGTCATTATGTGTATGGGTGTGGGTAATGCCTCTGGATATTCCCTCCTATCATGTGGCTCTTACATTCTTTCTGCCCCCTCTTCCACAAAAGTCATTGGGCCTTGGTAGGTGTGTTTGGTGGATGTACCAGTTTTATATCTTATGATAGATATTTTTCATGTTTTAATACATGTTGAAATATATACTTCTTAAAATGATGTCCTCTTATATTATTCAAATCCAGAACAGTGACAATTATCTACCTGGCATTGTTTATAATTTGTGCATTTGGTCAATGCTTCTCATTTTTAAATTTCAACCCATCTGGTTAAGTTAAGTTGCTTGCTGATGAAAATATAGTATGTCAAGGTATTAAAATGACTTATATAAAAAATTAATAGAAACATCACATGCATCTGAAAAAGAAAACGGAATAGACACTTCATGTGAAAATTTTGTGTCCTTATGTTGTAATGGAAAGCACTCATCATTGGAATAATCTCTTTTATGTATTGTTTATGAGCTATGTGAGAAAGAATTGGTGATCATAAAGAGCCCTATAAACAAAGGTTGAAATATTATTGGCTATACTACAGTGTGGTACATCCATACAAAGGATTCCTACTCAGCATTCAAAAGGAATAAAATATCATTACATGTTTAATTTGAGTGAGTTTTTGTTGGTATGATGAGTGAACAATGCCAGTTCTCAAAATGTTGTATACTCTATTCCCATTGTTTTATTTCTTAATTACCATTTACTTTAGCTTTAATAATCTTTAACTTCATTTAACATAACAACGTTCTAACTCCCTTGTTTCCTGATATAGCTAGGGATATGACTGTAATACAAAAGTCAGTTTTGCTACACTTTAATACTACTCTTAGAATACAATTATAATCCCTGATTCTCCTCTTCAATAGTAGCTATTATAAATCCAAGTGAAAATTAATAGCTAAGAAATCCCATATAAAACAAATGAAACAACAAATATGTAGGAAAGATAAAAAGTAAAATTAGAAAATCATATTTATCCTAACAAACATAAAAATAACAACATAGAAATAAAAATTTTGAAAATGCAAGACAATAAAGTACATCCATAAGCCTCCTCAGGAGATGAAATGATAGAACTGAAATGATAGGAACAGAATTCAAAATGTTACCTTTTTAAAAAAATGTTCACTAAATCCAAAGAGGACTCAAATAGGCAGATAAATAAAATAGAGAATTCATTCTAGAACATAGGTAAAAGATTTGGTAACACTGAAAAACAGAGAAATAGATGAATAATACAACAATATGTAGGAAAAAAATCAACAAGTGAATTTGCAACAAAGAATATAACAGAGATGTTGAGAATAAGTCAGTAAAATAAAAAAGAGTAGAACATATCAAATAACGGTTAAAAAGTCAATCATGATCACAGTTTCCATGAAGTTAAGGATAGGATGAAGATAACACAAAATTTAAGAACCCTTAATATAGATAAAAAACTGAGATTAAAAAAGTCAAAGGAATAAAAATCTATTCAATGAAATTATAGCAGAAAATTTCATACGTCTAGGGAAAATACGGAGAAAATAAAGTGGCATCTGGATACTTACATCACCATTAAATTGCCTTTCCATGACATCATCATTAAAATGTTAAAACTATAAAACTGCCGGGCATGGTGGTGCATGCCTTTAATCCCAGCATTCAGGAGGCAAAGGTAGGAGGATCGCCATGAGTTCGAGACCACCCTGAGGTTACATAGTGAATTCCAGGTCAGCCTGGGCTAGAGTGAGACCCTATCTTGAAAAACCAAAAAAAAAAAAAAAAAAAAAAAAAAAAAAAAAGCTATAAAACTAAGAAGCAATTTTAAAAGCAGCAAGAGAAAAAAGACAAGTTATTTAGAGAGACGAATTCAGCAGAATAACTTCAAATCTAAGCAGAAACAATGAATGTTATGATAATAGGTGATTATATATTTGAATCCTTGAAAGTAAATCCCTGTCAGCCCATTATTATGACCAGAAAAACTATCTTGTAATTTGAACAAGCGATAAACAATGTTCAGATGAACACAAACTACAGGAATTCATGAATAGTAAGTCAGTTGAAGAAATTCTACACTTAGAAGAAGAAAAAAAAGACATCAATCAGAAAGTGAGAAAGAATAAGCTTCACAATAGGAATGAATTACTAAATGAAAACATGGAATCAAAAAAGTTCAACACTGAGGACACTCAACACCTACCAAACCAGAGATCCAGAGCCCCCTAATGAGCCCATCACTGAAGTACACTTAAAAGGCCAACATGGCTTGGGGAATTTTGTGGAAGAGGGGGAGGAAAGATTGTTAGAACCACAAGTTGTGACATTATGCACAGAAACATTGCCATTTCTCCATAACTGACTGCTGCCTCCCTCCTCCTTGAATGCATGACTCAAAATTCCCATGGGGATAACCTGCATCCCCAATGAGGAGGGTCTCTTCAGAAAAAGAGTAGGGATGAGGGAAAGAATGGTACCAATATGTGGTGTTTACATCCTAAGTATGTCCATAACTAATGAAAATAAATTTTAAAAAATTCACGATGAAAAGGACAAAGAAAAGCACTCAATCTATATGAAAAAATAAGAAATGCAATCCACAAAATTGTCTCTCAGTATGAACCCTAAATGTCAGTGATTTCAATTCTCCAAATAAAAAATTCAGTCTAGCAGGAAGAAACAAAATATCCAAGTGTTTGTTTCCCACAAGAAACACACCACTAGAATGAAGATAGCCAAATTCTATCAACAAGACAAGAAAAATAGCTTACTGCTTAGCAGAGATGAACCACCCCTAAAACATCAGCTAGGGCTCAGGTAAAACCACAGAGGAACTGGTGAGATGAGCCAGGGTGATGTTTCCTTGATGAGCCTGACAACCTATGCTAAGACAAGTCACTGAGGATGCTCAAACATACCAAAGCAGCAATCCAGAAGCTGCTATGAGCTCAACACTAAAGCCGACGTAAAACCAGAGAGTGGGAGGGAATATGCAAAGGCATTGCCTGCACCCCACAATGACTTACTGCTGCTCTGACAACTCATGACCCACAACCCCATAATGAATACCAGCAATGCCACTGAGGAGGGCCTTCAGTGGAATGGGGGCAGGGAGTAGGAAATGGTGGTACCAACACATGGTATGCCATGTGTTAATTAAAAAAAAAAAAAAGGAAGAAGCATACTTACCAAAGTAAATGATTTCATAGACTGAAAGTCAAAGATTGGAATTTTTTTGTACCAAATAAATAGAAGCAGGAAACAGGCAAAAACAGGCAAAGAGGCTTTTGTTACACTTGACAAAGAAGAGTTCAACTCAAACTTGTCAAAAAAGAAAAAGAGAGTCATTGCATGGTAACAAGTTCTGAAGTCCATGAAGAAGTCCTAATAACCAAATGTTGATGAACTAATTGCAAAAAACAAACATTACTGCCCTTCTAAAGTAATAGTGGGTAACTCCAGGACTACATTGTCATTATTATACAGATCATCCCAATAAGAAATATAGTCAAGGGCTGGAGAAATGGCTTAGCAGTTAAGGCTCTTGCCTACGGAGCTTAAGGACCCATGTTCAACTCTTTAGATCCCACATAAACCAGACACACAAAGGTGAGTTAAGCACAAGGTTGCACATGCCCACTAGGTCGTGCAAGCATCTGGAGTTCTATTATAGTCTTTGAGGCCCTGGCACTCCAATTCTTTCTCTCTCTCTCTCTCTCTGCCTCTTTCTCTGTCTCTTGGTCTCTCTCACTCTCTCTCTAAAAAAAGAAAGAAAGAAATGCAGTCAACAAACTTCAGATTTCAGCTACTTTATAGATCAAATGGACTTAAGAGACATCAACAGAATCTTTGTTCTCAACAGTTTTGTAACATTCTACCAAGCACCAAATGTCATATTCTCTAAAATAAACCACATCCTGTACCATTAGTCAATTATTAATTAAGAATCAAAATAATTTTCTGTGTCTTTTCAGGGCATAATAAAAAAAAACTAGAAATACATTACAAAAGAAAGTATTGGTCTGATAGGATGTTTAAAAATTCTTTAAAAATTCTTAAAAAAAAAATGAAGAACAAATTACTAGAGCCTTTAGGACAAATGAAAGCACTTATATGAGGAACATCCATAACTATGAATGAATATCTGAATAAAATCAGAGAAATGTCAAATAATTTAATGAGGAACATCAAGGTCCTATCAATAAATGCAAGATTAGAAGATAGAATGAAGTAATAAATATCTGGACAGAAATTAATGAAATGGAGACTCTGATAACTGACAAATAATTGGTCCCATCAAAACGACCTCAAATAAGTTTTTAAAAAAGGCTTAGAATTATCCTAATGAAGGATGTGAAAGATCTTTAAAATTAAAAAAAAAATTATAAAACACTACAGGATATTGAAGAAAACAGTCATATTACCAAAATGCTATAATGTTTCAATCCAATACCCATCAGAATTCCAATGGCATTTTTCATAAACAGAAAAAACATTTTGAGTTTTATATAAAAACATAGAGGACCCCTGTCATGGGAAACCTTTCCCTCGGGGTAATGTGAAACATTTCTTCACCACAGATGGGGCACAGACAACAGACCAAAGGATGATTACACCAAAACTAGTTTGGGGGATGAGTTTATTGGGGTTATTTACAGAGCAGGGTGAGGGGTTGCTTACAGGGGCAATAGATGACTCAAACTCAGCCATACCATGAGAATTCTTATCACATCCTGGATAAAGACCTCCCCATGGCTGCTTCAACTCAAAGCTGCATCAGCAGAAATCCCACCCCAGCACAGGTGACCACTCATGGAAGCTGCTCTTTAGCACACTATACCATTTGCAAGTACCTTGATCAGAGAGACCTGAGCATACTACGTGCTTTATAGGTTGCTCATTTGGAGATTCTCCCCAGCAAGCAGTTGTTTCTTCATTGTATAGCCTTAGGGAAGGGTTTGCAACCCTTTCCTAGACTTGTTGACTTCTTGAGTCTCTGTACCTTTTTACTACTCTCAGGAAGAATATTTGTTTCTAATTAGCATAACCTTGGGGAGTGGTTAAGTGACCATTAGGTTTCACATCTTCCAGACTTGACTTCCTGAACCAGAGCCTCTTTCCTGTCTTCAATTCAGAGGAATCTGCTATATAACAACCATAGGGCCTACACTACTGTGTGCAATAAGAACACTGATGGTAGCAGCAGGGTGCTTTATTTCAGCTAACACCATAGAGATATACTAATGAAAATAGCATATTTTTGGCCCAAAAACATGCACAGGCAGGTGGTTTGAATGTAAAATATTTCCTATAGGTTCATGTGATTGAATATTTAATCCCTTAGCTATTAAGAGTTGTTCTGAAGTCTGGGCTACCTTCAGGAAATGAATCCTTTCTGGGAGACATAAGTAACTACAATTACAGACCAGCCCCACTTAGTATTCTTTCCCTCTGTCTCCTCTCTTTCTACTTCTCCCTGTGGATGGGATAATGTAACTATGTTTTCCCCTCATGCCATACTTTTTCCTCCATGACGATATTTCCCCACCAAACTGTAAGCCAAAAAGAAACCCTTTGCTTCTTTAAACTGCTTCTGTTTGGATATGTTGTTCCAGCAACAAGAAAATAATTGATTCAGAAAGTTGGTACCAGAGCGGAAGTTGTTGCTGTGATTAAACCTGACCATGTGGTTTCTAGGATTTTGAAATTAGTATGCAGATGGGCAGTGTAAGAGTTTGGGACTTTGGAATGAGGAAGCTTTATACATCTTTAAGTAAAGCTTAGTGGGCTATTATGATAGGAATTTGAAAGACCAGAAGGCTGAGAAAACTGTGAATAATGGTGTGGAAGAAAAAAATTTAACAAAGAAACCAGACCCAGATGATTGTCTAAAACACAAGTTTCTATTATATAAACATTACCAGGGAGACAGCATGACCCCAAGTCTCCTCCCTATTTATGCAGCAGCACCCTGCTTGTATGTTATGTTATCTGGTTAGTTCAGCCATAGGCACAAACACTCTGGAACAATCAGCTTTCTGTTCTACATTTATGGTTCTTATCACTGATTTATTTCTAATGAATTTTCTGTTGGTGCCCCCATAACATGTAACCTTAGAATCTTATAACCCATAAATAGTGTAAAGAAGTCAAGGTCATGTCAGACTGCCTACCGTATTTGTCTATAAAACCCCTGAACTACCAGAGCTCAGTACTCAGGCTTTGCAAGTTATTCCCTTGAGTCCATGTCAACATGAATGAATTTTCTGATTTTCCACTCTATCTCTGTTGCCTTCTCTATGAGTCACCTCTGTTTTCTGTAACAATGGAGGCATGGATCATGAGTTTTCACAGGAGAATATAGATTCTATTGAGAACTGGGCTAGAGGCAGTTTAAGTTACTTTCTGGCAAAGAATCTTGGTGCATTCTGTAGCCCAAGAACTTGAACAAAGTTGGATTTAAAAGTAATGGATTAATGAGTTTTTCAGAGGAAATTGCTAAGCAAAATGGCATTGAGTTTGTGTTATGGCTTCTTTTAGGTGGCCTTATTTAAATATACAATGAAAGAGAGCAAAATGCAGAGCTGAAAATAAAATAAATAATAAAAATTAAAAATAAATGAAATAAATAAAGCTTGGCATACAAAGCATTGTGATTTATCTCCACCAGTTTTGAATGATACTCTACTACTTCAGTAGAGAGATGAGAATTTGGTGATTATTTAATTCATTTCATTACTTTTCTATTTACCATTGCCAACTGAAGAAAACATTTCAAAACTATAGTATGAGTTGTAATGTAGCCTCATCTGAGAGACATTACAGCTATCAAATGAAATCAGAGAAATGAAATAATTTGACGAAGGATTCACAGTTTTTCTCTAGCAGGTGACAGGAGTCATTTCCCTAAAATTTTGGTTAACTATGACATTTGGGTTATTCTAAGTCTGTTTATTCAACTTTCTCAGTAATACTTATTTAGTTGGCTGCTCAGTGTGTAACGAATTTCTTTTAATACTATTAAAATTCATCCTCTTCTATCTAATTATACTATTTTTGAAACAAAGATGGACAAGAAACTATCTTTTTATTGAGGCAGGGTCTTGCTATGCAGTCCTATTTTAAAGTGGCTAAAAGCCTTTGCTAATGTCAGAAATATGTTGAATCTCTCTGACAATCTGCTAGTTAATAACTTTATGAATGAGTCTTTTCTACATCTGTTTGTTATAATTAATTGAATTATGAAAAAACAGTAACTATTGCTTAGATAGTTTTAAAATGCATTTATATGAGATATGTAATACTATATCTTTAAGTGTTCACCAAGTTGAGTCTTAATAAATATTGGCAATTTTATTATGATTGATAAAGTTGAATTAAATAAACAAAAATAAACAGTGAAGGTGAGAGGTGTTGTGGAATGGTGTCCTCTGTGCATGATATGGCCATTTTTCTCTGGAGTTGTCAGCAGATTATCAGAAGGAGACCTGAATAAGATTGGGCCCATTAACTTTTTATCATAGAGTAAGGGGCTTACAAGTCTATCCCCTTCTCTAAGAAATTATAGTGTTAATGGTTGGTAGGGGATAAAACTTTGAGACCACCCCTTCCCCAGAACTTTTAGACAGTTAATGATTGCTGTAGGAGTGGTTAACAAGGCATGACTCTCCCAGATAATATGTAAATAGTTAACCTTGCTGAAGATGAAAGACATATTCTTTCGTGTTCCTGTGAGTACCCTCTCATCTATGCTCCTGTATGTAACCCCAATTAAACTTATCAGTTTGCCAAGCTACATTGTGTAGAATCATTTCTTTGTCTCTATCCTTGGTGCCCTCTGAGGTGAATGAACATTTGCTCATATTTTCTCAGAAAAAGTTAAACAACAGATTAAAAAATTCCTATTCTTTACATGCAGATTTTTAAAAGATGTATAAAATTGTAATAATTGTATAATATAGTGAATAAATAAATATGATTAAATTGTATACAGAAGTGAAAATGCAATTTTTTTTTGGTTATCTTTTTCAGAGTTCCCTGAATTGATGAGAAGCCATGGAAAATGAGCTTTTTCCTTCTTATTTTCAATAATGCCAAAGTTCTTTACCTATGATAATTAATCTTGGATGTCAACTTGACAGGATTTAGAAAAAAATCTCTGGGCATATTTGAGAGGGTTTTTTTTTTTATATTAAGCTAATAGAGATGAGAAGATAAAGCATAAATGTTGGCTACCCCACTCTATGGGTTGGTGTGGTAGTTAGACTGTATTTGCACCATTGACTCAGTTTGTAAAATTAAACTTGGATCTCTAGCTATCTGGCTGGAGGAGGTGTTGTGGGGTGCAGATCCTGGAATCAAGCCATAGGGTCTGATTCCAGCCCAAAGGTTTGAGAGAGCAAGTCTGTACTCTGGCAGGTTTGTGTGTGTTGGTGTTTTGCTTGCTGTAGTTTTTCTCTCTGTTTGGATCTATGCAAGTAAGCAGATTCTTCCACCATTGATGAAAGTTCCTTGAATTTGTAAGCTTGAAATAAATCCCTTTCTCCCACAAACTGTGTTTGGTGGGATGATCATCTCAGCAATGTGAAGCTGTCTACTACATTTAGTGTCTTGTACTGAATAAACTTGCTAACATTAGCACTGACCTTTCTCTGATTCCTGACATAGGTCATAATATAGACATCAGCCTTAAACCTCTGCCATCATAACTTCCCTAATATGATGGTTTGTGGCCACTTACTGTTAGCCAAAAATAAACCATTTCTTCTTTCAATTGGTTTGGTGAGCATTTTATCATACAATAAGAGAAGTGACTGTTATAGAAAATAAGTACGGACATTGGGGTCATTGCTGTGAAAAATCTATGTAGTTTATAGGCATTGAGAACTTGTTTTTGAGAAGAAGTTGGAAGAGTTGTAAACCCTTTGCTAGAAAAGCCCTAGGATGCTGTAAGCAGAAGTGAATAGGCCATTCTGATAGGAGTTTAGAAAACCAGAATGCTGAGAAAAATGCAGACAGTAGAGGTCAGGCTCATGAGATTTCAAAAGGGAATAAAGGCTCTACGAGGAACTGGAAACAATTCATGTTATATTCTAGTAAAGAAACTGGCTTGCATTCTGCCTGTGTCATGAGAGCATGAATGAAGCTGAATTAAAAGTAATATACTCATTAGCTTGTTGGAGGAAATCTCAAGACAGCAGAGCATTCATGCTGGTGCTGACATAGCATCTGTGCTTATTCATGTTATCTGCACCATTAGTGAAAACATTGTACTCTACACTGGAATGATAGGAAAGATGCATGAGAGCAAGACTCACCCACTGGAGGCTCCATTTTCTGAAAATCCAATCTCAGTTGAAGAAAAAAAGCTTAAAGGGATTATCTGCTTAAATACAACTAAGTGTTTTGCACATAGATGATGCTATAGCTGCGGTTTAATGGAACCAGGACACATCTTCAGCTGGCAACGAACTTGGTAGTATCATCCACATGGTACTGGTTTTGGAGGTATTTAAAGATGCAAGACTAATAATGTCATTGACTCTTGCCACATGCTTCCAGAGATCTGCTTCAAGGAGGCCCCAAAATGCCACCATGTGCAGCTATGAAGATAAACTTTAACTTTCAAGATGTTGAAGATATAAGAATGATGGGACATCTGTCAGAAAGCTGCAAGAACAGAATAGAGCTGCCTAAAGAACAATGCTATGTGTTCTACAGGCAGCAGAGTTGGGGGATTGAGGCTATCCAAGCCCTTTAGAGCCCAGATGATTCCACTATGAGTCCCAGATGTGGACATGGAGCTGTCAGATTTGGAGATTTACCCTGCTGAGTTTTGGTCTTGCTTTGGTGTGATATTTAATTGCAATTTCCCCTTTTTGGATTGGCATTAAAAATAATGTTCTGAAGCCGGGCATGGTGATGCATGCCTTTAATCCCAGCACTCGGGAGGCAGAGGTAGGAGGATCACTATGAGTTTGAGGCCACCTGAGACTACATAGTGAATTCCAGGTCAGCTTGGACTAGACTGAGACCCCACCTTGAAAAACCAAACCAAAACAACAACAACAAAAAAGTTCTGCTATTTTTCATGTTATAGGAGCTCAAATTTAAGTTTGTCTGAGTGTCAGAATAGACTGTGTACTCACCTTTTTATTAATAGAGTTAGAACTGTGAAAATCTATGGGGATTTTTAAAAGTTGGATAGAATGCATTTTGATGACCATGAGATAGACTATAGAGACTAGGGATGGAAGGCTATGACATTAAAGTAGTATGTGTAAATGTCAAATTGAAAAGAGGTGAATTTGTGTTGTTTAATCTTGGTTATCTACTTGATAAGAAACAGAATCACCATGAAAACAAATCTCTGGGAATATTAGTGAGGGATTTCCTTGATTAGGTTAATAGAAGTAGGAAAGAGCCACCCTAAATGTTGGTGACACCATTATATGGGCTGAACAGACACCTATTCTGAATAAAAAGCAGAAAGCAACTGAATATGTGATTTGAATATAAAATGTCCACAATCATTTTTGTTTTTTAAAATGTGCCTCTTAGCTGTTTTGAAAGATTATGAAACCTTTGGAAGGTGGAGTCCTGCTAGAGGAAGTGAGTCACTGGGACCAGTTCTTGAGGTGTGTGGTAGTTTGAATAGATGGCCCCCAATATATTCAGTGTTTTATTAGTTTGTTCTTTGCATCTGCAGCCACCTGGCTGGAGGCAATGTTACTGGGTGGATCTTAAAGTGTGCTGGTGGGTTTAGGATTTCAATCTAAAGATATGCAAAGTGTGCCTAGTTGGAGTTCCTGAGGTGTGCTGTGAGGCTTTTGGCTTGTGGCTTTGCTGTCTGTGTTTGGTCCTGTGAAAGCAGGCCAGCTTCTTCTGCCATTATGGAAGTTCCCCTGGATCTGTAAGCTTCAATAAATAATATCCCTTCCTCCATAACTGTGCCTGGTGTGGAAGCTCATCTCAGCGAACCTGAAGCTGTCTGTTACAAGGTGCTACAGCCCAGCCACACTTGCAATCTGTGCTTCTTGACAACCAGTGGCACAAGGTCTGCCCCACTTAGGTCTTTTATGCCTTCACCACCACAACTGATTCTACTGTGTAGAACTATAAACCAAAATAAACTCTACCCTTTCCTGAATTGATTCTGGTCAGTTATTTATTCACCACAAAGGGAAAGTACTGATACAAAGCTGAGCACCAATACTCATTTCTCTACATTTCCTGATGTAGAATATAACACAACCCACTGTCTAAAGCCCCTTAGTGCCATGACTTCCCTGCCATTGTGGACCATACTCCTGAACTGTGAATAGTTTTGAAAATATCAAAAATATATACTTCCTGGGCTGGAGAGATTGCTTAGTGGTTAAGGTGCTTGCCTATGAAGCCTAAGGACCCCTGTTCTAATCACTAGAGGCTACATAAACTGGATTAGAGGCTCTGACACTCCAATTTTCTCTCTTTTTCTCTCTCACTGCCACACTCTCTCTCATACAAAATTACCTTGGGATGACTCAGACGGCACCATGGTGCTGAAAAGAAGCAACAGAGGAATGCTCAGCACTGAAATATCTCTGTCGCACCTTCCCAGGCTCAGGGTCCATTGCAGAAAAGATGGCAGAAAGAATGTAAGAGCCAGAGGAAGGTTAGGACTCCTTTCAACATACTCCTCCAGACAAAAAATGGCCTGGATATCGATGACCTCACAGGTGCTTGAAACCACATACACAAGACCATCATAATAGGAGGAAAAGATGATGACTTCAAAATAAAAGAGACACTGATTGAGAGATGGAGGAGATATAATGTACAGTGGAGTTTCAAAGGAGAAAGTGGGGGCAAGGAGGAAAATACCATGGGTTATTATCTCCAAATTTTGAAGTTGTCAAAAAATTACAAATATAATATATATCTACTTCCAGATATTTGTTCAAGAAAATAGAAGGAATATGTTCATATAAACTTGTGGTGTAAGCTACTCAGCAGCAAACACCTTGATGTGATGCTCACATAAGTGCTATAGTAGCACACAGCCCTGGTGGGTAATCAACTGCTCTGTAATTGGCTAACAGATCCACTCAGTGGAACAAAACTCATAGCTGGAACTGGAAAACAAATCAGAATCATACCCAAAAAACAAGATTGCTCTCCATTATCAAGCTCCCACCAATCTTGGGCTACAAGAGGGCCTATACCTATTAAATTCTCTCTAAACTAATGGTTATCTCATTTATCTGGTGCTGACTTCACTCTCTGTTGGAGAATCTGCTTTTTCTTTTTCAGATGGACACAGAACCTGAGGAGAAAATCAGCCCATCACACCTCACCAAGGGCCTAGCTGAAACCATAGAGCAATTGGAGAAATGATCAAGAGTGCTGATTTCTTGGCGAACCTGATATTGGCTCAAGGGCAAAGGATATAGACACAAAGAACACTCAACTCCTACCAAACCAGAGATCCAGAGGCTCCCAAGACCTCATCACTGAAGTAGACCTAAAATGAACCCAACATGGCTCAGGGACATTCGTGGAAGAGGGGGCAGAAAGATTGTTAGAGCCACAAGTTGGGGCATTATGCACAGAAACATTTCCTCTTCCCCATGACTGATGGCTACCCCCATAATACATAACCCACAATCCCCATGAGGATAACTGGCATCCCCAACAAAGAGGGTCCCTTTGGATTGGGGAGGACAGGGATAAGGATGGTACCAATATGTGCTGTTTACACATTGAATATGTACATAACTAATAAAGAAAAAAATAATCTTATAAGCAAGGAAAGACTTGACAAATTAATGCTATATAATCTTATTTGGTATTTTGTATATTTCTAACATTGGCAATAATAACTATAAAATTTGATTTATTACCAAGGTAATAAAGAAAGTTGTACACACAAATATTCTTTTCTGTAGCTTTTTTTCTATGAATTGAAACATTCCCTCCTGGAACAAGACCAAAAATCTAAGGAAGTAATTGTAAACTTACAAGGTTCAGAAAGTAAACAATGCTTACAAGGCTCAGGTAGCTCCTAAAACTTACATGATTAACAAGACCCTTCTCCCAGGTTATTAAGCTGTAACAATTATTAAAAATAGGAGACTCTGACTGGATAAACCAGCTGCAATTTGTCCAAGGAGCTCCAGGGATGCAATTACCAGGAGTCATCACCCATTCTTGGCTGGACTTTGAGAGGAGGGTATACAGCTGCCTTTCAGTCATTCATGCTCCTATAAGCTAGACTTATTTTTCACTTTAGAATCCCCTTTGTCATGTAAGACCCAGTGGAACTTACTTGGATTAGGTAATGATGGACCTTCAGAAATCCTGCCTACCCTTTAAGATGTTTTTGTGTATAGTACTAAACTTTGGGTGTCTTAGAGATTTGGTAATGTATTTGGAAGGGAAGTAAAATAGAGTAAAAGAGTTTGGATAAAGGCACCCTGCATGAATGGGTAAGTGGAAAATATTCCCATGAATAAGTGGAAAATATTCACTGGTTCACTAATAGGCTTGGGTGGAATAATTTCTTTGCTGTGTTGTTGCTACTCTATCTGGAGAAAAGATAGAGTAGCATTCACATCTCCCTAGAAAAAATATCACAGAAATTTTCATAACATCTGTACAAAATTGGGAACAACCTAAAATTACAAGCATCCAATGTAAAGACTGAGATCAGTGGAAAAGTGAATCTGCTAATGTAAGGCAATGGAAAGGATTACTGATACAACATGAATAAATTATTTAAATATTTTTTCTAGGTGAAAGAAGCATGACATTCCTCAATTCCCCTCCCATAGAATGCAGTGGACAATTTCACTTATTATGGAATTTAGAAAATATAGTGACATCGAGTTGACCAATTGTTTTCTGTGTTTAGGAAATGGGGGTCTGAAATGAATGTGAAGGATGTACAAATGTTATTTTATGACAATTATATTCAAAATTTTTTTCTGTAAAATGTCATACTGCAACCAAAGATCTTGGAGTCCTTATCTTACCCATGAAAAAAAACTCAACATAGGGCTAGAGAGATGGCTTAGCAGTTAAGGTGCCTGCCTCCTAAGCCTAAGAACCTGGATCCAATCTCCAGGTCCCACGTTTAGCCAGATGCAGTGACGCAAGGGTGCAATGCCACACTTGCCCACAAGGGGGCGCACACATCTGGATTTCGTTCACAGCAGCTCAGAGACTGCTGGGGCACCCATCTCTGTCTCCCCCTCTGTCTCTCTCTCTCTGTGTCTCTCTCTAAAAATAAAAAATAAAATAAAATAAAAAAATCTCAACATAGAAACATGTTTAGGATGTTTATAAGATTTTCAAACATTTTTCTGTTATTCTACAACTTGAAAATTTTTTATTATTAGTGTGTGCGTTGTATTGTGGTGTGATGCAGTATTTTCATGTGCTGATGCCAGAGAACTTTGAGTGTTCTTCTCTATCATCCCTTTGAATATTTCCTTGAGATAGAGTGTCTTACTGAACCTGGACCTGGCATTTTTAGTTAGACTGGCTGGACAGTGAGCCCCAACAGTTAGCTGGTCTCTACTCTCTATGGAAGGGTCATAAGCATGTGCGCCCATAGGTGCTAAGGAATTGTTCAGGCAGTTTCAGGTCTGTCCTCTCAGGACCTTGTGGTAGAAAAAAGCTATAAATTGAACTTATTCACTGAGTTACTGTAAGTTAATTGCTGAGGAACTAAACTTATCTTTTTTAGCAGATGGAAAAATCCCAAAGAGAGAACTGTACAGATAGAGCCCAGGGGAATGATAAGAAGGAAAGACATTTAGGCTAAAACAAAGTAAAATGGAGTTCATTGTTAGGGTGACCTAACTACAGAAATGATTGATATGCAAATTGCCATGTTCTGTTTGTTCACTTACTCTTCCCCTCAGCTACAAAAACTATAAAATGAAAATAAAATCTCAGCTCGAGGTCAGAGCTTCTTTGGAGAGCTATCTCATGCTATTTGTCCCCTAGATAAATCAATCCCTCTACTTTCACTCATACTGTCATTGGAGTGATCTTTCCAGATAATTGCTACAATATCTCTGGAGTACCCAGTGAGATTTCCTTCTGCATACCCCTATTGGTCAGGAAGGGTTGCTACTCCTGGGCCTCCCAGCCTGCCGAAGGGCCCTAGAGCTGGGAAGAGTGTGCCCCTGAAGTGATTGCAGGGTCCCCTTCCAGGTGACCCAAGGAGACTGAAACCCAGTACTGGAATTGGTGAATGGAAGATGAGTCTGAAACTGACATCTTGACCAGGTAAGAACTTCCTGGGGAAATTGGAAATTAGAATTTAAAATTGAGATTGTGACTAATCAGGTCTGAATTATATTTGAAGCAATTCAAGTTTTTAGTATGAATTATACTCAAAGTAATTTTGAGGTTTGGAATTATACTCAAAGTGATTTTGAAGTCTGGAGGAGCCAGCACACATTGATCGCCATAGGAGGAGTTTCATACTTTGAGGCCATTCTGAGGTGATGGCCCTCCTTACATCAGGACTGAAATTGTTCCTCTCTTGATAACCAGATAGATCAGGATTATCAATGGGATTAGATATGGAATTTTTTAAAACTCTAAGTGAATAAGTCAGTGTGGGAGGAGGAGATGGCCATCTGCAGTCTGTATGAAAAGTGCACTTGATATGAATATGTGTGTATAAGTATATATGTGGCTCACAGCCCTCAGGCTATAGATTGATTTCTGTCCTAAGAAGTGCATGCTCAGGAAAGCTCTCTGTCTTTGTATCTGTTTTGCACACAGTGGAAAAATCATTTTAGGGGAATTCCTCCATCAAACCTACTTTCCTAGACTGCATAATCAAAAATAAGCCATCGCTCAAATGGGAATATTCAGGAGATTATAAAACTAAGATAGCACCAGGAAAATTAAAGTTCTCTGTAAATTGGGATGGCCAGCTTCTTATATTGAATGGTCCCCAGAGAAAACACTGAAAGTAACTAAAATTTTACACAGGGAAATATGCAAGATTCTAGACTCTTAAAAGTTATAAAATGACAAAAATCAAGTAACTGCCCTGTAGCCCTGAGAGAAATCTAAAACTCCCTGAAAAAAAAAAAAAAAATAAAAACCACAGCTCAGCTAGCTCTTCATGTCATAGTAAAGCCTGCTATATATAAACAATATTAATATAGTTTGTTTAAGCATCATATATTCTAAAAATCATAAATATTGCTTTATGTTAAGCTTAAAATGTTTCAATGGTTAAAGGTACTTGTTTAAGAAATTACTTAATGTATATCATAATGTCTGTAATGTATGTTAAAATTAAGCTAGTTTAGCACAACAGTGATCAAGTTTGGCTTTATTCTTAAGCTGTGTATAATGTCTTGGCGAAGGTTTTATTTAATTGTCTCATTTTGTTCTTTTCAGTTCATTGCTTATAGATTTATTGATACTTAAGACATGTTCCCTGCTATAGAAAAATTATCTTAAACTCTGCTGTTCTGCTTCCAGTTTTGGGAATAATTGGTATCTACCTAGGTATACAGACTAGTCAAAGCTCTTTTCAGACACAGATGCCAAGTATTTACACTGTCTTTTCCTTTACTGACATACAATGTCTAGATCAAATCAATTGATTTAAAGTAGAGGATAAAATATTGTTTCCAGGGCTGCTAACATGTTCTGCCTGTACTTATAAGTGACAGATACATAAAGATAAGTTGTGTATGGCTTACACTGTCATCTGACATCTAAACTGAAATGCTAATCAGAATGATTCTAAACTATTGTGTCATGTTCTGAATGGATATTCTTTGTTAACAAGATATGTTCTGCACTTCTTTAACTAAATCTGTTTTGCTAATCAGATGTGCACAGTCTCTGTAGGTGATTAATAATCATATGTAGCAGCCAACAGCAATTGGAAACATCAGAGTTAAAAGAATAACCAATATTTTGGTTCCTTCTCCCAGGTCAGAAGGCCACAGAAGATGATGAGACACTTGCTAACTTCTAGCCACTGGTAAATTACCTGTCTTCTTGGTCAGGGAGGACATAGAGGTTCAGAGATGGACTCCAAGTTGGTGTATCTGCAACAGGAGTGTCACATCAGAGGAAAATCAGTCCTCCTGGCTTTTCAAAAGAGGCAGGGCCACTTGGTCAGCATGGCCTTGACTTATCCTAGCAAATAACAATGCTTAGAGTCATAGAATTCATCACAGGTCTCTAAAAGTCTCTCCTACAGAGCCATGAATGCCCTCTAAAATATAATACAAAGTTAATTTTGGCTGTCTACATGGCCTTAAAACACCCTGTAAGAGAATGTAACTATAAGACATTATAATATAAACAAAGATTCAGACAAATAGACTGCCCTGCCTGATGCTGGCTTACAGTACTAAACTATTAACACATGCTTTCTGCCTCTGCCTGGCCCTGATTAGTCAGCCACTGTTTGCCTTTAAATCAAATTTCCAAAATTGTCCTCAATGATTATGCTCACCTGATATTATTGATTCATATTAGTCCAATCTCTCCTTGATATGTTTTATTTTTTTAAAATATATTTTATTTATTTATTTATTAGAGAGAGGGGGGCAGAGAGAGCGAGAGAGAGAGAAATGAGCACGCCAGTGCCTCCAGCCACTGCAAATGAACTCTAGATGCAAGCGACCTCTTGTGTATCTGGCTTATGTGGGTCCTGGAGAATCAAATAGGGATCCTTTCGATTTGCAGACAAACTCCTATAAGTGCTAAGCCATCTTTCCAGCCCCCAATATGTCTTATTAAAAGGAGGTAGATCACTAAGGTACATTTGGGGCAAATTTAGAGCCTACCCCTAGATGTAAAAACAATTTAGAGTCCTGACTGTACTTGCTAATGTTGGTGGTGCTAGTTGTTTGATGGTGTCTCTTTGCTTATATTTATAGAGGTAAGCCATATTCTCCTGACATTGATGATTCCTTAAATTTTGTAACACTAGGAGACACACATACCCTTAGGAAATTGGGCACACACACATCAGCCAATAGATATACACATATCAAATCAGAGTCAAGATGACAGTGTTCTCAGCTGATTGTAACAGCTAACAGGTCACCAGGGTCCAGAGGGTCTCCTCAGTGTCAAGCTCTGGAGGACACCTGCCCCTCCTAAAAACCTGTGGCCTTGCTCCAGTCACATTTCTGAAAGCTAACTGGTCCATGCATGACAAGAGCTTGAGGAATTCAACATGAGATGCTGAAAAAAAAAAAAATAGAGATGGTTGATGTTGGTGTTTGCTATGCCTGGTTAAAAAATTACCTGCTTCATATACCAACCTGTGTCCTATAAAACTCTATAAGTCAGAGATAATTAGACACATGGTAAGTATTCTAACTCCTTCTGTTTGCTGGACTGATCAGCTCATTTGATAATCTTGTGGAATCCATAGAGAAACTATGGCTCTAAGGGACTTCTATGTCTTTCACCTCCAAAAAAGATAGTTATTTATTATTACCTTGTACTATATCCTTTTCCTTCCACAGGAAAATCTGTTTCTTTTTGAAGAATGTGGTACCACCCTCTCCCTGTAACTCCAGAAATGTCCTGTGCTTCCATTCTCAAAATAAGATTAATCACAGTAACTACTGCTGACTTACCTTGTGGAAAGAAGGCCCTCCTGGCTCCTGTTCTTTGGCTTTATTATAATAATTCTTTTGTATTGCCATCCATATTTTCAACAACAATAATCATGAGCCAGTTCCTGCTCCTGATAATTAAATATAAGATTTAATGGTAACAGTGTCAGTGTTCCCAACAACAACTGACATGGGCTTGACTCACAAGGTCATGCTGACTCAATACTTTTGAAGTCTTAGAGCTGATGTACCCCAGACCTTGGGCCTGCTCCATATGTGGATTACATGGGTACTATGGCTAGCTACTTTAATGGGGCCTCTCATAATAAATATGTTTTGACTTATGTTAAAACTGTATGTTCTAAATACTCTGTCCAGGTTCATCCAATGAAAAAAAAAATTAAAAGACAAGTGATATGCCAGGAGAACAAGTCACTACATATAAAATCATAAGGTATTATAAAGATAAAGAGGAGAGAATGTGGTAGAACAAAAAGCTAAAAGTTGAACTGATTTACTGACTTACTATAAATGTTAATTGCTGAGGAGCTGAACTTATCTTTTTCAACAGATGGAAAATTCCCAAAGAGAGAATTGTACAGAAAGGGCCCAGAGGGACCATAAGAAGGAAAGACAGTTTAGGGTAAAATAAAGTAAAATGAAGTTCATTGTTAGGGTGAACTGACTACAGAAATGATTGATATGCAAATTGCCATGTCTTGTTTGTTCACTTACCACTCCTTTCAGGTATCTAAACTATAAAATGAAAGTAAAATCTTAACTCAAGGCTCAAGCTTCTTTGTAGTGCTATTTCAATAAAGGCTATATATAAATCACCTAAGGCACAAATAATAGTTAATGGGGAAAGACTAAAGGAGTTCCTATTGAGATTGGGAATGAGCCTGGGGTACACGCTCTCACAACTGCTCTTCAAAGTAGTACTAGAAGTACTAGTGCAAGCAATAAAATAGGAGAAAGAAATGAGGAATGTAAATTGGAAAGGAAGAAGTTAAGTTAGCCCTATTTGAAGATGACATGATCCTATAAACAAGTGACTAGAAAGTGTCAATCTCAAAACTTCTAAAGGTGATTAAGTCCTTCAGTAAAGTGATAGGACACAATATCAATACCCCTGAATCAGTAGTCATTCTATATGCAAAGGACAAATATACAGAAAAAGAAGTCAGTGAGGCTGTCCAATTTTCACTAGCAACCACAACAAAATAAATACCTTGGTATAACACTAATGAAGAATGTGAAAGAACTATATAATGAAAACATAAAAAAGAACAAGACCAATGCAACAGAATTGAAGACCCAGACCTTAGGTCAAGTTACTACAGCTACTTGATCTTTGACAATGGTGCAAATAAAGTAGATTGGAGAAAAGATAGCATTTTCAACAAATGGTGCTGGACAAATTGGATAACCATATGTAGAAAAATGAAATTAGACCTACTCACTTTACCATATACAACAAACAAGTACAAACAGATTAAATATCTCAATTTAAGACCTGAAACTCTTCTCCTACTGGAAGAAAAATAAATAAATAAAAGGAACTTTCCACAATATAGGAGTGGGGAAAAACTTCCTGAAGAAAACTCCAATATCCCAAGAAATTAAATAATCACTCAACCAACAGGATCTCATGAAGCTAAATAGCTTTTGCACAGACAAATACACCATAGGCAGAGCCAAAAGATTACCTATTGAGTGGGAGAAAATCTTCACTAACTGTACCATTGATAGGAGTCTAATATCTAGAATCTATAAATAACTCAAAAACCCAAACAATAACAAAATCAAACCATCCACTCCAAAAAAAGAGCAGAGAACTGAATAGGGAGTTCTCAGAGGAATAAATACAAATGTCTAACACACACTTAAGAAAATGTTCAACATTCCTAACCATTACAAAAATTCAAATTAAAATATTTATGAGATGGCACCATACTCCAGTAAGGATGAAAATCATATATATATATATATATATATATATATATATATATATATATATATATATATGACAACAACAAATGTTGGCAAGGATGTGGGGAAAGAGGAATTCTCATCCACTGTTAGTGGGAATGCAAACTTGTACAACCACTATGGAAATCAATATGGAGACTCCTGATAAGGATGAACATGGAGCTACCAACAGACCCAGTTATTCCATTACTGGGTATTTATCCTAAATGCTTCTTGATTCACTACAGAGGTATTTGCTCAACCATGTTTATAGCTGCTCAATTCATTATAGCTAAGAACTGGAATCAGCCCAGGTGCCCATCATTGGATGCTTGGGGAAAGAAGTTGTGCCACATTTACACAATGGAATTCTACTCTGCAGTAAGAAAAACACGATACAATGAAGTTTGTAGAAAATGGACAGACTTCAAACAGATCATACTCAGCAAACTCACACACTCACAGAAAGACAAATGCTGCATGGTCTCACTCATTTGTGATTCCTAACCGGAAGCAGCTTGAGTTGCTGACATACCTGATAGACAACCTAAGGCCCAGACTAGAGATGGAATGGTTTGGGGGGGGGTGGGGAAACACAATCACAAAACTAAATCTAAAATGAACTGGTACCATAGAAACCTTTATCCTTGAAGAGAGACTACAAGATATAATCCTCAAAAGGAGTAAGGGAAAACACCTGAAAAGAAGTGTCCTGGAGAGGGTGGGATGAAGCCTAAACTTAAAAAAAAAAAAAGTTTTTTTGTCTAAGGTCGTAATTCCCAGTACCAGAAATCGTTGTTACCCACAATGAACTGTTGATTGGAGAGACCTACAAGGTCCCCAAAACATTACAGATTTCTGTCAAAGCACTTGGTTACCTGCTTGAGGAAAAAGGTAAGACTCTAATGCTGAAGACACCATATGCTGCCAACACACAGCATGGAGAGATCTGGCTGTAATCCAGAAATAAGCCAGTCCCCAAACAGCCCATTTAGCGCTGGAAAGTGCTACATGAGCTACTGGGGGAAAGTAGCCAACAATGGTCTTAGCAACTAGAGGTCTAAGTTACTCAAAAGCAAACACGCTGGCAGGATGTAAGTGCCAGTGCAATAGTGGCACACAGCCTTGGTGGGTAATCTATAGCTTTCTGATTGGCTAAAAGAACCGCTCAGAATAAAGGAACCCAAATCTGGAATTGGGAACCAGATCAGAATCCTATGGAGACAAAGTTTGTACTCTCCTGTGTCAAGCTCTTACTAGTCTTTGGCTAAAAGAGGGGTTACAGACATTCAGTTCTCTCTAAAGTAATAATGTTTATCCCATCTAAACTATGCTGACTTCACTCCCCATTAGAGAATGTGTTTTTTTCTTTTAAGAGGTTAGCAAGGTCTGAGGAGATAAACTACCCCTCACACTTCAGCCAAGCCATAGCTGAAACCACAGAGGAACTGGGGAGATGAACAAGAGTGCTGCTTCCATAGTGAACCTGATAATTAGCACCAGGGTGTAGGAGGCAAACCCTGAGAATACTCAACACCTACCAAAGCAGAGATCCAGAGGCTCCTAAGAGCTCATCACTGAAGTAGTCTTAAAAGTCAACCATCATGGCTGAAGGAATTTTGTGGAAGAGGAGGCAGAAAGAATGTAAGAGCCACAGGTTGAGACATCATGCCCAGTGGCATTCCCTCCCACCCAAAAATAACTGACTGCTGCTCCCACAGTGCATAATCCACTTCTCCATAGGGAATACCTGCAACCCACTGAGAAGGAATCCCCAGAGAATGGGGGCAGAGATGTGGGAAAAGAAGGAACCAACACATGATGTATCCATACAAAATATGTTGTCACAGAGATAGAAAAAATAATCTCAAAATTGAAATGGAGTTACAGAATGCCCAGATATCCAAAACTATCCTCAGCAAAAGAAAAACCTATAGAAGTATTGTATCCGATTTCTAGTTATACAAAAAAGCCATAGTAACAGAAACAGCATGTATTGGCATAAAAAAAAAAAAAAAAAAGGACACATATGTAACGGAACAGAAGACCCATACCTCTGTTTAAGCCACTGCAAGCTACCTGATCTTTGACAAAGAAGCCAACATTGCAAATTAGAGAAGACAAAATTATCAACAAATGATGCTGGATAAACCAGAGAAGCACAAGTAGAAAAATGAAACTAGGCCAAGTTGTCTCACCATGCACAAAAATACTCTTAAACTGTTGGAAGAAAAAATAGAGGGAACTGTCCACAATATTGGAGTGTAAAAGACTTTGTGAATAATATCCCAGCACCCTAGAAAATTAAGCAATCATTCAACCACTGGGATCTCAAGAAATTATGAAGGTTGTACAGACAAACATACCATGAACAGAGCCAACAGACTACCCACAGAATGGGAGAAAATCTTTGCCAGCTATATCACTGAAAGAGGCCTAAGGTCTAGAATCTACAGAGAGCTCCAACAACTAAGCAATAAAGATCAACAATCCACTCAAAAACTGTGTCAGAGAACTGAATAGAGAATTGCCAAAGGAAGAAATATAAATAGCAGCACTTACTTAATGAAATGTTTAATGTTGTTATCCATCAGGGAAATGCAAATTAAAATGACTTCTACCTTATTCCAGTCAAGCTAGCAATCACTGAGAAATCAATGCCAATAAATGTTGTCTAGGAATTTGGGAAAGAGGAACCCTCATTCACTGCTTATGGGAGTGCAAATTTGTACAGCAAATCAGTCCAGAGACTCCTAAGAAATGAAAACAGATCTTCCATATAACCCAGGTATTCTTCTCCTGTGTATTCTAATGATAAGATATGCTAGTGATCCACAGGATCTGTGTAATACAGAACTGGAAATGTTGAGATTCAGCCTTCTTCCTTCAAGGGGATTACACACTAATGGGAAAATATAGACAGGGAGATATCACTTAACCCATTGTAAATACTGAAGAAGGGATTACTGTTGAGACATTTGGGAATTTATCAAGGAGATTGAATGTCTTCCTGAGTTTCTGCAAAAAAAAAAATCAATCTAAAATACAATTAAGATTAAAATAATTACAGGCTTTAATGTAATTCAGTCTTAAATGTCTCTGCAGAACAGACATATAGTGAGCATTTGTTGGGTGAATGACATGAGAAAGAAGAGTCAAGAAGCAAAGTCCTTCTCCATCCAGTAGATTGAAAGGAACCAGATGCAACATGGTAGCCCCTTCCCTTTCCAGAGACTCAATGACCCTTAGAGTGTCACTTCAGGAAGGGCCGCCCTACAGTGCTAAGCAGAGAGGGTGCAGGAAAGCTTTTTCAGACTCCATTGGCCTCACAGTACCTCAAAGGTTCCACCTTGGCAGAATAATAAATTGGTGTGAATCATGGATGTTCAGAGTCTAAAAAAGAGTAAAAAATAGGCAAGTCAAAAAAAAAAAAAAATTGAAAAGGAAACACCAGACATACTCAGGCTTGATAATTTTTAGGATTCAAGTCATAAGCAATGTAAATGGCTCAATCACAATGCTTTAGTTTCCCATCTTCCTCATTTTTTTTTTTTCTGTACAAGCAGGCTAGAATAAGTTACAGATATTTTCAACAAGAAATTATACTGAACATCTCTTAAAACCCTACTAAAACACAGTTAAAAGATTGAAGAACAACTCTCTTCCTTTATTAATATCAAGTAGTCAAAATAAACTAAAATGTAATACTCCTTTATAATGAAAACCATAGGAATGAACAGTTTTGTCATTGTGAAATTTCATTCAAAATAAGTAAATTGCTATAAATCAAATTTCCATCCTACAGAGCAGATACCCAACTACCTATCTTTCTTTATAAAACTGCCAAGTATCAGGAATGGAATTAGTATGTGAAGAGAAATATTTCATATAGGACAGGTACTCTGAATATCTTTGACTGACAACAATCCTGCTGAAACTGGACTAAGGAAATTAAACCCTACTGGTTCTTGTCATTTGAATTGGAGAGATGCCAGGAATCTCTTTACCTTCAAAAATCTCTCTCCATTGGCCTGTCAAAATGCCTATAATTCACCATTAGAAATTGATTCCTTTCAACAAGCTGAGAACATGAGAGAGAAGAGGTGCAGGAGAGAATAAATGATACACAAACACTTCTTCAAAACTGTGACTCTCTGCTGTGCCTGGGCATTGGGGAAAGGGAAGCATTGCCCTGCTGTGAAAATTTGCATGTCTCAACATTGTTTTGTTAGCACACTTAACACACAGTGTTTTTCTGATATCTATCTACTAAATATTTTTAAACATATATTTGTTATAACTTATTTTCAAAAGTAAAACCAAATCAATAATATATTGTTTCTATATCCATACAGAGAAAAAAGGGACATAAGCATAAATTAGTGATTTACCAAAAGCATTTAAGAGGAATGATGCAACTGAAGATCTCAGGTAAATAAGAACAAGCCAAACTCCCAATCAGTAGATGACTAGAAATAAAGATAACTTCAGATATTAATTAAGACTAAAAGAATAGTACAGGCTGGAGAGATGGCTAGGTGGTTAAGGTGCTTTCCTGTGAGGTCTGAGGACCCAGGTTCAATTCTTCAGGACCCACATAAATCAGATATATAAGGTACCACATGCATCTGGAGTTCATTTGCAGTGGTTAGAGGCCCTGGAGCAGCCATTCTCTCTCTATCTTTCTTTCTCTCTCTCCCCCTCTCTCAAACAAAGTAATTAAAAGAAGAATGGTAAAAGAATCAATGAAACAAAGATCTGATACATTGAAAAGACAAACCAGATTGATAAACCCTAAGCTAAACTAACCAAATGAAAGGGGAAAAGAAACAAGAATAACTTAAGGAAGTACAACAGCTTTTAATAAAATTCAGAGGATCATTTGGCAATACTTTAAAAACCTATAATTGAATCCAATAAATCTTAAAAGAAATAGATACATTTCTAGACATGTTTGACCTACTGAAATGAACCAGGAGGATATAAACAATTCAAACACTCTTATAACAAGTAGTGAAATTGAAGCTGTAATAAATCATCTCCCAACCAAAAGAGAGAGTGAGAAATAGGTGGATTCACCACTGAATTCTACCACATATTTAAAGACTAATAGATCCAACACTCCTAAAACCATTCCATAATAGAACAGGAAGGAACTGTACCAAGCTCATTTTATAAAGTCAATATTGTTATAATATTACATTGGCTAAGGATACAACAAAAAAAAAACATTCTAGACATATTTTCCTAATAAACATGGCCACAAAAATTCTCAATGAAACATTTGCAAATTGAATTCAACAAGACATTAAGATGATCATTAATGATGACTAAATTGACTTGACTCCAGGGAAGCAATGATTGTTCAAAACACACAAGTCAGTAAGTGTAATCACATAAATTCACATAAGGACATATCTCAATAGATGTAACAACAGATGTAAAAAGCCTATGATTAAAAAAAGAAAAAAACAGGGTTTAGCATCCCTTAATGATAAAAGCACTGAAAATACTAAGATATAAGGGGTATGCCACAACATAATAAAGGGTATATACAAAAAAAACTATAGCCATCATTGTACTAAATAAGAAACATAGAAAACATTTCAACTGACATCAGGAATAAGAGAAGGGCATTAATTTTCTTCACTTATTAAATATAGGGCTCAAAGTCTTAACATGAGCCATAAGGTGAGAGAAAGAAACAAAGGGAATAGGAAAGCAAAAATCAAATTATCCTAATTGCAGATAATCTGGTCCTATGCTTAGAAGCTACAAAAGTCTACATGAAAAATATGTTAGAACTGATAAAGGATATAAACTAAACATAAAAAATGAGTAGTTTCTTTATGTCCCTGTAAGAAATGTACTGAGAATGAAATCAGGAAACTCTGTCCCATTCACAATAGCTTCAAAAAAAAAATCCTTAGGAATAAACCTATCAATGTTGGGGTGGGATACCTCTTAGTGAGTTGTTGGTCAGAGAAGCCCCTAATGATTACAAAACAATATAAACTATTGGCAGTGCTTGTGGTTGCCCACCAGAACTAAATGGTAAGACCCTATTAATGAAGATACCACATGTTTTTATTGCACACGGAGAGACGGAGGAACTGAGCTGGAATCTTCCTTCATGCTGACTAGATATAATCATGTCATATTGGTAGAAAATTCTATGTGGGTTGTTGGGGAAGAAAAGTCACCAATAGTCTTACTCAGCAGTGGAGTAGGCAAGCTATACAATTATCCAGGCAGGAAAGATGTGTCCACTGATGCAATTGTGGCATGAATGTTATGGGTGTAAACAAATTTTTCTCTGGTTGGATTTGAGACCAGCTCCATGGTAGGAAATTCATGCCTGGTACTCAAAACCAAGTGAAAAGCCTATGGCTGGGAAGGTCATAGGTCTTAGGAGAGATGCTACTTTGTTTTATTTTTGTTCTGTTTTGTATATGGCTAAATGAGTATGTTTTGCCCATCAACTTGCTCTCTAAATATTTATGTTTGTTCTCGTAGACTAGTGCTGTTCTCACTTTTGATCAGAGAAGTGTCTTTCTGAGGATGGTGGTGACTACATGAGAGACTCAAAACTCATCAAAGTTAAAATTGTGATATTAACCTTAAAGGAGGTATCTCTATTATACTCTTCAAGGCTCAGTGAACAGTGCAGAAGAAATAGAGGAAAGAATGTAAGAGCTAAATGATAGACAGGAGTGGTTTAGAAAGAACACTGGCTTCTGGACATGAAGTAGCCGGTGCATTCATGACCTCATGTGACTCTGATTACCTGCACAATACTGGGCCCATGGGCAAGTCATCATGGATAATGGGGGGAGGGGCAAAAGATGACATAAATTAAAATAGGGACTAGTTGGAGAGAAGGGATTCAGTATGTGGGTGGGGAGGAGTACAAAAGTAATCAGAGATGACTATGATCAAAATATATTATGTGCATGCATGAAAATTGTCAATAAATATAAAAATGAAATGAACAAGGTAAAAGCACCTTGCAATGAAAATTTAATCACTAAAGAAAGAAATTGATAAAACTTGAAGATGGAAAGACTTCTCATCCTTAGTGTTGCAACCAGGTTTGCATTGCTGGCAGAAATCACCTGACCAAGAGCAGCTTTGTGGGGGGAAATGGTTTATTTTGGCTTACAGACTCAAGGGGGAAGTTCCCTGATGGCAGGGGAAAACGATGGCATGAGCAAAGGGTGGACATCACCTCCTAGTCAGCATCAGGTAGACAACAGCAACAGGAGACTGTACAAATACTGGCATGGGGAAAATGGCTATAATACACATAACCCCACCCCCAACAATACACTGCCTCCAGGAGACATTCCATCAGCTAAGAACCTAGTTTTCAGGACACCTAAATTTATGGGGGAGGGTGGGAACCTGAATCAAACCACCACATTCCACCACTGGACCCCATAAAATGATAACAATCCATGATGTAAAATGCAATGTATTCATTCCAACTTTAAATATCCCCATAGTTTTTATCAATCATTAATGACATTCAAACATTCCCATAGACCAAGATCTTTTAACTGAGTCATAATACCAAAAAATCCCCCCAAAGCCCATTATGGCGCATAATAAACACTCACACTGCAAAAGATGGCATTGGATATAGCAAAGAAATATTCAACCCATACAAGATTTAAAACAACCAGGAAAATGTCAAATTCTGTAGCTCCAAGTCAAACAACTCTAGTCAGTGAAAAATCTCAAAATCCAGTAATTCTAACCAGCAACAAGTCTCTGGCGTTCCAATTCCACCCTCCAGCTAGACTACTTATGGTCCTGGAAAACTTCACCAGGGGCCAGCAGATCTGTTTAGCAGCCATGGTCCCAACATCTCCACTGGGTCTCCACTGAAACCCTCAGACCATTCTCATAGCTCCATCAGGTCTCCATGCATGCAATCCAGCAAACCTGTCTCACACTGCCCATGGCCATTTCCAAAACATAAGTCCATGTTGCAAATTCAATGATTTTCTCTTTACTGCATGTCTTATACTCCATAATATCAGGTAGGGTGCCAATTTGTTAATCTAGGGGGGAATAAAGTAGACTTTGAAGAATAAGACACTCCTTCAGCATTCAGGCCCCTTCAAAAGATGCATGCTTTCTGTTGTCCCAATGCAGGTCAGCTGACCCAATCTCAATGGTTGTAATCTCTCATGCAATTGCAGCTGAATAGGCAGAAGTTTCAGCCCAAAGATATTTTTCTGGGTCATATCCCTCTGTTCATACCAGTCTATTTGTATGCAATGCAAATCTGCACAAGTTCTCAGGACACAGGTATAACAGCAAGCCTCTCACACAAACTGCTTCTAGGCCAATCCAGGCAAAACTCTTTCTCACCCTCAAAAGCCAAATCTCATAATCCTTAGTTCTTAATGCATTCAGGACTTCCAACACTGACCAGAATAGTCTATCAAGCTGTACTTACAGAACTGCAAGGCATGTCTGAGGCCACAATTTCAAATTCATCCACATTCCTCTTGAAAATCAACTCCACAAGGTCAACGTTACACAGTCAGATGTCTAACAGCAGCAATCCCACTCCTCTAGTACCAACTTTGCTGTTACAGTCAGGTTTGCATTGCTGGCAAAAAAATTATCTAACTAAGAGCAGCTTTGGGGAAAAAAAAGGGGTATATTTTGGCTTTAAGACTCAAGGGGAAGCTCCAAGATGACAGGGAAAATAAGGGCATGAGCAGAGGGTGGACATCACCTCCTGGACAACATCAGATGGACAACAGCAACAGGAGAGTGTGCCAAACACTGGCAGGGGGAAACTGGCTGTAATACTCCTAAACCCACCCCCAATAATACACTGCCTCCAGGAGTCATTAATTCCCAAGTCTCCATCAGCTGGGAACCTAGCATTCAAAATACCTAACTTTATGGGGGACACCTGAATCAAACCACCACACTTACATATTGGCAGAATTAATACTAGGAAAGCTGCAAAATGATTTATAGAGTCAATGAAATCCCAATCAAAAAATCCAATAACATTCTTCACAGACATGGGAAAAAATAATACTTACATTCATATGCAAGTACTGACCAGAAAAAAGCCAAACAAATGCTGAGAAAAAAAATCATTACTGGAGATATTACAATATTTGTTTTCTATTTATACTGTTGTAATCAGATTCACATTGCTGGTAGAAATCATTCAACCAAGAGCAACTTGTGGGGAAAAAGAGCTTTATTTTGGCTTATAGACTCAAGGGGAAGTTCCACAATGGCAGAGGAAAATGATGGCATGAGCAGATGGACATCATCTGACCAACATCAGGTGGACAACACGAACAGGAGAGGGTGCCAACACTTGCATGAGGAAACTGGCTATAATACCTATAAGCCTGCCCCAAACAACACCACCTCCAGGAGGCTTTAATTTTGAATTGCCATCAGCTGGGGATACTATAATTCAGAATATTTAAGTTTGTGGCAGACACCAGAATCAAACAACCACATTCTACCCCTGGCCTCATAAACTGATATGCTTACATGACATAAAATACAATGCATTCAGTATAACTTTAAGAGTTCCCCATAGTTTTTATCAATCCTAATGATGTTTAGACATCCCCATACTCCAAGGTCTTTTAACTGAGCCATAACACAAAAAAAAAAAAAAATCCCCCAAAACCCATAATGACACAGAATAAACATTCACACTGCAAAGGATGGCATTGGGCATAGCAAAGAAATATTCAACCAACACAAGATTTAAAACAACCAGGGCAAACATCAAACTCTGTAGCTAAGAGTACAACAACTTTAGGCAGTGACAACTCTCCAAGTATGATAAGTCTACCAGCAACAGGTCTCTGGAGTTCTAATTCTGCCCCTCCAGCTAGGCTACTCACAGTCCTGGAACATTTCATCCAGGGACAGCTGCTTTCCTTAGCAGCCATCTCATGGTCCCAGCATTGCCACTGGGTCTCCACTGAAATCCACAGTCCATCTTCATGGCTCAATCGGGTCTCCATGTAAGCACCCAGAAAGCCTGCTTCACACAGTCCATGGCTGTTTCCAAAACACAAGACTGCATTGCATACTTAATGACCTGCTCTTTCCTGCATTGCTTATACTCCACAATACCAGGATTGGTGCCAATTTGTTAATCCAGGGGGGAATAAAGAAGACTTTGAAGAACAGGACACTCCTTAGGCACTCAGGCCCCTTCAAATGAGTCTACATTCTTCCTCTTGCCTCAGTGCAGGTCAGCTGGTTCAATCTCAATGGTTGTAATCTCTCATACAATCACAGCTGAACAGGCAGCAGTTCAAACAAAGATTTCATGTTTTTCTGTGTCATATCCCTCTGCACACACAAGTCTGTTACCACACACAGCAACCCTGCACAAGTTCTCAGGACACAGGCATAACAGCAAGTGTCTACACAAACTGCTTCTAGCCCAGTCCAAGCAAAGCTCTTTCTCACCCTCATAAACCAAACTTCACAGTCCATAGTTCTTACTGCATTCAGGTCTTTCAACTCTGACCAGAACAGTCCATCAAGCTGTATTTACAGCACTACAAAGCATCTCTTAGGCCAAGGTTTCAAATCCTTCCACATTCCTCTTGAAAATCAGCTCCAAAAGGCCAACACTACAGTCAGCTGTCTAGCAGCAATCCTACTCCTCAGGACCATTTTACTTTTGCAGTCAGGTTTGCATTGCTGGCAGAAATCACCTAACCAAGAGCATTTTGTGGAGGGAAAAAAAAAAAAGGTTTATTTTGGCTTACAGACTCAAGGGGAAGCTCCATGATGGCAGGGGAAAACAATAGCATGAGCAGAGAGTGGACATCACCTCCTGGCCAACATCAGGTGGATAACAGGCACAGTGTGCCAAACACTGGTATGAGGAAACTGGTTGTAACAACTGTAAGCCTGCCCCCAACAATACATGGCCTCCAGGAAGCGTTAATTTTCAATTTTCAGCTGGGGAGACTACATTCAGAATACTTGAGTTTATGGGGAACACATGAGTCAAACCTCCACCATCACATTAACAAAAATGACATGATGTTGGCACAAAAAGGATGTTTATCACCAATTTAATAGAGTAGATGAGTCAGAAATTCATGCATGCAAGTATATCCACCTAATAGATGACAAGGATGGCAACATCAGAAATGGGAGAAAAGAGAGAATCTTCAACCCATGATGCCTGGGAAATCTGGGTACCCACCTTGAGAATGATGAAACCAAATTATTGTGTCTCACCTGATCCAAAATGTAAATCAAAGTGGGTCAAAAGTCTTAATTGGAAGACAATACAGCTCTCAAATCTTTAAAAGCAGACATTCTGAAAAGGATGTCAATAGATCAGGAAATAAAAATAAGAATTGATAAATGGCATCTCATGAAGGAACAAAGCTTCTATACAGCAAAGGAAAGAATGGTATAAATAGACAGCTTACAATGTAGGAGAACATGTGTGTTAGTTATATGTCTAACAGAAGATTAATATCTAGACTTTATAAAGAACTCAAAAACTAAATACTAACAATTAAAACAAATAAATTGGCAAATGGGCTAATAAAATGAACTGATATTTGGCAGAAGACTAGGTACAAATGGCAAATTACAAATGAAATTATGTTCAACATCCTTAGCCATCAGGGAGGTGAAAAATAAAAACCATATTGAAAATTGATCTCAAAGACAAGTGGTTATGCTCTAGAAACAAAAGACAACAAATGTTGGCAAGGATATGGAGAAAAAAACCATTATACTGCTGTTGGGAATGGGAACAGTCCTGTGAAATTTGGTACGGAGGTCCCTCAAGAAACTAAAAATAAACTTTCATATGTTCCAGCTGTAATACACCTGGGAATATACCCAGAAGAGTCTACATCAGTGTACAACAACGATACCTGCACATTTATGTTTCCTGTAGCACTATTCACAATTGACAACTTGTAAAAATTTATGTTCTACGTGTCCATGAACAGATGAATGGATAAAGTTAAGGTTGTATATAGACACATGGAGTTTTATTCAGTCATAAGAAATAATTAAATTATATTGTTCGCAGGAAACTAGATGCAACTGGAGACCATAAAATTCAGTGAAATAAACCAGATGCAGAAAGACAAATATCACATGTTTTCTCTTTCATGTAGATCTATAAAATCATTTATGATATACATGTAACTACAAGGCTGTCTAGTCAAAGGAATGGGAATAGCAAGAGGTGTAGGGAAGAGAACAGTGAAGGTCAGGAAAATTGGCCAAAATACTTGAAATATTTGAATAAATGATCTAATGAAATTCATAAACATGTACAAAGAATGTACATCAATATTTCTTTTATTTTGTTTTTCAAGGAAGAGTCTCCTTCTAGCCAAGACTGACCTAGAATTCACTCTATTGTCAGAGTGGCCTCAAAATCACAGCAATCCTCTTACTTTGTCCTCCCAAGTACTGGTATTAAAAGCATTTACCATCACTTCTGGCCTAATAAAAAGTTTTAAAAGTTGGGCTGGGGGATGGCTTAGCAGTTAAGGCATTTGCCTGCAAAGCCAAAGTATCCTTGTTTGATTCCTCAGGACCCAGGTTAGCCAGGTGCACAAGGGGGCGCACATGTCTGGAGTTCATTTGCAGTGGCTGGAGGTCCTGGCGTGCCCATTCTCTCTCTCCTCTTTCTCTGTAAAACAAACAAATAAATAAATATATATTTTAAAGTTTCAAAAGTGTTCTTTAAGGCTGGGGAGATATCCTGGTCTTTAAATTGTTTGCACTGCAAGAATTAGGACCCGAGTTTGATCTCAGATCCATGTACAAATGGCAATCATGGTGATGCACACTTGTAACCCCAGCACTGGGTGCGGGATGGAAAGGAAGATCCTTGAAGCTGTCTAGTTTAGCCTAATTGATGAGGTGTGAGCCAATGAGAAACATTGCCTCCTACATGGTAGATGGTATTTCTAGGGCTGACACCAAAGGTTGTCTTCTGACCTCCAAACACACACAATCACCCACACAGACATAGTCGCATACATTAACAAAAGTGCTCAGGAACTACTAAGATGATTCAAAATGAGTGAGCTAGGCTAGCAAAAATATTTGTATGAGATGTGGGTCTAATTTCAGCATCTACACAGTTTAGGGATACTGTGACAGGATTGATATTATTATGTCAGTTTATGTCCATAGAGAGTCAAGGTTTTAATTATTCATAATATAAGACTTTTGAGTCACAGAACAATAGCAAACATATATAGCAATTAATAAACAGCCAAAAGCCAATGTCTCAGTCTCCAGAGTTCTGCCTCTCAGGAATGAGGCAGAGAGAACTGAGATTATAACAAGACCCACCTATGAAAGCAGTTGTCAAAACCAGGCCCAAATCTCAGGTGTGTGTGATCTGCCTTCCTGGGCCTTATCAAATGTTCTTTGCCACGTGACTCTAATCAAATTCTGTACAGGATGTAAAACTACCATTGCTCCTCTGCTGTTCTCTCCTCATGTGCTGTTTTCTGAAATTTTCATTTGCTTGCAGCTGATGTCCATCTTCACTGATGTAGCTGTAGTGTGCGCTACAGTATAAAATGCTCATCTCATGACAGTCTATGCATTTTTCTCTGACTAGTCTGCCACGAACGCATTCTATCTTTTATTCTTTGGGCATACATTGCACCTGTATAATGTCATCTTCTTAGAAAGTCTTAGAAGCCTTTCCTCTTCCTTCTGTATGCCCTTTTAAAGATATTACCTTCAGTTACTTTCACTCAGACTTCACATTTGCTAAGATAAACTCAAAGAGCTTTAGAAAGGGAGTGAGATATTCATGAGGATTCATTTTGTCAACCTTCTGATTCTTTCCTCCTTCCATTTAGAGATGGTAGTCTCTTCAAATGCACATTTTGCTTTTGACAGCTCTGTGGTGACTGGGTGTGGCCAAATATAGGGTCTGACATAAAATCCACTGATACTAATTCAACTGCACAATGTTTATTTCAAAGCCAATGTTAATGAATGTAAAATATTTCCTTTAACACTTTTACTTATACTCTACCTGGCTACATTTCTTGGAACCTTTAACATCCCTTCATCAGAACAGTATTTGCTTTCTACTGTTACATATAACAGTTCTTCTGTGTCCTGGCTTTAATTGGACTAACCCTTTTTGAGTAATAAAACATAGGTGTTTCTTGAGAATATTTTAAATATATTACAGACAATACAGTAAAAATTGAAAGAAATCATCTCAATATACACACCATTAAATTCATATATATGAAACCTTCCAAAGGGATCATTTTTTTTCTTGCCTTAATTACCAATGATCCAGGCCTTGCTGTGAGCAAACTAGGATTGAAGAGTATGATTAGTCACTGATTTAGGCTTTTAAGTTACTGAGTTACCCATGACCTTGATAAATCCAAATCCAAATTAGTAGGGTGGGACCAAGATCATTTAAGAAACTGTAAAGATGTCAGGGAAATCATTACCATGAGTAAATTTCCTAGCCTCAGGTGAGTCAAACAGGAGAAAACCTGATTATCACCACAGCATGAACCCTAATTGAAATATGCAGAGGGAGAGCATTGGGAAATGTCTGTTGCTTGGGGATGTTTTCCTGAACAAGAAATCACCAGTCATACATGGAACAAGCCTGTCTTACATGAGCAGGCCACAGAAGATGGCTGAAAAGTGGAGCAAAGGATGATGCCATTCCTCATGGATCTCCATTCAGTGAACTTGATCTCTCGCTACAATTTCAGCAACCCTGAAGGACTTATTTTTTTCTTGTTGGTACTTTTGACTTTTTTGGGGTTTTCCTATTTATTGATTTTTCTCTTCCCAGAAAGACAAGGTGATGACAGCATGTCTAGTAGATTATCAGAAAGAAGGCAATTGAGTTTCAGCCAGGGAAAGATCAGGGGTCTGAGTGTTTCCAAAGAACTGAGATACTTATTGGAATAGCCAGTGTAAGCGCCTGCAGTGAAATTTTCTGTTGGAGAGGAAATGTGTTAAGTCTACAGTATGAGTCAGCTTTACTCACACTTAGTGAGGGTTTGAATTATTTAGCATCAGCTCTCCAACTTTTATACCCCATTCCATATGTTAAATTAAATAAAGTTTGATTTAAACTGTCTTTATTTGCAGTAAGCTGCAACTTGATTTAGTATGTAATCAACTGCAGTCTACCTAAAAGTATATTTTTATTACAAATCACTATATCACAGCACCTTAGTTTCTACTAACCACTAACTGCCAACTGGTTATACCATGTCCATATATGGAAAATGCTTCCTGATAACATGCCTGACTAATGAAAACACCTACCTGCAGCCAATAAAGCTACTTAAGAATTTCAGTGACTTTTATTTTTTACTTAAAAACATGATCTATGCACATTGCTCTGTGGAGATCACTTATTGGAGATCTGATCTCCAATCTCATATGGCTATCTCATAAAGAATTCTTTGGTCAAATAGATTCTGCTAAATTTTGTGAAAGTTTCTTTTCAAAAACTTTGAAATATTTTTTAAGAACCTCAAAACCCTTAAATGTTCTAAAGTTATCATCTAAATTTCATCAGTTAAATTTTGGTCACCATCATAAAAGGGAGTGGGTTGGCAAATATAGGAATGAATACATCTTTTAAAAATGTGTTATGTTACTTGTGGGGAGGCATGGACAGACAACACTTAGTCATCCCAGAGAGGACAGCGACAACAGAACAATCAAAGAATTCCACCAAATCTAGCTGAGTCAAAGGCAGCTGCATTGCCAACTGCAACTCCCTACACAACTTGAAGGAAGCTCTATTGGTCTAGTTTTAGCCTTCCCTCTCTGAGCCATTGTTGTTGCTTAGATAATGTCAAGGGGGGCTTGCAAATCTTATAATTTCCAGGAACTTCCTGAGCCTTGCAATTTTCATTTTTTTACTTTCCTGAGCCTTATAAGTATTATTTACTTGCTGAGTCTTATACACCTCACTCTTCCATAAACAAGGGATTGTTTCAATTCAGTGGAAGTTTCTTTAGAACACCACAAGAGCAGCAGGTTGAGTGGTAACAAGATCACTGTCTGCAGCACAGAGCCATGGCTTGTGTGGGCAGGAATCAGAATCCCAGTTTGCACATGTATTCACTTGGTTGGGATGAGTGACACATATCTTGCCCGAGGATGAAGGCATTCAGATTGGGAGGCTAGTGTAAGCCCTGTGCCTGCCATTCTTAGTTATGCAATCTCTGCTATGCAAATAAGAGAAATTCTGGTTGGCCAGTGATTGGTCCTGAGCAAAGGCTCTGATTATGGGGCTACAGGGCTGCAGTACTGTAATTCTAGGGCCATGATTTGCATTTTAACCAGAACCCAGATTTATCTACTTGGAGGTAGAAGAATACTCTGATAGGAGCCTCTTCCTTTAGTCTCATTTCTTGATAGGCTTCCCTCCATGTGATCATTTTCATATTATAATATCGATACCTTTAATTTATAGTCATACATCTGAATATAAAGACCATATTGCACATTTATTAAAGTCACATAACAGCAAAATATGTTTTTATTATATCAATCTGACCCAATTTTCTTTTTTTTTCTTTTTATTTATTTATTTGAGAGAGGGAAAGAGGCTGAAAGAGAGAGAGAGAGAGAGAGGGAGAGAGAGAATGGGAGCACCAGGGCTTTCAGCCACTGCAAACAAACTCCAGGCACATGTGCCACCTTTTGTCTCTGGCTTATGTGGGTCCTGGGGAACTGAACTGAGGTCCTTTGGCTTTGCAGGCAAGTGCCTTAACCGCTAAGCCATCTCTCCAGCCCTGACCCATTTTTCTCATGTAATTTTATGCTGACTAATATATTTTTGCACTGGAAATACTAATTACAAATTATACTTCTCAATACATATATATGCCTGTAATTCTTTGCATTATGAGAATGTCCTATGATTTAGATTATTTTAGAAGACAATTGACCACAGATATATTACCAGATAATACACTTTTTTTTCCAAAGAAGTGCATCTTGAAATTTATGTGTTAATGTGACACGTTGGAGGTTTAAATAAAATTATTACTTAAGGAAACTACAGTGGTGCATTTCTATAGTTCTACTACCCAGTAAATTGAAGCAGAAAAATTGTGCAAGCCTAGGAGTTTGAGGACATACTGCACAAGCAAGACCCTCATCCTTAATAAATACTTGATTGATACATAAATGTAATGTCTTTGTGTTTATTTTATTGTATGTCTATAATTGCAGTAGTATTATGAAATTATAAAATAATAGTTTCTTAGTGTGATAAACTTCTCAGGTAGTAGACATACTTTCCTGTTTGTTAATTAAACAACAAACAAAAAAAAAGCTACAGTTTGTTCAAACCAGGATTTAGAGAAGGTCAATTTATTATCATTAGTTGATATTTCTAAGACTTTGAATTTGTTTTTTTCCTCCTCCCTTTCCCTTCTCCTCTCCTTTCTTGTCCATTTCCTACCTTATTCTTTCCCCTTTTACCTTCTTCTCTCCTCTCCTATCTCTTATTCTCCTAGTCTTATTAGTTGTTGAATAAATCATATGATTGTAAAGGATGTGGAACACTGTGAAGTCTCCTGGTTATATTTACATAGGCTACATTAGATATATAAATATATCTTATAAGTATTTATTACATTTTCCACCAAATTATGTGTAATTGTTCCTTGGGTAAACTATTGATCTCTTTTTACTATTGACAAAGATTTGTTTGTAGTTTCTCAAGTCTTACAAAAGCTGGATTTAAATAGTAAGTACAGTGCCTTTCCACCTCAGATTCTGTCACTCATGACAAAAGTCATTCACAATGATGATGTAATGTCACAATGATGAAATTCACTCATATTTTTATATGTAATGTTAGTTATTCTATTTGTTGTTCTAAGTATTCTGCTGTTCAGTCACATTATTATTTGCTTACATAGTCATATGTTGATGCAAAATTTACTTCCTGTTGTGAGTCATTGCAAACAAGGCTATTTTTCTATGAGCAAAAGATGAGTATAATATTAAAGTGTTGCTAAACTTTGTGTTTTTTTATGTGTTTGCTTTTTGAGCAGGGTTTTACTCTAGCTCAGGCTTACCTGGACCTCAGTCTATATCCCCAGGATGTCCTCAAACTCACTGTCATCCTCCTACCTCAGCCTCTCAAGAGCTGGGATTACAGGAATTAACCACCATGAGTGGCTTGGTTGCTTTTTACTTATACTTTGTGAATTCACAGCTAGTTCAGTTGGTAGAGCATTAAACTCTTATTCACATTTAATTTTTAATTGCAAAATAATTGCATGTATTTATAAGATCAAAAGTGCCTTTTGATATAGCTAAACACTGAAATGGTTAAATAAAGTTTGTAATTACACTTATCACCTCAGCTACTTTTTACTTTTTTGTGATGACATTTAAAATCTACTTATTTAGCAATTTTATGGAGTTTAGTTTTGTCCTATAGGTAAGAAATTAAGTCAAAGTCACAAACATTTTCCTATATTTTGAGAATTTTAAATTAAAGTGCATAATTACATGTACTTAAATTAAATTGGAATTCATTTTCTAATTAACTATTGACTAACAAAGTTAAAGCTTCAAATTTTGTATTCAGATAATATGTTGAATTAAGTTGGCATTATTATTCAAATAAATTGACTAAGTTTATGTGGGTATATACCATAATCTCTATTATTACACCTCTTTTCTTAAAAAAATATTTTTTACTTATTTATTATAGATGGGGAGAGAGAGAGAGAGAAAAGGAATGGACATGCCAGGGCCTCTGGCCACTGCAAATGAACTCCAGACATATGTGACACTAGCTTAAGTGGGACCTGGAGAATTGAACCTGGGTCTTTAGACTTGGCAGGCAAGTGTCTTAACCTCTAAGCCATCTTTTCAGCACACATTACACCTCTTTTTATTGCTATACCTAAGTAATTATTGAAATTAAGTAAAGTCATTTTACTACTATTGGTAATATATTCAATATTATTTCAAATTTATTTCTAATTTTATTCTTTTCATTGTAAAAATATTGATACAATGTAGATGGTGTCTTTCTACCTCCTTATCTATTTATAACCATATAATACTACATATATGTTGTAGGATGGAGGTTGGTTCCTGACACCTTGCTAAAGTTACTCATTTTCTAATTTGAGTAATTTATTTTGATTCAATTGTATACCCTATATAAAAGTTCATGTTACCTATGAATAAAGAGTTTAATTTCCTAATTTTTAAATTTGATTTTTACTGTATGGGGTGTTTTCTGCTTTTAGTTACAATATTTAAATTTTCAAAGTTGTGATTGGGCCTTAGGTTTCTTACAGATATTATGAAGTCTCTCTGTTTTTTTCAGATGTTTCTCATTTATGTTTTGAGGAGAATAGTTAAATGTAGATGTACCTCCACATGACACTGGATTTTATGGGTCCATTTTTTTTTTGTTTTGTTTTTTGAAGTAGGGTCTCACTCTGGCCCAGGCTGACCTGGAATTAAATATGTAGTCTTAAGGTGGCCTTGAACTCAAGGCGATCCTCCTACCTCTTCCTCCCAAGTGCTGGCATTAAAGGCGTGTGCCACCATGCCCGGCTCGGAATCCATTTTTTCATCAGTTCACATTGACTTTGTTAGGCTACTAATGTGGTGAATTTAAGGTAAAATACTATATGCCATGTTTATACATTTTCTAATCTAAACAGCTTAAATTATTTCATATTTTCTGCATGTATATAGTAGTTCACATTAATTAGAAATTTAAATTTTAATCCTACTGTTCATAAAACACAAGAAAAACATCTTAAATTATTTATATATACATTATCAGTTTATTAAAAGATATTGTTAATCATCCCAAATATATTGGAAAATATATTGGAAAAATTATAATGAAATAAAATATATTAGGATAATCCATTTATGTAGGTAAACTTAAAGGTATCTTTGAAAACCCCTAAGCATGAAATGATAGCTTTTAAAAATTTTACTTCTTGTTTATTTTATTAGAGAGAAAGAGAGAGAGAGAGAGAGGAAGGGAAAGTGAGGAAGATACAGATAGAGAATGGGTGTTTCAGGGCCTACAGCCACTGCAAATGAACTCCAGATGCATGCATCACCATGCACATCTGGCTTATGTGGGTCCTGGGGAGTTGAACCTGGGTTCTTTGGCTTTACAGGCAAGCACCTCCAGCCAGACAGCTTTGTTTTTAAATTACTAGTTTTATCTTCAATCCCAGTAAATTCAAACGGCCTATTATGTCAGCTCTACCTGGCTAAGATAAAAGCCTTGAATAAAGAGGTTTCAAAAAGAGACTGTAGCAGAAGAGGAAGAAAGAGAAAAATAGACAGAAGGTAGACTGGCAATAATAGGTCTTAAACATTTCTGCTATAATTGTAAGCCCAAAAATTATCCTAATTTTTTTTTAAATAATGCCTTTTTATTTTTTCACTTAGTTATTTGAGAGAGAGAGAGAGAGAGAGAGAGAGAGAGAGAGAAGGAGAGAGAAAGAGGCAGATAGAGGATGGGCATATTAAGGCCTCCAGCTACTGCAAATGAACTCTAAACTCATATGCCCCCTTGTGCATCTAGCTTACATGGGTCCTGGGGAGTTGAGCATGGGTCTTTGGCTTTGTAGGCAAATGCCTTAACTGCTAAGCCATATCTCCTGCCCCTAAAATTTTTATACAAACCTATTTTGGACAAGAATAATAAATTTTAGTTTATGATGACTTAAAAGATGAAAAAAATTAAGCCAGCATAGGCTTGCTTTTTGGTATTTTCAGGAATTTCACAGGCAGATTTTTGACACATGATGTTGTAAAATACATTTGGTTCTAAGAAATCCCCAGTGCCAAAGGGTTTGGGGAAGCTGAAAGTGCATGTTTATCATAATTTATGTGCACATACAAAATACACTATGGAAGTTCCTTCAAACTTGAAAATAGGGTGTGGAGAGATGGTTTAGTGGTTAAGGTCCTTGCCTGCAAAGCCTAAGGACACAGTTTTGATTCCCCAGTACTTGTGTAAGCCAGATGCACAAGGTGGCATGTGAGTCTGTAGTTCATTTGCAGTATTTAAAGTGCCTGGTACATCCATTCTCTCTCTCTCTCTCTCTCTCTCTCTCTCTCTCTCTCTCTCTCTCTTTTAATCTCTCTCTTTCAAATAAATAATAATACTTAGAAAAATATTGTATATTCTTAGAAACATCTCTAACATGACTGCTGCTGAGGCCAGTAGATTTGCATGTGCCATCAAATTAGCCATCATATACACAGAGTAATAATCTCATGCACACAATGACACATAGAAAACAATTACAACTCCATTAATTCAGACTGCATGCTTGGATCAATCATCACAAGTTTATAAAACACTAGTCAACTAGAATTTCCCCTAATGGGCACTAGGATAGTATAGACCAGATACATACTTTTTTTTTTTTTTTTTACATTAGAGAACTCCTGAGGGGTTCTTTAAAAAAAAAATTAAATAAATTACTTCAAAGAGAGAGAAAGAGGCAGATACAGAGAAAGAGAGAGAACGAAACAGAAAATGGGCATTCCAGGGCCTTCAGCCACTGTAAACAAACTCCAGATGCAAGTGCTACCTGTGCATCTGGCTTATATGAGTCCGAGAGAATCAAATCTGGGTCCTTTGGCTTCAAAGACAAATACCTTAACCTCTAAGCCATCTCTCCAGCCCATATATTAGCAAACTCCTACATCTCGTTGTTTCTCTGTGTTCCTTATATCACTTCCCTGCTACTTGACAATACAAAATCGGCACACCTATAGATACCCTGAGTTCAAAAGAACCCAATAATGCTCAAAAGAGTCTTAATAAATAATTTCTTCTGTTAGGCAAAAGACAGATGACCAAATAGTTCAAAAGAACGTTCCTACTGGCAAGGAATGAAAAGCAAGGCTTGAGGTACATAGATTCAGGAAAATGAATCAGGAGTTAGATTTCAGGATCATGAGTCCAAACAACCATTACTCTGTATTGCTAAGTAGTGATAGAAAGCTGCCAATACCTACTTAAGTGGAGAAATAAGATTCTAGCAAGATTGATTCCAGCAGCTGTATGGGGTAATTCGAACTTTACTCTCTGTTTGGGGTCAAGTGGGTAGGCTGATGTCCAAGAGATGTATTTTCAGCTGGTTCAGCTTGCTTCAAGTTATCACACACTATATGGAAGAAAATCTCTTACAAACTCTTTTACTCTGGATCCTTCTTTTTGCAGGGTAACATCTATAAAAATCACTGGCAAGCTTTTCTAATATACACTCCAGCACTCCTCTATAAATGAACCGTGTTCTACTATCCTGTTTTACTGGCTTTCAGATAATAACCTAAGGATAGGCATGTAATCATTGTTGAAAATTTGAAAGCTATAGAAAAATATAGGAAAAATGCAAAAAAAAAAACAACAAAAAAAAAAAACCCTGTCCATTTATCCAGACATAAATAGTCAAAATTGTTAGTGTTAATTTTTTCTCTTGAATGTATAGATAGCTGTTTCCTCCAAGATGGGCATGGCATTGCCAACTTGATGGAGAGTGGCTGTGGGATAACCCATACATGGTCCTCATGAGATCAGTTCTATTAACATTCCTGATGGAGAGGGCATAGACTCACCAATCTCATGAGACTGTCACAAAGGATTCCCCTCACAGACCCCCTTCCCTCATGGAAAGAAATAAATAACCAACTACAATGGGGCTTCTTATGAGGTACAGAGGCCAGTAAATATCCATGGGGAAACCCACTGGCTCAGCTGCTTTTGAATTCCATTTGGGAAGTCATGGTGGCTCCACTGCCTCTGACTAGACCTATACTTCTGTCCTCCAACCCCCAAAGAAAAACCTCTTTGCCTAAACAAGTGGAACTTGGATTTAAAACCTTTTTTGGTCAGCAATGCCCACTCTGCCTGACATGAATAGATGTGTCGTTATATCTTCCTAGGCAAAGTCACATGACAGAATGCTTGGCTATGAAAATATATTTAGATTTGATAGAATAAGGTATACATGTATATTTATATTCAAATGCCAATGATCTATTTTATTTTTTATTTATTTATTTATTTTTATTATTTTTTTGGAGAGAGACACAGAGAGAGAGAGAGAGAGGGAGAAGAAGACAGAGCTGGGCGCGCCAGCAGTGTCTCAGCTGCTGCAAACGAAATGCAGATGTGTGCCCCCTTGTGGTCAAGTGCGGCATTGCGCCCTTGTGACACTGCATTTGGCTAAACGTGGGACCTGGAGATTGGAACCAGTGTTCTTAGGCTTAGGAGGCAGGCGCCTTAACCCCTAAGCCATCTCTCCAGCCCCCAATGATCTATTTTAAAATATCCCTTATGAGCCAGGCATGGTGGTGCATGCCTTTAATCCCAGCACTTGGGAGGCAGAGATAAGAGGATTGCCATGAGTTCAAAGCCACCCTGAGACTGAATTCCAGGTCAGTCTGGGCTAGAGTAAAACCTTACCTCGAAAAAAAAAAAATTAATTAATTAATTAATTAAAATAAAATGTCTCTTATGAGCCTAAGAACTTTTGTCATTTAATTAAATTTACATTGATCAATGTTTCTAATAATGAGTTTGATTTAAAATGCAAAGATGACCAAATTTCCAATCCAGCCAACATGTTGGACACCTCTTTCTCCCTGTTGCTCCTGCAGTCCAGCTGTGGGGATTGCACAGAGCAGAAAGAACCTGAGCTGGCTTGGGATTCTAGTTCTAAAGAAATGGAAACCATGGATGGGCTGGAGAGATGGCTTAGCGGTTAAGGCGCCTGCCTCCTAAACCTAAGAACACTGGTTCCAATCTCCAGGTCCCACGTTTAGCCAGATGCAAAGTGACACAAGGGCGCAATGCCACACTTGACCACAAGGGATTTTGTTCGCAGCAGCTGAGACTTTGCTTGTATGACCATCTCTATCTCTCTTCCTCTGTCTCTCTCTGTGTCTCTCTCAAAAAAAAAAAAAAAAAAAAAAAAAGAAGGAAATGTAAACCACACTGTCCAAATCAGACTAAAAATGTAGGCTAAGGTCTGCATAAGAAATCTAAATAAAAACCATAGGTCCTAATTCAACAAACTGCCCATAGCAGAACAACAACAGTAACAAAAAAGAAGACTCAGCACTATATCTCAGCCCAAACATGTCAAAACTTAAATGAAAAAAAAAAAAAAACACTCAACAGATGACAATAATGAGATGAATCAGAGTTTTAAATAAACTGATAGGATTTTAAGTCAGTGGCAATAAAAATTTTCTTGGAATAAAGTACAAATGTTCTTATAATAGATGAAAAATGCAAAGAAATAGAAATTGTAACATATAGCTAAATAAAAATTATACTTTTGAAATAAATAAAAGAGGTAAATTAAGCGCTCAATGGGTGGCCTCCATCCAAGTCTAGTAAAGCAGTGATGAAAAAGGAAGGAATCAAGGAAATTGATAACATTCATATATTCCAAAACATCTAAAATTAAAAATAAAATGATCTGACAAAAATTTCAGTATCTGAGAAGTGAGAAAATGATCAAGACATTGATATATCATCAGCCAGCAAAGGAGAAGGAGAATGGGACTACAAAATGAACTACAAATCTAAAACACGAAGGAAACCCCAGACAGCATGAATTCAAAGGCAAGTCACAATTTATCCTTTAAAAGGAAAAGGAAAACATTATGAAACCAGAGGTTAAAAAAATCATTTATCGACAAACATCTATTTAAATGACAAGAAATGTGTTTACCTGACACAGCAGATGCCAAAGTAGTCACTGAGATCAACCAGTAAAGCACCCCATTAGTGTCACCTTGGTCTCCCAGGAGCCCACACAGTCAAGGATGCCAGCACACTTAACAAACATTGCTGGGGAGGTTGACTACATAGAGCCAATATTCCTTTTATATAGAGATATTTAAAATACAAATAATAATGAATCATGATTAAGCCCTAAGCCTATATATTGCATTCAAGTATAGCCTTATTCCTTTCTCAGTTATAAGTCTACAGTTTTCTTGAAATCTGTTAAAGTTGCAGTTTCACTGAACTTTATTTACAGTAAAAATGGAGTTTAACTCCCTTGTGCAACTCTAGTGACCTACAATTTTACCTTATCAGCTAAAATCCTACCCAATGTACCTCAGGATGCACTGTATGATTTAATTTACTAAAAAAAGAGATAAAACATTCCTTAGCAACCTTTTGAATTGTAACTTCAGAAGGAACCACAATTATGCATATTACTTGTAAAAACACCTAAGCATTTATCTCTCTTGGAGAGCCCAAACCCACACTACAGTGTACTATCCTTTCTCTTAGCACTTTTCTTTCCATTTTAAAAATATATTCTTTATTTTTTAGCACTCAGAGAGAGACACAGAGAAAATAGATGGAGAGAGATAATGAGCACACCAGGGCCATAGCAAATGAACTCCAGATGCATGCATCACTTTGTACATCTAGCTTTATGAGGGTAATGGAAAATCGAGACCAGGTCATTAGGCTTTACAGGCATGTACTTTAACTTCTGAGCCATCTCTTCAGCCCCCTCTTTCTCTTAATACCCATGACCAAATATCTTCTTCTTTTGGTGTGTGTGTGTGTGTGTGTGTGGCTTATGCACATGAGTATGCAGATGTGTGTTTCCCATGTATATAGGGTATCAAGTATCTTAATCTATTGTATTTTCACATTATTTCATTGAGACAGGGTCTCTCAGTGAACCTGAAGATAGCTATTTTTCTTTCACTAAGCTGGATAAGCAATGAAGCCCGTTGATCCTTCTAGTTTCTCCTCCCTCAGGGCTGGGGTTTATGTAGCTGCTGGGGATCTAATTCAAGTCCTCATGCTTGCTTATTAAGTACTATTACATGCTGACTTCAACTTCAGGGCTCTTCATAATAAACTCTACCTCTCACTTTTCTCAAAATTCTTTTCTGAGGTATAGTCAAGAATTGTGTAGCCACTTAGGTGGAGGCCTCTGAAAATAACTTCTCAGGTTGCAACATGTAGAAATGTAGAGTTCTGTCTCTGGTTTCCACACCCTCTACCACTGAAACTAGCACATTCAATAACTTTCTACAAAATTTAAAATAATTTAATTCATAAAGTATATTTTCTAACCACAATAGGTCTAGAAACCAGTGGAAAAGGATCAATAAAATGAATTTGAAAAGTGTAAAAGATCAATAACATACTTCCATATATTGAAGAATGGCTAAAAGTTCAATAATATACTTCTCTCTATATAACAATGAAAGTCCAGAGGCATTGCTCCCACCCCCATTTCTGACAGCTGCACTCACATCTCATAACCCAGAACCCCATGGTGAATACCAGCAATCCCACTGAGTAGAACCCTCAGCAGAATGGTGGGAGGGAAGAGGGAAAGGATGGTATCAACACATGATGCATCCATACAAAGTTCCTACCTAAAAAAATTGATGAAAACTTAAAATACTAATATACCTAGTGTTACAATGCATAAATAAGAAATGAATACCACCATGTAAGTTATTTCATTCTAATAAATCCATCCTGGTGTAACTTTTTCAGCCAAAGTATTGTTGAGAGGGAAATACATAGCACTGAAAGCTTACATGAAAAATATGAAAGATTTCAAATCAAAGAATGGTTCTAATATTAAGAAATTAGAAACTAGAAACATAATAGCAACCAAGTACATGTTAATAAGAGAATAAAAATAATTACAAGAGCATAATAAATAAAATTAAAAATAATAAGGTAATAAGCAAAAGCCAGTGATAGAAAAAGTTGGTGCTTTGAAAGAGTTGACATTAACAAAAATCTATAAATATCAAAGGTAGATGACAAATAACCATCCAACTGAAAGCTGGGAAAAGCTGCACTGCATGCAGCTGTATGGGAGACAGAAATCATCAGCGATGAAAACAGTGGACACTGGAAACCTCAAGTTTGGCCAGACAGGCCAAATGACTGAACAGGTGCAATAGTGGCATGTCTGCTCTGGGGAAACCAACTGCTCTCTAATCGTACTGAAGGCCTACTTTATGGGAGGGAATACATTTCTGGTACTTAAAACCTAATCAAAAACCTATGGAGGGGAGGCCATGAGCCTTAGGGGTATAAAGCATGCTTTTGTCTGGCTAAATGTATATATTATTCCCACCAAACTGCCCTGAAAGCACTACACTTAATGTTCATATTCATATATTAATGCTACTCTCACTTCTGTTAGAGAAGCTTCTCTTTTCAGATGGGATGACCCAAAAGGCAACATAGTGCTGAGAAGAAGAAACAGAGGAGTGTCCAGCACTGAAACATCTCTATCACACCCTCCAAGGCTCAGGGTCCTTTGCAGAAGAGGTGATGGAAAGAATGTAAGAGCTAAAGGAAAGATACAACTCCTTACAAAGCAACTGTCCAGACAGAAATTGGCCTCAATATCCATGACCTCGCAGTGCCTAGCAATACATTCACAAGATCCTCATAATAGGAGAAAAAGATGATGACATCAAATTAAAAGAGAGACTAATGGAGAGAGTGAGGGGATATGATGGAGAGTGGAGTTCTGAAGGGGAATGGGGGAAGGGGAGGGAAATACCATGGTTTATTGTCTTTAAGTATAGAAGATGTCAATAAAAATATTAGAAATCTTACAAAATTGACATTACAGATCCTACAGCTATTACAAGCATAACAAATGAACATTATCAATAATTTCACACTCAGAACATTGAAAATATAGCTATATAAATTATTTCCTGAGAAAAATAAATTACAACTCAACAAATATGAAATTGATAACATGCATAAATATATTACCAAAATGCTCCTGAAAAGTAAATCTTCAGGGTAAAGTGATTTACTGAAAATTTTTATCAGACATTTAAAGATTAAACTTATTTGTTATCTTCAGAAGAGGGTATCTATTCCAATTTAATTTATAAATCTGTTGTTGTATTTATATCAAATATAGATAAAAATAAAAAGATAGCTAATATTAACCATATATCATAAATTTGCATGCAAAAGTCATATATTTAAGAGTAAGTTATAAAGTACAACAGAAGTAGCATAAAATATGCCATCTGTTCAAATTAGAAGGCAATCACCTCAACTTGATTTATTTACAGTATCCAATAAGTAACATCTCTCTCCTTGCTAAAAGATTGCATTACCCTAAGGTTGGGGACAACATATGGTGTTCAACTCTTGCCAAAGCACTTAACATAGTACTAGTTCTAGTCAGTATAAAAAGATAGTAAAATCATATAGGATGAAAAGTAAGAAAAAATATTGTGGCTACTTTCAGAAAACATACACATAAAATATTGCCTGCTCTGAAAACGTTCTGGTAAACATCAAAACTCTTAAAATGAATGACTGAGTATAGCAAGTCCAAAGAATACAAGAGGAAAAGGAAAAAGCCAATTTTATACCTAAAAGCTAATAGAGAGAAAGAGAGACAGTGTGTGTGTGTGTGTGTGTGTGTGTGTGTGTGTTTGTGTGTATGAAAACCAAATTTAACCTTATAATACCATTTATAATTACTCTGAAGAAAATGAAAAACAGGGGCTGGAGAGATTGCTTAGTGGTTAAAGGTGCCTGCTTGCCAAACCTGATGACCTAGGTTCGATTCCTCAGTACTCATGTAAAACCAGATGCAAAAAGTGATACATGCATTTGGAGTATGTTTACAGTGGCAATAGACTATGGCATAACCATACTCTCCCCCTCTCCGCTTGCATATAAATAATGAAATATTAAAAATAAAAAATATACACTTAAAAACAATGTATACTGAACTTATTTTGAAAATTACCAAATGCTGATGAGAGAAATTGAAGAAAATGAATGGAGATGCATATTATATTTGTGGACTGGAAGAATCAATGAATCAAAGTAATGAAGATGTTAATTTTCCCCAAATTTCTTTCCTTTTCTTTCTTTTTATTTTTTGTGGCTGTTCATCATATCTGAATCACAACAAAGTGGATTTTGCCTTTTTTCTATAAATTTCTTTTGACTTATTCCAGCTTATTCTACACTCCAATTACATAGTAAAAAATATGTTAAAGAATAAAATTGAGCCTTTTCATTTACCATGAAGGTATATTACAGAAATCTGCAGAAAGATAGATGCATTGATCAATAGAAGATGATTATTTCTCCATGAAAAATGTATATTTCAATGTCTGCCTTTCTAAAATGATGAATTGGGTGTGAAGATCTAGAAGAAACACACAGGTAGTAACTACTGGATAGTCATTTTGATTTTGGTTTAAACATTTCATCACAGGTTGGAGAGATGGCTTAGCGGCTAAGTCGCTTGCCTGAGAAGCCTAAGTACCTAGGTTCTATTCCCCAGAACCCACATATCCCAGATGTGCATGGTGGCACATGCATCTAGAGTTTGTTTGCAGTGGTTAGAAGCTCTGGTGTGCCTCTTCTCCCATTTTTTCTTTCCCTCTAGTAAGTAAATGAAAAAATTTTTTTAAAAAGTATCATGGTGATAATTGAACATCATGATGGTAAACACATATTCTACCTTCTGCACACATATAAAAATAGATCATAATTATTTTATAGTTGGATATTATATATTGCTCTTGATGTGAAAATAAATCATCTATCTGATAAGAATAATAGCAGAGGAAACTGGATGCAAGTCTAAGTGAGAAGGAGTTGTTTATGCTGGCCCAGAGTCACATACTTTTGCCTACAGAAGTAAGGGTCACAAGATCGGCTATGATTGGTATTTTCAGGGAATCCAACGGAATCCAAATGGTCATTAAGACACTGACCCTTCGGAGGACATAGCAAAATTAGCCTACAGAAATTAAAGGAATCATGAGACTACTTCTAGGTCACTACAAATAGCTCCTAAGCAGCCTCAAGTGACCTCAGCAATTAAAATTTAGTTAATTTTTGCCCACTTCTATGGTTTAAACACCAAGTCAGAAAGTATAACCAAAAAGTGGAAATATTTTTTGTAATATAAACAAAAATGAACAAACCACAAAGTAGACTAGACTTTAACAGGGACAAAATTTATGTCTTACAGACCATCTATTTTAACTCTTATTAAAGGACTATTTACTAACTGTAAGCATAGTGCTATGTGTATATATTCCAGACAATTCTGCTTATGTCTCCTTTGCTTTATAAGGACTCGAAAGTCAGAATCAAGTCCTGTCATACAGCATCCACTTTGGTGAACAGCTCTGGAATTTGATTACTGGACTATTTTAGAAGTGATATTATTAACCTTTGTGTCTTGTGTACTTAACATTATTTACATTTTATATGCTTGTATTTACTGTTGATCCATGCCCAAATAGTCCAATGTAGCCCCATCTTTTTGGGTCCCCTTGATCAACCTCCAAGGCCTGAATGTAAACAAGAGTGGAGACTCTAAACCCTTCTGTACTTCATTTAAGTAGCCAGATTGACTCATAGCTCATCTCATTCTTGACTTCTCGGTTCTCAGCTCTTGGGGAACTTTGGTGTAGTTAGATAAGCATTAGTAGGCTTGGAGGCAAATGAGGGTGGAAAAATCTCCCATGATCCTCTTTGGTCTCCACCTTACTTTTCTCTGGTAAAGGGAGGAAGGTGGAGATATCAGAGATTTGGTGAGGGAAAGCTATTTTCTGCTAGTCAAAGAATAAAATTTGTGTTTTACCTCTGGCCCTAGGTAGAGACAAGTCATCCTAAACTCCCGCAAACATAAGATTATCCACTCCCGGTAAGAGTCTATGCAAGTGAGCCAGTCCATCACCAGGCCAAAAGGCCATACAGGCTAAGGATGTGAGAGGACCACTTATACCCTTGACAAGACACTATGCTTAAACTCAGACGTGCCTCCTGAGATTCAGTTGCTGGCTGGTCCTCACTGGTGCAGCCTGTCCACTTTTTGAGTTCCAATGAAAAATGTACAACTTTCCCTTGTTCCTCATTTACCTCTTTCTTCTTGGATCATGGCCGAAATTCTAATCATGCTTGCCCAACTGCTCTGGATTTTCTCATTGTTTCTCTTATAACTCCCCTCCCCCATACAGCTGCTTTCAGACCTTCCGTGCTGAACCTGCCTTCTTTCTGGACCCTGATTTTGAAGACATAACTTTCTCTCTTCCTGTTATTAATCTCCCACTTTCCAGCAGCTGCTGAGATTTAAAATTTGCTTTCCCTATGGTTTTTCTCTCAGACACTAATAAAATTGTCTGAGCTTTTTGGAAAAGAAATTTAAAAGGTTAACCTGAACATTATAACTGTAATAAGATGTCAATATTTTATAGAAGTGAGGAGAAATTTTAAAAAAATGCTTTCCAAGACAAGACAACCCTACCTCAATTAAGAGTGTTCTTGGGGGATAAAATGCATAATGGAATTAATATGGCTTAAAAGCTGGAAACTGGGGTAGAAAATAGAGACTGAGAGAACCTTGTTTTGGATGTTCTACTGTGGACTTTCATTAGTTTGGATGAAATGTTTGGCAATTGTTCACCAAAGATTCATAGTAACATTCAACATTGTGGATTAATCTGTGGAAGTCACTGTCAAAGCAGGGCTTATAATTTTGTTCAATTTCCATATAAATTAGGTCATGGGACTAAGTCTTAACAGTGGAATTTAAGAGTAGTAATGTGTGCTGTTGTTGGTCCGGGATGGTTACCAACAGAGATGAGCTTTCTCCATCTGCGTACCCTAGCTTTTGACCTAGAGGAAAGAACTCTGATGTCTTACAAAATGCTAGTGTCAAAAGGTGGAAGTGGAAGTAGCCTGTGTCCAGCTGGTCACTGTAATATTGTGTATGTGTGTGTGGGTGGGTGGGTGGGTGTGTGTGTATGTGTGCATGCAACACTTAAATTATGCAATAATGAAAACAAATTTTTCCCTCACATTTTTATAAAATTATTCAATTTTATACATTTAGCATACTGTTAAATATTTTATGAATATATAAATTAACTCTGGCTTCAATACTTAAGCTTATCCATTGGATTAATGTCATTTACTTATTTTAATATAGACAAGCATTTGAGTTGTTTTCATTCTGATTATTATAAATACTTTTATTATAGATATTTTAGTATGTTTCTTTTGGTGGTTTGAAAAAGACTTCTGCTAATAATTCACATAGGAGGGATTACTGGGTCATAAAAGGCATAAGTGACAATAAAATTATCAAAAATCATTGTAAATTTTGCATTTGTGCTCTTTCATATCTTCACAGACCTTTTTAAACTGTAGCTGTTTTTGTCTTCTTTTTCATTAGATATGGACATATCTAATAATCACATATTGGTACCATACTTTCCCTCCTCCTTTACCCTTTTCTGAAGAGGCCTCCTCCTTGGGGATGCAGATCAACCCCATGAGGATTGTGGGTCGTGTACTGTGGGGGGCAACAGTCAGTTATGGGGAAGAGGCAATTGTCTCTGTACAAAATGTCCCAACTTGTGGCTCTAACAATCTTTCTACCCCCTCTTCTGCAAAATTTCCTGAGCCATGTTGAGTGCATTTTAAGCCTACTTCAGTGATGGGCTCTTAGGAGCCTTTCGATTTCTGCTTTGGTAGATGTTGATTGTCCTCAATGTCTATCTCCTTCACCCTTGTGCTGATATCAGGTTCACTAAGAAAGCAGCACTCTTGCTCATTTCTCCCTATTCCTCTGTGATTGCAGCTGGGTCTGGGTTGGAGCGTGTTGGGTTGTTTATCTCCTCAGGTCCAGCTCCGGTCTGAAAAGGAGAAGGAGATTCTGCAAAGAGAGTGAAGTCAGCACCGGTTAAAAGGGGTAACCATTGTTAATTTATTTTATTTATTTATTTATTATTAATTTTTTATTGACACTTCTATACTTACATACAAAAAACATATGCTATTTCCCTCCCCTTCCCTCCCCCCATTCCACTTTAGAACACCAATCTCCATCATATCCCCTCCCTCTCTCCATTAGTCTCTCTTTTAATTTGATTTCATCATCTTTTTCTTCTATTTTGAGGGTCTTGCAAAGGTACTGCTAGGCACTGCAAGGTCATGGATATCAAGGCCAATTTCTGTCTGGGCAGTTGCATTGTAAGAAGTCATACCCTTCCTTTGGCTCTTCCATTCTATCCACCCCCTCTTCCGCAATGGTCCCTGAGCCTTGGAGGGTGTGACAGAGGTGTTTCAGTGCTGGGCACTCCTCTATCCCTTCTTCTCAGGACTATGTTGCCTTTTGGGTGATCCCAGTGGTCATCGCCATCTGAAAAGAGAAGCTTCTCTAACCAGAAGTGAGAGTAGCATTAATATGTGAATATGAACATTAAGTGTAGTGCTTTCAGGGCAGCTTGGTGGGAATAATATATACATTTAGTCAGATAAGAGCAGGCTTATAACCCTAAGGCTCATGACCTCACCTGCCATAGACTTTTGCTTAGGTTTTTTAGTACCAGGCATGTATTCCCTCCCATAGAGAGGGCCTTCAGTCCAATTATGGAGCAGTTGGTTACCCCAAGAGCAGACATGCCACTATTGGACCCGTTCATTCATTGGGCCTGTATGGCCAAACTTGAATATTCAGTGTCCACTGTTTTCACTGCTGATGACTTCTGTCTCCCATATGGCTGCATGTAGTGCAGCTTTTTCCAGCTTTCAGTTGGCTGGTCTACAGGGAGAAGGTTTTCTGCTCTGTACCAGCTTGCTTTCTCATTGACCTTGACTCTCAGGCAAGAGATGTCTTCAGCAATAGGGTCTTACTATCTGTTTCTCAAGAGAAACCAAGGGCTTCGGCAAAAGCCTTTAATGTTTTGGAGGCTACCGGGACCTCCTTGGCCAACAACTCACTGGAAGGTATCCCATCCCAGGTACTGAAAATTTTCTAGTAACAGTCTATAGCTTCTAGATGTGCCATTATTCAAAAAAGTAGGTTTACATAAGTCTTATTCACAATATCTTGAATTTAGATAGACCCTCCCCGTGCCCTTCTTTTACTCATTCTCTTCCCATGGCCTCTCTTAGACCATCCCCCTCCCTGTAATCAGTTCTTCTACTTACATATGTGCAATACCATCCACTTAAGTCCTTTTCCTTTCCTCCCTCCCTTATAGCCTTTTACCAGCTTACTGGTTTCTGGTACTTATTTTTGGTTCCAGTTCACACACAAGTTTATACATTTGTAGTTTGGATCCACATATGAGAGAGAACATGTGATGTTTGGTTTTCTGAGCCTGGGTTACCTCACTTAGTATAATCCTTTCCAGATCCATCCATTTCCCTGCAAATTTCAGGGTGTATAACCTCTTATAGCCCAAGATTAGTGGAAGCTAGACATTGGTAAGAAAAGACATTATTTGGATATAATTCTGACTTGTTTCCCGTTTCCAGATATGGTTTCCTTTCCACTGAGCAGATCTGTTAGTCAATCCAAGAGCAGTTTGTTACACACCATGGCTGTATGCCACTATTGCACTTGGGTAAGAATCATGTCAGGTTATTTGCTTCTGAGCAGCTTAAACTTTGAGTTGCTCAGACAGATGTTGGCCACTTTCCCCTGGTAGCTCATGTAGCACCTTCCAGCACTAGATGGGTTAATTGCCTGGGGACTGGCTCTCTTCTGGATTCCAACCAGATCACTCCATGGTCGATGCTGACAGCATATGGTGTCTTCAGCAGTAGGGTCTTGCCATTAATCTCTGGTGGGTAATCAAATGCTCTGACAGAAGTCTATATTGTTTGTTTTGTATTGTTTGTCTCTCTGATCAACAGCTCATCGTGAATATTAATTGTGTCCTAGTACAGGAAATTACAGGTCAGTGCCAAGGGAAAAGAAAGAATCCAAAGACAGAAAAGAAAAAGAAACAGAAGAAATTTAAGGTTAGGCTTCATCTCACCCTCTCCAGGGCCCTTCAATTGAGGTTCTCTGCCCCACTTTTGGAGTGGGTTGTTTGATTTTCTTATTATTTCATTTTTTGAGTTATTTGTAGATTCTAGATATTAGGCTTCTGTCAGTGGTAGAGTTGGTGAGGATTTTCTCCCATTCAGTGAATAATTTATTGGCTCTGTATGTTTGTCTGTGCAAAAACTTTTTGGCATCATGAGATCCCATTGGTTGAGTGCTTGTTTAATTTCCTGAGCTACTGGGGTTTTGCTCAGGAAGTCTTTTCCCAATCCTATATCATGGAGTGTGCCCTCCCCTTTTCTTTCCAGTAGTTGAAGAGTTTCAGGTCTTATATTGAGGTCTTTAATCCATTTGGACTTGATTTTTGTGTATGGCAAAATGAGTGTGTCTAATTTTGTTTTCTACATATGGTCATACAATTTGTCCAACACTATATGTTGAAGACACTTTCTTTTCTCCAGTCTACATTATTGGCACCTTTGTCAAAGATCAAGCAGCTGTAGTTACTTGACCTAAGGCCTGGGTCTTCAATTGTGTTCCATTCATCTATGTTTCTGTTTTTATTCCAGTACTATGCTGTTTTTGTCACTATGGCTTTATAATATAGCTGTGGATTGGGTATGGTAATACCGCCAGAGGCATTATTTATTTATTTATTTATTTTTGCTGAGGATATGTTTGGATATCTGAAGCTTTCTGCCACTCCATACGAATTTTGAGATCATTTTTTCAATTTTTGTGAGGAATGGGACAGCTATTTTTAATGGTATTGCATTAAATTTGTATATTGCTTTTGGTAGAATTGCCATTTTCACAATATTAATTCCACTTAGTCCTCCTCAACTTCTTTCTTAAGTTTTGTTTTTTTTTTTTTAATGTTTTCATTATTTAGGTCTTTCACATCCTTGGTTGGTGTTATTCCAAGGTATTTAATTTTTTTGTTACTATTGTAAATGGAACAGCCTGGCTAATTTCTTTCTCTGTATATTTGTCCTTTGCATATAGAAATGCTACTAGATTCTTACAAAATTTAATGTTTTATTTATTATTAGTCAACAATTGTAGAAGTTGACAGTAATGGAGGCTGGTATGTGTCATAATTCAGTAAACTATAAGAAAATTACAAGACAAATGTTAAAAAATAGAAATGTATAAATTTCAAGACATTTTGATTTTTTTAGTTCAGAAATATACAAGAATTACAGGTGTATTTTACATAACAGCACTATTCCTATCATCAAACTGATCACTGAAGCTGAATTTTCTTATTATGATGAACATTTAAAAATCTTAGACACAGCAGGCATACTTTCTGCTGTTTATTTCTAAAATAATCCCAAGTGTGTTTCATGTTTTCTATTCAGGATACAAGTAGTAACATAAACTTTAATGTTCTGAATCTTGTACTTAATAATTCTCCAAGAACCTTTCCTCAGTCTTCCAAGGGTCCTTATTTTCTCCATCTGTGATATCCATCTGATGCTGAGCACATGTCTCCATCTTCGACAGTGTCAGGAGCCTGCTTATCTCTGTTTCTGTGACTGTATGTTCCTTGTTCACTGGTTTGCATAGTCTGCCTCTTCTGTGGTTTTTGTGCATTCTTGACAGCTGCTTCAGCAGCACTTTACCATCCGATTGGCTGTGACAAAGTGATGTGACATGTTTGGATTCTGATGACACAGCAAACTGCAAATTACCCATTGGCAAAATGAAGTCTATTGCTGGCAAATAGTCTCTGGAATTTTGTAATAGGCAATCTGGGCTTTGCAGTTTTCCAGCAGAGCAGATGCTGTTGTGTGTAACAGTTCCATTTTCTAGTAGTCAGGGTGGTAATCAGCCTTAGCAAGGTATTCATCACTGCCCACTGTAAACAAACACACCCTGCCCTCACGCCAAGTGACCAGAGCATCATGAGCATAGCACAGTGGTATGGGTGATAGGCTTTGCAAACCCATGCTTATATTTTTCTGAAACTTCATAACTGGAAATCAAAAAGGCTCTAGTGCTAGGGATACATGTCATAATAAAAATCACTTTTGAGCAAGACTAGAACTTGCTTCAATGAAATAATATTTTCAATTATGTAATTTTGCTATTAAGAGGTAGTATAAATTAAATTTGCCTCAAAGACTAAGGATCTTTGATAGCCATCATAAAATACATCAGAAATCTGTTCTTATGTCCTAATATGACAACTTTAAAGGCTTATATCAGTACATTTATAGATGTTTTAAATCAAAATATAAATTTTATTATGCCTTTATAAGTGTCTGTTGTAAACTTCTTGAAGGCAAGAAAGGTATCTGGTCTAAACTTTACACAAAAAAATAGATCAACTAAATATATAATATAAAACATAGACAATAATAGACATATATAAAAATAAATTACATAAAAATGTTCTGTTCCATACATAAAATAACTGTGACCTTAAATAATATTTCATTTCTCAGCCAGAGAAAATGTATATGTTAAGCACAGTTATGAGTTTCTTTTACTCTTACATCTAAGAATCATCAGATAAATTGTTGCAGAATTTATATTTGATAGAATTCAGTTTACTCACTGGACATCTTGAAAGCACTTAGGATTGAACCTCAGGGTTTCAAGAAAAGAATGTAAGAAGGATCATGTTTGGTGATTTTAAGCAATATGAATAATTAAAGGTTTATATTGAATTAAATGATGAATATGGAAAAAACTTGGAAACAATAAAAGATTATGCCACCTTTATTATCAAGAATTATCAAGAATACAGATTAAAAATGTAATTGTTAAATTTATTTTATTCAGATCTGTTTTTATTTAGGATTTTACATGTTTTAATATAATTAGGTTTGAATTATACAAATATCCTGCTTCAGTGAGAAACCAAACATTAAAACAAAAAAATGAACAAGGGTCTGGAGAAATGACTCAGTGTGTAAGAGCACTTGAGCATGTGTGCATAAGAGGGCCTGAAATCATCTGACTTTGATCCCTGTACCAACATAGATAAACTGGCCATGGCCACCCTGGCTTGTAACTCCAGTCTTGTAAGGGACTGAGATAGAAACCAAAGAGTTACTGGATCACTGACCAGCCAGTCTGACTGCAAACACAGCAAATGCAGGTCTAGTGAGAGTGTCTATCACAAGGACCGAAAGCAGAGGAATCATAGAGGAGAACGCCAGGTATTCTACCCTGGCCTCTGCACAGATGAACATGGGGTACGTTCCTCTGCACAAACATACACATGCACTGTAGATACAAATACCACACCACACATACTACACATCTGCACAGAAAAGAATAAAAAAGACGAAAATTGAGTAAGATGAATGATAACATATACACATGGTGTGAAATATTCACTGAAATTGTGTATAATTATAGGAATATTGAAACCAATTTTACTCACTGTTCCAGAATGGAATAAACTTACTCTTCAAAATATAGGTTGGACATGTTGTCCTATGTAAGATTGGAAGTCTCTCTGAGGTGCAGCTGGTTGCTGGTTGACTGCTTTAGCTAAAACAAAAGGAAATTGGATAACAAGACAACAGAATGAAGTAGTTTAGTCTGACTTTTTTTTTTTTTTTTTTTTTTTTTTTGGAAGAACAATGTGTCAACCAACCCCCACTCATCTGTCATTAGAAAGCATGACTGAAAACACAGGAACTGTTCCTAAATGTGCTAATATTTCACATATATTGTAAAATAACTCATAATCATGATTCTTCAAATTATAGCATGACAAATGTGAACTGAGAGAAGGCAAAAGTGCTTTATCAATGGAAATCTGCCTTCAATTACAGAGCTGTTTTCTAGAAAAATTTTTGGGCATTTTGATTATAAATTTAAATTGCATCAAAATGATGAAGCATATCAAATCAAGAATTTAGGAAATAAAGTCTGAATTCAAATTTCTTTCTTCAACATATTACTAGTTTGATTTTTAAAATCACAGTATTCTCAATTTTAAAGGAGCAATTTTAAAACCTATATTTTAGAATTACTAGGTAAATTAAATTATATATTATATAAAATATCTATGAAAATACTAATATGTGAACATATTTCAAAGCATAAAGCAATATTCATATTATTTGTTTGTATAAACTGATATTTATAACTAAATTTCATCTTTATCTTTTCAATCTTATAATGAAACTACATGCCTAAAGCTCTAACAACTTTCTGATTCTCTTGAAATCTTTGCTTACTGTGAGTCTATTTCTCAGTGTTAGAACCTTTTATAACCATTCTTCTATACCTTTATGGAGAGAAACTTTCAGAAGATACATATTGTGCAGGGAACTGACTTATTGACAATGTGACTCTCTTTAGATTGACAGTCAATCTCTCTCTTTTCTGAAAATATTGTATAAAATTTTGTATGAAAGTAGGCAATTGAATCACAACCCTATGCTTATAAACCTTAAACATAAGTATAGATAGTTATCACATCTTGAAATTTATTGACCCCAACCTGAAAATTCCACTAGTGATAGAACTTTGAGAAAGGGGAAAAATATACTTTCTACATGACTTGTTCTCCATGAACCTTTACTTGTTTCTTGTGATGGTCTTTCTGTCCTTTTAATGTATAGTATTTTTGTTTGTTTGTTTTGTTTTGTTTTTTTTTTTTTTTTTTTTTTTTTTGAGAGAGACATAGAAAGGGAGAGGAAGACAGATAGAGATGGGCCGCTGCGAACAAAATCCAGATGCATGCGCCCCCTTGTGGTCAAGTGAGGCGTTGCACCCTTGCATCACTGCATTTGGCTAAAGTGGGACCTAGAGATTGGAACCAGCGTTCTCAGGCTTAGGAGGCATGTGCTTTAACCACTAAGCCATCTCTCCAGCCCAATGTATAGTTTTTTAAGTATTTGTTTGAGAAATATTTAATAACTAGAATATATTATGGATTTTATGAAGTGATGTCAAATGTGTGAAGAAGGAAAACACATTCCCTAAGAGGGGTTATGATCTGAGAGTCTAGTAGGTGTTATGGACATGACAATCATGAAGTCATAAATTAAAGTGTAGATCAAATTCATGATTGTATGTAGGGATGTTTCAGGGGACTGTGATGAGTTGTTCAATATCTCCTATACAACTTAAAAATAAATACTTGAATATGACTTCAATGGACAGGAAATGTCCTTCACAGAATGAAAATAACATTTGAAAACATAGCAAAATACTAGGTTTGATATGACAGAAGTAAAGGAAATAGATGCAATGAATTGAACTTGGATATGAAGCCCTAAGCAGCCAGGTTGTTCTTCCAGTAGTTGTTGTAATAAACCTTCCTTGGCCCACATATTGAGTCTAACAACATGGCTACACATTTCCGTTTTATATAACAATTTGTTAATTCTTGGTATTTATCAATTATTGACTCTGGCCACAGTTATACCATTATATAGGATATAATCTGTTAATTTATGAGTCTAGCAAACTGTGTGAAGTACTTATATATCATCTATCTATCTATTATCCATTTATCATTTATTCTTCTCATCTATCATCTATCTATACCTATAATGTGTGATGGGTTAAACTGAGTTTCACAAGCTTAAGTTGAAATTTTCCCAGAATCATCAAATGTGGCTTCACTGTTAATGATGCACTGGAGACAAAGTAAGACTTTTAACATACATGCTAATCTAATATGATTGGTGTCCCTATAAAAAAAGGAGGTTAGGACACACCAGAAGATATCATGGTGACCAGGCACAGAGATGTTAGAACCTAGTGAGAAAATGTATTTATGTTGTTAAAGTCACACTATGGTATTTTTTGTCAGATTTAGTCAACTAATAATTTCATGAGTGTGTACACCCATGGATGGGTGTGTGTGTGTGTGTGTGTGTGTGTGTGTGTGTGTGTGTATAATTTAAATTACATTTTGTTCACTGTATGATCTGTTAACAAAGTAATGCTATTTTAAATTCTGAGAGTTTAAAAAGCAAGAGTATGCTATACAGTACTTGAGAATGAAAGTTACACAGTGACTCTCGACATTATTGAAAGGAACAGTCAGAGACTCAAGTAACAAAATATGAAAACATTTCTTGGATACAATTATTCTTTGAAAATAATTTAGCATTAAAATTTGTTTTAGTAAGTAGAAAGAGCTAGTTCATGGGTTTTTGTTTTTGTTTATGAAAGATGGCTTGGCTATCTGATGTTTCAGTGAAGTAGAGAGCATTGCAGACTTTTTGACTTGCAGAAGTCTGGTGATGCTTAGCCTGGCAGACAGGAACCTCTTCAGTAATTTTCAATTCCCAGAGCCTCACTTCCATGATGACACTTTTTAAAAAACCATTATTAGTAAATAGGTTGTTTTCCAATATGAAAGGAAGCAAATTAACAGGTAATTAATCTTACCTTACAATACTTCTGGGCCACTATTGAGGTGATAAACATTTTGATAGGAATGATGAAAGACAGAAAAAAAAAGACATCATAAGAGAAGAGGAACTAGATGGAAAGGATGGAAAGAAGAGGTTTGGTGGAAGAGCATGGGGGAGGGGACAAAACAGGACACTAGGTGGGAAATATTATCAAATCACAATATGTTCACATATGAAAATTGCCAATAAAAAGCTTAAAATATATAATAAGGCTTTTCATGCTTCAGCTTTTTTCATGACCATCAGTTTATATTGAGGTTTTTCCTCTTGGCTTCTGAACACCTTCAATCTGGTCTAAGTTAATGATTTATGCCTCTACCAGCTGTTCTATGCCATTAGTACACACAGTAACACAGAAATCCTGGCCAAATCTTAGTCATAACAGTAGGGGATGTTTACTTTCCTTTCTTACCATCTCCCACAGTTGTTTGTCTTTTGGATCAGGTCCTGTATGCTAGGATTTAGAAGTTCCTCATTGAAGTAATGATTCTCTTTTGTGGGAGGAAGGGGTGACTTTTTAAGTTAAATTTATTTTAACTGTATATAAAATGTCGATTATTCTTAAATTTCAGTGTGCACCAGAATCATCAACAATTTTTTTTTAAAAGTTGAAAATATAGATTCTCTCCACAAACTCTGATTCCAGCTCTTGAAAGAATGGGACATGATATAATAATTTTGCCTAGATATTAACCCATCTGTGGGATATTTACTCATAACACTTAGCATCAGGCATAGTTAATCCATTAATGTGAAAACTGGCACAATGTTTTTGTCCTGCGCTATTGACTTCATCCCTCAGGATGAAAGAGTAGTAATGACTGTAGCCTGGCAAGTATTCATCCTTTTTTAATAGTCTAATCCAATTACATTTATTGTTATCACTGCATTAATGACTGCCTTTTGTCATGTCACTTATCATAGTTTTGTACCAACTTGTTTCTTCAGAATCTGTTTGTATTTACTACTTGGTTCACAAGATCATGCAATAGAGCTTCATTTTGGATGATGAAGGATTTGACCCATATTATCATGTCATGCTTAGTCCTCTTTTCCTTTTTCAACTTACTATTCAATGCCACTTGCACTTTTGCAAAAGAAAAATGATTTAGATGCGTGTCCAATTCTGTTTGAAAAATTCATTCTTTAATCTATTGTCTACATAAGTTGAGATAGCTAATTGATGTTTTTCCCTTGTTGCAATTGTCGTCATGTTGCTGGGACAAAACATCCAACCAAAAGTTTTTATGTTGGCTTAGGGGAAAGCATGGCATGAGAAGAGAGTGAATAACAACTCTTATCACAGCTGGTGGAAACAGCAGCAAGAGAAGGAGCAGAACTCTGGGGAGAGAGAGTTGGCTATAGCATCCCAAAGCCACACAGTCAGGTTTCCAACAGAAATGAACCTTCTCATGTGGTACCATTTTTATGTTGCGGTTACCTTTTTTTTTTTTTTTCCCACCATTTGTAGGCTGGGGATTAAATGAGTAGAAAATATTTTCTATCCAATCATTTTCCCCAACCAGTTTCAATGTCGCAAAGCTTAATTGACAGAGTAGGGACGATAACCTGAACTGAACTCAACACTTCTGTGCTGCAGTTACCTTCTTATTGCCAAATAATCTGTCCAAAAGTAGCAGATGGACCCAACAACAAAAGAGTGAGTCCAACTCTGGCAAGGGAAGCTGGCAATACCTCTAAGCCTGACTCCCAATACACACCTCCAACAATGCTCCACCTCCCAAGTTACCATTAGCTGGGAACTAAGAATTCATAACATGTACGTTTATGGGAAGCATCTGATTCAAACCACCAAAGCCTTCTAATCTGCTATTTTTCTAGCTTATCTCTCTAATTCTAGAACACTTGCTTCTGGGACTTTTGACTAGACGACACAACAGTTTTTGCCCAAATAAAAAAAAATAATAAGCCAAGATAGCAGCATCCATAGTCTCATTTTCTTTAGATGAAGGACCCATTTTTGTGTTTCTGAATACTAAATATTACAAACATTATTGGAAAGACACAGACTTCCTCCAGATTTTATCTCCAGGATGTCAGATTCCTATAAGCAGCATAGCAGATGGTAATAGGTTACACTTCCCTGGGCTCAAAATCACTGACTTTTTGGGGCTTTATTGCATTTCACCTGGACTCTGCACAATTACATTTATATTTAAAACATGACATAGCATTCAGAATGCCATATCCATGGTCACAATAGAGCAGTCATTTTACTGGAGTCTGCACTTCTTCCTAAGAAGAGTTTGGTCTAGCATAAAGCCACAGACATCTCTGTAGTTAACAGAAGTTCCTTAGTTATTCGGTTACTTGTGCTGTAAGCTACTCCATATCTGAAGACAGTATAGGTTTCTCCCCCTGCTCAGGCCAAGCCTACTAAACTGTACTAATTCTAAAATTGTACTTTGACTTGTAGACAGATCATACCTATCTATAGATCATATCTATCATCATCTATTCATCTCTCTCTCTCTCTCTCTCTCTCTATATATATATATATATCATGTATCTACCTTTCTACCTTTAATCTGTCAATCTTTTTCTAGTAATTTGATTTGTAACAGGAGCAAGCAGAGACCTGCTCTTCCCAATTTCCTGGGATTTTGAGTTGGTGATAAATAAACTTCACCCTAGATGTCATCTTGTCATCCAAAAAAAAATGCTTTTCACTTATTTTTATTTTTATATTGTCAAGACCTCTAGCCACTGCAAAAAAAAAAAAAAAAAAAAACCAACTCCAGATGCATGTGCATCTGGCTTACCTGGGTACTGGGGAATTGAACCTGGATCCTTAGGCTTCATAGGCAAGTACCTTAACTGCTAAGCAATCTCTTCAGCCCTATATGCTTCATTTAAAAGACATTGAAGGGAACTGGGCATGGTAGTGCATGCCTTTAATCCCAGCACTTGGGAGACAGAGGTAGGAAGATCGCCTGCTGTGAGTTCAAAGCCACCCTGGGAATACGGAGTGAGTTCCAGGTCAGCCTGGGTTAGAGTGGGACTCTACCTTGAAAAACCAAAAATAAAAAATAAAAATGAAATAAAATAAAATAAAAGACATTAAAGTTTTGAGCTGTTTATATTTTTACAGACATCAAAAATATTGTGTTTCCTGACTTATTTGGACATTATAAACTATTGATTCAAAGGCTCACTGCACACATTGAAGACCCTATGGCTTATGAAAGTGAATACAATGCCAAATACTCATAATTTCTAAACTGCTTCCTTGTTTCTTTCCTGAGATATCCTACAAAGTCTCCCAGATGTGTTCCAAGAAAACTTGTAAGTCCTTCAATACCCCTTGTTTCAGGTACTGAATTTCTGAATACACTCTCACTTTACCAGCAGTCCCAGCCTCAAGTAAAATAACACAGAGGCTGGTAACTATTCCAAACATCTGGCCATTTCCTTTCCCCAAAGTATGCCAACTCCAACTGCTCATAGGGCTTGTTCCTTTCTTGATAATTTAGGAAGGATCCCTAATAAATTATAATTGTTATGTGTATATTAATTTCTAGATGTATATTCAAAACTATCATTTATGGCTTTGAGAATGCCTAGGTCTAGCTTCCCTGAGTGGCTTCTAAATTTTCTTTCTCATGTGTGAGGTGTTCCTAGTGTTTCCAGAAACAAAAAACATCAAAATTCACGGCTAAATTTCCTGCTCCATGAATAAGTCTTTGGCAATCAGGCTGGGAAAAGGTTCCTGGCTACTGTGTCCAATTATGATTGAATCTAAGCTGCGTCTGGGTGATGTTCCAGCTTACTTTACCAGTGATCCTGGGCAAAACATTACAATGAAATTCCCAATTAACTGGTTGTGTATGCTTCTAGAGGTTTAAATGAGATTGGATGAAAGTCCCTAGTATTTCTTAGACTGTTTTCAAATTTTATACTTTTATTTGATTCTAGCTTCTTAGAAGATATTTTGGGTTGTATAGAATTGGTTTATTCAGCTTATACAAGATCTTTGATCCATCAGCTCTGCCTGTGGCCTACATGGTTCTTAGTCATGTTCCTTTATCATATAGAACACTCAAAACTTTCTGAAGTCTCTATCATAAAAGGTCTTTGTCCAAAATACAAATTAAAATTTAATATCGTTAATGTAAGAAAGGAAAATATCTAATGTCTTATCACAATATGAACCTTAGTCATATGCAATGTTGATCTGTTTTCTCATTTCATTGACTTGCCAAGAATATTCCAGTGGCTTTATAATGTATCACAAAATCCATTTTTTGGCCTTTTCTTTCCATATTTCTGTAAATAGTTGAAGTCTCTAGTCTAATACAACCACCTATTCCAAATTTTAAAATCCCTAATCCCAATTGTTACTCAAACATCCTATAAGGAAAGAAGGAAGGTAATTAACAGGGATTTGCGTCAATGTACATTATATCACTTCTGTTACAAAATACATAGGTTCCTATATTAGGGCTCTGCAGAGGACCAGACCCAATAGTGTGCACATGTGCATGTGTGTTTGTATCTACAATTATAAAGGGATTTATTTATTAAATTGATCATACAATTTCAATCTAGATAGTTCTACAACTGCTGTCTTATCAGCTCAAGAGGCAAAGAACCCAGTAGCTTCTCAGCACCAAGAAGTTAGAAGTTTCAGAGTTAGAGAGTCCAGTGAGGCAGTCCCAACATCAGGTTGAAGGACTGGAAATTCGCTGGAAATTTCTGGTGTGAGTCAACATCAAAAAGTTGGAGAAGCTGGAAGGAAATGTCCATACTTAATTATCAATCCCCTCACTCAAGAAGAGGAACTGGCACATCTTATCTGGCTGGCTCTCTTCATTCCCTCTCATTCTACCCAGACCCACATCCTATCTGATGGAATATTCTACGTCCAAGACAGTTCTTTCCCCTCTCCATTGCTCTCCCACATGTCCATTCTGTCTCACAGACATGGTCAAAAGTGTCACTTAAAATCCATTTGGTGTCTCCCAGGCCAATTGACATTCCAGAGTTTTAGTTTTTAAAAATACTTTCAATTGGTCTGCTGATAATTTCCAGTAACACAGTGTTATGTTTTGTTTTGTGGTGTTATTTTTTTTTGGGGGGGGGATGGGGGTGTTTGTTTGTTTTTCGAGGTAGGGTCTCACTGTAGCCCAGGCTGACCTGGAATTCACTATGTAGTCTCAGGATGGCCTCAAATTCAAGACAATCCTCCTCTCCCTCCTACGTGCTGGCATTAAAGGCGTGAGCCACCATGCCTGGCTTTTTTTGTTGTTATTTTTTCTCTTCTTTTTTCAAGGTAGGCTGACCAGGTACTCACTCTGTAGTACCAGGCTGGCCTCCTATTCTCAGCAACCTCTTTCCTCTCTTGCTTCTGAGTAGGTTGGTGTGAGTGAGTGAGTGTGTGTGTGTGTGTGTGTGTGTGTGTGTGTGTGTGTGTGTGAGAGAGAGAGAGAGAGAGAGAGAGAGACAGAGACAGAGACAGAGACAGAGACAGAGACAAAGACAGTGAACGTCTCACTGGTCTACTCTCAATATGATTTAATAATGGACCAAATGTTTGCTGTGTTTGTTTCCTTTTTTCCTTTGTTACTACCTTCCATCTTTTCTTCTCTCCTTCTATTTTGGGAAAGGAGATTGGTCCTTCTGTCTTTTCTTCTTTATCAAAGTTTAGGTATGCATGTCTCATGATGGAGATATGTTCCAAGAAATGTGACATTGAATGATGTCCTTGTCTACATATCATAGAATGAACTTGCACAAGCCTAGATGAAATAGGGTAATCACTTAAAATGGTCTTTTGATGCAATCAAGATGTGGTAAATGTAAGATGCCTGAGACTACTGCTGGCCTAAAATGCACTCTTAAACAGCAAATATTTTTAATGGTAAAAGAGATATACAATAAAGTATAAAATATAGAAAATGTACAACTCATTAACATAGTTCTTTCTATCATTATCAAGAATTAGGTACTGTGCATAGCAGTTTGTACTCTCCTTTTGTGTAGACTGGCAACGTAGTAAGTTTACACAAATATCACTAATAACATGGAAGTATGTTCTGTAATTTATCACTGTAATGTCACCAGGCAGTAGGGGATTTTCACTTCTATTCTAGTCCTATATGACCTTTCTCCTGAGTACTATCTATCTGTGGTCAAAATGTCATGATATATAGTGATGGCTATGCTCTCTTCCATTTTTAACATTTCTGACCATGATTTTCTTCCTCTTTTCTCCTTTCTTGCCCATGTGTCCTCTCTTGGTATCTCAACATTAAGTTTACACAATGTAAAATAAGTAAAAAGTTACTTTTAGCAAGTGAATTACAATTATCTTTTTGAGGGTTAAGTTATCCATCAGTTAAATACATAAGTTGACACTTCTGTTAGGAATGGTACTGATTACTGCTATTATCTACATGTTTCTCACAGACTATAAATTAGGTGATCCTTCCTCATATAAGATTAGGTTGTTAATCTCAAATGTTCCCAGAAGTGTTGGGGTTGGAGGTGGGAGTAACTTTCTATCACCCTTATGAATTCTAAGACAAGTCTGTCACAGAATAACTTCCATCCTTGGAGTGATCTGCTGGGTCAGAATCCTTCATCTAATTCGTCAATGGGAGTAGATCTTTATGATAGTTATCAGCTTAAATTCCAGCCCTCTCATCACCATTTAGCATTTCTCTGGCATGATTTAAATCGATTTTGACGGTATTCCAATATCACAGAGCATTTCTGCCAGTCTAAAACATGTTCAGTAGCTATAATCACAAACATCTAAATTTATCCAGTTTCATTTCTTGGATGCTTTCTTTCTCCCCATCACACATGCCAAACTAACCCATTTTTCCTGCCTGATGGCACAAAGAGCTCCCAACATAGCCAACGTGAAAATGTTGAGATTAATATAATGCTTTCAACTCTCCCCTCATTATTCATGAAACTATGCATCCTCAAAGTATTCCAGGTGATACTTCACTAGAATGTGTGTGAAAAAGACATTTTAAAAATATTACAGGGATAGATAATATTCATTATTATCCATTCACTCCATCTTATACATAGAAAAGTATGATGCAGAGAAGATAGGAATTTTTTTCACAAATCATACTTCTAAAGTGACCCCCATGGTTGAAGATACATATCCCAGATTTCCTAGTCAACATGTATGTGTGTGTGCGCTTTCAAGTAGTCCAGAGATATTCTAACTGCTTTGCAGCTTGGATAGTGCCTATATACTAGAGAACATTAATACTTATGGGCTATTTATCAAATCAAAAACAAAGCATCTCTTTATAAATTATTTTATTATACTATAAAATTTTCTTCAACTTTCATGCTTTGTAGGAAGTTATAATACATGCCATGGTAAATTATTAGACCAATATCATTTTCAGGTATCTTATTATCTATCCTACTAGGTTAAATCATGAAATCAATACTGTTTTTACTTAAAATTATAAGTTAATATTGTTAAAATTAATACTTTGATGACACATTAAACAGATGTTGGAATTAAAATATACCAGGTTTTTTTTTTCATTTTCTGTGTTAAAATTGAGATAGAGGGCTAGAGAAGATGACTTAGCAGTTAAGGCATTTGCATGCAAAGCCAAAGGACCATGGTTCAATTCCCCAGGACCCATGTAAGCCAGATGCATGAGGAGGTGCATGCATCTGGAGTTTGTTTTCAGTGGCTTGAGGCCCTGGCATGCCCATTCTCCCTCTTACACACTCTCTGTCAACCTTTCTCTCTCTCTCTCAAGTAAATAAATAAAATATATTTTAAAAAATGAGATAGGGTGGGAATGGGTTGAAGCAAATATGGTATTCTACTAAACTGAATGGAAAATAATCCAAAGAGAAACATTTCCTTTTTTAAAGCTTTCAAAAGGGAATTGCAACCAATGTAGACTAGGAAAGGATAAAATAGAATAGAAATTAATTAAAATGTTCAATGCTTGAAAATGCCTCCCAAATGGCTTCAAAGTGGTTAATTTTAGCAGGAACATCACCTCTTACTCAGTGCTCTACCATATATCTGCAATTCATCTGACTGTAGAGCAGTTGTCGACACAGCATTGGAGAATGGACTCCTTACTTCTCAGCTTTCAGGATTGTAAAATACCTAGTAAACTCAGCAATTAGAATGTCAGGTATATGTGCTGCAGCCAGCTGGTGAAACCTTCTGGTGTATTAAAGTGAAATTGTGCATTCGTTATGAAAGGAGGCTTTGGAATCTCTTCTTTCACATGGATGTCACTTGGAGTTTTAGAGCCATTAATAATAAACCTCATCTGTTGTTCTGCTGCCACAAAGATAACATAAGTGCATGTGAAGCAAATATTACTGCTACTAATATATAATCATTGGATTTTTTTCAGAAGCTATGACCAATTCCAGTTTACAAATTTTGTGGGATTGTCTTTGTCATGTAGGAGACAAGTATTAGGGAGAGGGGGTTAGGATAGTTTGAATGCAGAAACAGTAATGGAGAATGATTTCAGACTTACCACAATACCTCCAACATGCTAAGTTTTTGATATAAGTACATAAATATTCAAAGTTATCCTTTATTATTGTAATATTTTTATTGGTGGTAATGAAGTAATTGCTTCTTGACTAGTATTTGATCTAGTTTTGTGAAATGGCTCTAAGTACATTCACTTTTGGATAGGATATTGAAATTAGAAAAAAATGACTTGATAAGGGCTTTGACAATATCAATAAATGGATTGCAGAACAATGAGTAGACACTGGAAAATTTCACCATGTGATTTAAATACAAGATGTTGAGACTCTACTAATCATTTAGGAGAGAAAATATGATGAATAAATTAGTGAAATGCAAAACTTCATTTGAGATAATATGCTCTAAATTATTCCTCTTTTTGGCAGAAGGGGGAGTTTCAAGGTAGAGTTTCATGCTAGACTAGGTTGACTGTAATTCACTATGTGGTCTCCGGGTGGCCTTGAGCTCACAGCGATCTGCCTATTTCTGCCTCCCAGTCCTGGAATTAAAGGCGGGTGCCACCACACCTGGCTTCCTAAAATTTTTGGAAATGATAATGGGTTAGGTGTTTTCTTAAAATCTAAGATGCAGTTTTTAATAATCAGGGATGGAATGTATCCCTCACTTTGAGTTAAATATTCTTACATTACACAACACACACACAAAATGTTCAAGGTAAAATTCCTTCCAATTCATGAAAGGACAAGAGGAATAAATGTTTTCTTTTACAGAGAAAATATGAAGGCTGAAAAGAACTGTTGCCTTTTCCAAAAGAGAAGGAGGAGGAGAAGGACGTGGAAGAGGAGAACAAGAAGAACATGAAGAGAAGAACTGTAACTGTGGAAACTTCAGCTAGTAAGGACAGTATAGCAAAGAAAAGCATGATGCCAGGACATATGGTTTATAGAAAGGAAGACAGTAGCTGTGATGTGTTTGATAATTTGAAGAGAAAATGCGGAAAAGAAAATATGTTCGCTTCAGCAGCATGGTCTTCATGGATATACAAACACTTGCTCCATGATATCTTATAAAATCAATGTAAGTTTTCTAAGGAAGTAAATGTGGAGGATGCCAAGTGGTAGAAAGTTACTTAAAAACCATACTTTTCTCTCACAAGCATCATTTTTATTTGTTAAGGACATGATCTCACTATGTATTTGTCTTCAAATAGTTAACAAAACAGATCATTACAGGGTTGAAAGTAACACCAGTACTTATTTTGTTAAGAAAGAGAATGAGGAAAAGGAATAATCTAAGTAGGCAGCTCTCAAGGAAGAATAATGATGACAATGAGGGAAAGTAGTTCATTTTTGAAAAGAAAATAAACCCAATGTGGAAGCAATGGTTAAATTTTGACTGAAGTTATCCAAATCCAAGTCTATACAATAGAGGTAGACCAAAGGAAGGAAAATTCTTACTTATAACCAAATTACTCACATGTGAATATATGCCAAATGAGGGTTTTGAAAGGAGACAATACAGATTGCAGGTCTATGTTCCAAAATAGGTTTGCCTACTGAGTGCTCTGACAGCAATAAATCCATAACTCAGGTTGACCAGAACACTGTACAACCTGACAGATTGCTTTTCTATATAAACATGCTACAGTGAACAGAAATTTTATGATAGCTTTGTTAAAGACATGAGCAACCTTTCTTCAAAGAAATCAACTATTTGGAGTTAATCAACTTCCAAGAAACAGATAAGTGGTTATTCTTAATTTATATCTTATAATAAATAACAGAATTGCTAGAACAAAAGTGTTGAAAATTGGTTTCTATGAAATTTACTTTTTCACATGTTAATTTTTTAATGCTTGTTTTCTTGTCCTTTAAGAAATACAGAAAAGGGTTAAAGAGATGGCTTTGCAGTTTAAGGTGCTTGCCTGTTAAACATAAGGACCCAGGTTTGATTCCCCAGAACCAAAGTAAACCAGATGTACAAGGTGCCGCATGTTGTCTGGAGTAGGTTTGCAGTAGGTAGAGGCCCTAAAGTGCCCATTCCTTCTATCTCTCCTGGCCTCTTTCTCTCTTTCTCAAATAAATAAAAATTTAAAAAATTAAGTTAAAAAAAGCATTACAGAAAAGAAACTATTTTAGAGGGAGTAATTTAAGAATTAAATTTTGTGATTATTAAATGCTTATCAAACTACCTGTTTTTCATCCCCTTAAGCCTAGTCTCTTGATAATATTTTTTGTCATTTTAATCACTGGAAATAAGTGAGAAAGGGATGCATTATGTGGAAATTATAAATAGTAACTTTTTCTCCAGTTCTTTCGATGGCTTGCTTTTACAGCTCATATGGTAGAACACCTAAGCCCTAAATAATACATAGGCAGGGCTGGAGAGATGGTTTCTCAGTTAAGGTGCCTGCCTGCCAAGCCTAAGAATGCCCGTTCAATTCTCCAGGTCCCACGCCTAGCCAGACACAAAAGTAAGGCAAGCACGCAATGCTGGCTTGCCCACAAGGGGGAGCACGCATCTAGTGTTCATTCACAGTGGCAGAAATGGCCCTGGCATGCCCATTCTCTCCCTCTCTCTCTCTCTCTCTCTCTTCCTCTTCCCCCTCTCTCTCTATTTCTCTCTGTCTCTCTCTGTCTCTCTCTCTGCCCCCCCACCAAAACAAAGAATAGATAGGCATCAGCCAACACACTAGGCTTGCTACCAGTCCATGGTCTGCACATGACAGAAACATCCAAGAAATGAAATTACAAGCTATAGTTTTCACATAAATTCTATGCATCAGTTAAATCCACTCATGTCATGACCTTAAATTTACATTTGTTTGTTACCTACATTATGTTAATATCTCAAATGATTCAGACAACTGTTTAGGATCTCAAGTTCCCAAATATCATGATGTTGAGATTTCTCAACATTTCCTTTGACTGTTCAGAATTTTTCAATACTCCAGTACTTCCCAAAATTCTTAATGTTGTATATGTGGTATAGAGAAAGCCATAGTTAAATCATTATGGAGGGCCGGGCGTGGTGGCGCACACCTTTAATCCCAGCACTCAGGAGGCAGAGGTAGGAGGATCGCCGAGAGTTCAAGGCCACCCTGAGACTACATAGTTAATTCCAGGTCAGCCTGGACCAGAGACCCTACCTCGCAAAACCAAAAAAAAAAAAAAAAAAAAAAAAAAAAAAAAAAAAAAAAAAAAAATCATTATGGAGGGATTTTAACCTATTCCAATTACTTTCTCACTTCTAGGACAAAATACTTGACCAGAAGTAGTTTGAGGAAGAAGAGGGTCTTTAGATAGCTTGGGATTTTGAAAGGAAATTCATTATGGTAGGGAAAGCATGGAAGAAGTAGGAAGCTGGATTCACATCATCACATTAATATGCAGGAAGTAGAGTGGGTGGTAAATACTGCAGCTCAGATAGCTCTCTCCTTTTTATTATTTATTTATTTATTTATTTTTAGAGAGAGTGAGAGAAAAAGACACACAGAGAGAGAATTGGCACACTAGGGTCTCAGCCAGTACAATTGAACTCCAGATGCTTATGCCACCTAGTGGGCATGTGTGACTTTGTGCTTGCCTCACCTTTGTGTGTCTGACTTACTTAGGATCTGGACAGTCAAACATGGGTCCTTAGGCTTCAGAGGCAAGCACCCTAACTGCTAAGCCATCTTTCCAGGTCTCTGTCCTTTTTATAAAGTCTAGAACCCCACTCCATGTTGCCCACATTTGGTAGGGTCCTCCCATTTCAACTAACCTACTCCAGATAACTCCTCACAGACATGTACAGAGATTTGTTTTCCATGGTTAAAAATCTAAATCCTGTCAAATTAACAACAGATTTAATAATCACACAGTTCATTGTGTTTATAATAAGACATTGAAGTATCAGTAACATTAACATAGGATATGTACTACCTATTTATTTCTTTCCTTTGCATCTTTTCCAAATATTTTTAAAAAGTCCAGATTTTGTAGGTATAATTACTTAGATCAATTTCTAATAGGAACTTTGTAATCACAAGCTAAAGATCTGTTTTATAGGTATCCTAGCTTCCCCTCTTTTACTAAGCACTCTTTTGTGTGGCTAATGCAGTGACAGGATTGCCATCCAGATTTGTAGGACTTTATGATGTATCCACATACTTTGGGAAATAAATCTCTTCACTGTAGAAGGTAGTATACCCATCAAATTTATTTATTTATGTTATATTTCATTTATATTATAAATTATAATTTATATTACATTATATTTAATTATATTAATCTACATTAAGCTATATTTTTATAATTTTTTGAGATGAAAGTATCCTAACATATTTTATTTTCAGGGAGTTTGAACAAAGGTATTTGCAGGGGTGTTTTGATGAAAATATTAGATACCTTTTACCTTGTAGCATTTGGGTGATTTGTTTATCATAGGCAATTTATAAATTGCAAGCTGCCTTAGCTTTAACTACCTAAATTTCTGCCTACACTGGATACCACGCCCAAGTTCAGTCATAGTATCCAAACAGTAACAGTCTATTCTACAAGAACTCTAAAACATAAAGTGCTCATACTATTGGGCTAATTTTTATGAAATAATCCCACAAATATTTCCCCTGATTAATACTGATCTGAGAAGTAAAAGTCAGACCGCCTGAGAAGATTTCTGAAGATGGGCAAGACATGTCATTACACAATTCACAACTGATGACATCTCAGTTGTGAAAATGCTAAGACCTACTCTAGTGTTCTCAAAAGGGTTGTGATATATGTTTTTCCAGATTAAGTCATAGTAGGACCCCTTTGTATTTAACAGGACATTTTTCTAAACTCATATTCAGAAAAGAGAATTTCTTTGCTTACCATAAAAATTATCAATGCCTAGGAGGATTGTTCATTACCTTAAAATGAAAAAGATTATTTTTCTGATCCAGCTAAAACTGTCAGTACATAAAACTGTGACTATATTAATATTTTCCTGAGATTGCCTCATCAGACCTTTGCATGAGGAAGCTTAAGCCCATGATATCATCCTGAAAATTAAGCTTATCTTTGCCACATTGCTCTATGCTGTCTAAGTCCATTAAAAGACTTCAGTATTAGATAAGTTAAAACACAACTGTGTATCCCCTTGAGCTAACTCTATCTTGAGCTAACTCTCCACTGGAGAATATGTGTCTGTTTTTCTTTTTCAGAAAGCAGTGAGAACTGAGGACAACCAAAATCTACCAAGACAGATACCCAACTCCTAGGCAGGAGCTGAGCCACCCCTCCCAGGTCAGCCAGGGTCCGGGTGAAACCACAGAGAGGAACAGGAGAGATGGGCAGCGGGAGTGCTGCTACTTCCAAGGTGAAGCTGCTGAGAGTTCAACACTAATGTAGATTTAAAGCACACCCACCAAGACTGAGGGAATTTTGAGGAAGAGGGAGTGGGGTGGAAAGAATGTATAAGTCACATGGTGGGAGGGAATATCCAGACATTGCCACCCCCCATCTCACCCCGCACAATGATTGACTGCTGTTCCCACAGCTCATAACCCACATCTCCATGGTAAATACCAGCAATCCCACTAAGGAGGGTCTTCAGTGGAGTGGGGACAGGGAGGAGGGAAATTATGGTACCAATATATGATGTGTCTATACAAAGTTTCTACTTAATAAAATAAATAAGTAAATAAAATTTAAAAAAAACAACTATGCTATAGACTTTTTTCACAGACTAAAAATGGCTTATTGGGACTCAAAGAGACTTCTAGTCTTTCTGTGTTATTCATGACCATCAGAAGACTAAGTGAGAGAATGAAGTAAAGGAAGAGATGTAGGAAGAAAAGAAAAAATAAAGAAGGGGGATATTTTTTTTCCCAAAAAATACATATTCAATGAAGTTGTGTAACAGAAACAGTGCATTTCAGAAAATATTTTAGAGGACCTACAAAATAAAAAGTATTTACCTGAAAATATTATACTATTATTTATAATTTAACATATGTAGAATGTTCTTTTCAGTAGTCATAGAACATGTGATTATAGGAAATATTTAATGTAGAAACTAGCATGAAAATTGGGCTGTCTTAAATTAACTAGAAATTAAAAAGATTTGTAAAGATTTGAAAGTAAATGCAACTATTCTTACTATATTTTGTTTTTGAAAAATATATTTTTATGAACTATTCTAAAATATTGTAATATTTTATCCATTAACATTCATTAATAATATTTTTTTACTTAAAATCTCATATGGAACATTTTAAAAGAAAATATACAGATATTAACATTAAAGAATTCCTGAATAGCTTGTTTAATTTTCATTATTGGCATGATGTTATATATCATGGGACATTTAACAAAATTAAGAACTATGCATTGATTCATAATTATTAACTAAACTCTAAACATTTATCACCAATATTCACATTTGCTGTTGTTCCACAACCCAGTCCACATGAGCATAAAACATTAATTAGAATGTTTTTCTAATGTTCTGCATCCTATAATGTTAGGTTATCAAGAACAGTGTTGTTAGAGAAGTACTGCTCCCTGAGATTTTAGAATGCCTGTCAATTGGAGTTTGATATCTTCCTTATGATTAGAATTGGTAGAAATTTTTTAAAGGACAGCCACACATATAATGTTTCATTCTTTCAGTCTCAATCTTTCAAATATACACACTATCAGCCTGACTTTGTGTGATAATAGTTGTATTTCCTGGAATATTCACTGTCAAATTACTTTCCCTACACTCCATAGTCTATTATTTTGAAGCAAGTTACTAAAACCATCTTGCTTATTTTTCTTTATTTATTAGCAACAGTCAGACAGACAGAGAGAGAAAGATGCAGAGAGAAAGAGAGAGAGAGAGAGAGAGAGAATGGGTGCACCAGGGCCTCCAGCCACTGCAAATGAACTCCAGATGCATGCACTGCCTTGTACATCTGGTTTATGTAGGTACTGGGGAATTGAACCTTAAACTAGGGTCCTTAGGCTTCCCAGGCAAGCACATAACCACTAAGCCATATTTCCAGGCCCTAGAACCATCTTTTACAACATGGGCTGGGGAATGAATTAATTTCCTCTTCCTATTGTGAGGAATACATGCATAAATTAATCAGAATTTTTCTGTAAGCAAGATTTATTTGTTCTCTTTAACAGATCTTTCAAAATAGATTCTATATATCTTCTTGGCTCAACAAGACTAACTTCACCTTATCTTTAATTTTTCTCTGCACTTTCTGACACTATATGTTTGATTATTGACATTCCATATAAATTTATTAAGCAGAAATGAACTTATTCTGAGGTTCAGGCTAATATAATATTGTATGTCTTATTCTGGCATCCCTCATTACTTATGCTTCTACTTTTTATAAAAGCACAAAGGAAAACTACGAGATTTTGACAATCATTAAATTAAAATATATGCCATGTTTAAAAGCATGCTTGACCCATAGTGAGAGCACAGTAAGTGATATTATACTTTTCACCATTATCATCAAGTTTGCTTTTCTCTTTATCATTGTATTTATGCAAACTCATCCCAGTTTGAGAACTTCACACTTATTTAAAATCACAACACTGACAAATATTATGTTCAACAATTTCCTTTTTGACATAGACTAAGTGTGGTGGTTTGAATGTAAAATGACCACTATGGCCTCAAGTGTTTGTGATTAAGCTTAATACTTAGCCCCCAGCTGGTAGAGCCTTGCTAAAGGAGGTGTGTCATTGGAGGTGTGCCTTGGGGTTAATTAGTCCAGCCCTCTGGGTGTACAAAGCTGCCTCACTCAGACTGTTCCCACCCCTGATGTATGAAAATGTGAGTTGGTTGTCTGCCCTGCCATGCTTTTCTCCACCACTCTGACACTTCCCTTGAAAATATAAACTTGAACTTGATTCTTTCCTCCCATAAACAACTTCTGGTCAATGTTTTATCCCAACAATGAGAAAGAAATTACTACCCTAGGTACAGCAAAAGCTGGTTTTCATGTCTATTAAGCTTCATTTCTAATAACCTTAAAGAAAATGTCCACCACTTCCATTATTTCAAGTAACTGTCACATAACTGCCTATTTACGCTTAGTTTCTGTTGACCTTTTATTTTCTTGCACATTCATAGTTATTTTAATGAAATGTTACAAAACTAATATTAGTAATACATATAAGTTCCATGTGCTAATTGATTGTGTGACTAGAACTCCCATAATATTAGCAATATAAACTAACTGCCATCTGTTGAGTTTTCTTTAATTGTTCTTTGATTGTTATTTCTGTTACATAGGTTATAGTCTTATATCTTCTCTCCCCTGGTCCCCATTTTCCTCAGGATCCTCCTCAGTAGGATTGTCGGTGTTCAAAATCTAAGCAAATGACGTCAATAGACACTTCTGAAAGGAAAAAAATGCAAATGTACAATAAATTATGAAAAACATCTCCATATGATTAACTATTAGTTAATTACAAGTCAAAATTATAAAGAGACTCCATTTAATGCCACTTAAAATATCTAACTGCCAAAAAGCTAACCAATTCCACAAAATGATGGTGAGGATATACAGAAAAGGTTACTAATATAGTGATCATTATAATTAAAATTATGTAAGTTATATGGAGAATACTAAGGAACCTCTACCAGAAAAAAAAAAAAAAAAACAGAAAACAAGTCAATGATATTATCTATCTATCCTACTTCTAGGCATGTTTACAAAAGTAATGAAATAAGCAATAGAAAGTAATACACATGCCCATAATTATTGAGCACTGCTTATTATATCAACTTTATAGCATAAACTAAAGCAGCCTAGGTATCCTTCAACACATAAGTGGATAAATTAAAAATGAAATATATATGCATGGTGGAGTATTATTCAGCCATAAAAAGAATAGAGAGGATTGAGAGGAATGAAGCTGAAGGACTTTCTTATTAATTGAAATAAGCCAGGTAAAAACAAGCACCACATGTTCTCTCTTATTCATATACTAAAAACAATTGATCTGAAAGTATAGTAGATTACTATATATTGACAAGGATATGGGGGAGAGCAGATAAAGAACAAATTCTATATTAAAGTATAACTCCCATTATATAAACTCATTACAATGAGTGACTAGCATGTAAATATAGAAGGAAAAGGAAAAGAAAATGGAGCTGTTATTAGGATAAATTCTCACCAAGCATGGTGGCCCAGGACTATCATCCCAACACTTAGGAGGCTGAGCTAGAAAGATTACAATGAGTCTGAGGCAAGCCTAGGTTATACAGTGTGTTTTCCAGGTCAATCTTAGCTAAAAGTGAGGCCCTGCCTCAGAAAATAAAAATTAAACCAAAAGCCAGGCGTGGTGGCACACACCTTTAATCCCAGCACTCAGGAGGCAGAGGTAGGAAGATCACCATGAGTTCAAGGCCACCCTGAGACTACATAGTTAATTCCAGGTCAGCCTGGACCAGAGTGAGACCCTACCTCGAAAAACCAAAACCAAAAAAAAAAAAATTAAACCGAAAAGAAAATGCACACATGCAATTCAGGAATGCAAAGTCAAAAACATTCTGATTAAACAAGATATGATGTTAGTAACATATTTGACATATTATATATGACAATGTGTGCAATGATATGATGTCACACTCCATACGTCAATGTTGGTTCTGCAATTGTACAGTTCTTGCTTCTTATCAGCAACAAAGCATCTCCAAATGTTAAGGATTAGACTTTTGTAGTTTGACAATTTTAGTACTCATTTAATATTTGAGGTCATGCAGTCAGCCCCAGACATGTGAATATTATTAAATGAATGATAAATCATTTTATAATAATTTTATTTTAAATCTTGTTTTAGCTGAAACAATTATGCTACTGATTGTAACAACTCCAACTATTTTCCAGACTTGGGAAAATGATCATTATCGCAGATCATGTGGGCTCGCTCATCCTTCTGAGTGGAAATATATCAAACATACACATCATATCCATTATGCAGTGTGAAAGTTCCAGCCCAATACATATTCTAATTTTACAAAGTAATGCTACCAAGAAAATGAATTGTGATATCTCATGACTTTCCTGATGCTAGAGTTTAACTTTGTGTTTTAATATCTTATAATACATCACTGAGCTCAACCTCTTTTAGAAGGGGTTTTAAACTTGTGGTCCATGATGGTTTAAATATAAATATCCCCCATAAGACTCGTGGCTTTGAGTACTTAATCATCTCCAGTTGGCTCTGAAACGTTAGGGAACCTTTAGTGGAAAGTGTGTCATTGAGGCATGCTGGGAGATGCTAAAGATCAGCTCAGCTTACTCTTTCTATTTCTCTTTGTTGGGGTAACACCAGGTTTCCGGTTCAGGCCTGCTAGGCCTTTAAGCAAGGAGAAAGTAACTAATACATGACTGGAGACAAATATTTGCTTTTTTCTTTTTGTTAAAATATTCTTTATTACTTATTTTTGCTTATATTCTCTTCCAAATAAACTAAAAGACAATATGAAACATCCTCAAAGGTCATTTGGTTAAAGCTTCAAGTAAATTTTGTGTTTTATTGTAATAATTTATTATTATATTTAATTATAATTGAAATAATCATTCCATTCCATTTTATTAGGAAATAGGTGCAAATAAAAGTAACATTTCATGTATTTTTCACTATTGGCCAGGTACACTATTGGACACGGTAATACATTTTACATCTCATAATTCACAATATTCATAGAAATTAACTAATATTATAAGTGAAGAAATTTATATACAAATACAACAGATGGAGTAACCTGTTTCAAAATAATCAGTGATAAAATTTACAATTTGTATTCACTTTTACTTTGTATCACGGTGTCATTCTCGCTTTCCTATGCAGACATAAAAATTTGTTATTGATAATTTTCATACTTCTTCATAATGTATTTTGATCATAACTATCTCCTATTATGTTCTTTTCTGCTATCCCCCTTCCTACGGAGCCCCTTTTTTCCAACTAGCACTTCTATTTTGATGTCTTTTTTGACCTTCCGCATCATGATGATAACATTTGGATAGGCCTAATATTGTGTAGTTCTTGTTCAGGTAACAATTGCTGTGATGTTAGGAATGCAGTGGCTACTTCATGCGTGGAAGCCAGTGTTCAAAAGCTCTTCTACCTATCCTCTGGCTCTGATATACTTTTCATCACCTCTTCCACAAAACCGAATTTCTGAGTGTTTTTAAAAATTAAAACTTGCACTGTGCTATATAGCATTTTTTTCTCTGGGCATAATGTGAAACCATCTTGAGGTAAAGAATGTTTTCACCTCATAGCTATGGCAAGTTTGAAGCAGAAAAATACTGAGATACAATGTCTACAGTAATAGGAATCTAGCTATTGACAATTCCCTAGTAGAATGGAGGAGGGTCACAAGACCCTCATCTGAAATTACAGCGATTTTTCCCACCTGCTCTCCCCTCAGCTGCAGTAGTCTTGGGAAAAAATCTGGATTATATATGTACTATAAGGTTAACTAGAAGTGAGACTGCATACTGCATGATGTAGCTTCAATGAAGTCCCAATTTAGGATGGGAGGGACTTTGTGGTGATGCATCTGCCTTTGAGTCACCCATGCTCCTGTAAGTAACCCCTCATCTGTGCTTTGTATGTGACCCTATGTGATGGTTAAGCTGTCAACTTGATCTGCTTAGGAATCCATAGACATGTCTCATGAATGGGTTTCTGAGGTTGCTTCCAGGATAGATTAACTGAAGGAGTAAGTCCTTCCCCCAGTGAAGCCCTTCCCCCAGAGTGGGTGACCCCTCACAGAATGGGGCTTTTTCTAGAGAAGCTCTGGGAAAAAAATGGGCCCCTCCTCCCACCTTGCTGAAGGTGCTGCTTGCTACCTTCCGACATGGACTGAAGACTAGTGTGGACGTGGACTGAAGACCAGTGTAGACCTAAGACCAGTGACTCTCTAGGAAGCTTCTGGGCCTTCAGTGCTGGATTGGGACTGCTGAGGTTTCCAGCCTCATGTACTGAGCTGCTACCAGGTTCCTTGACTCTTGGGCCTGCAAACTGCTCTTGTTGGACTGCCATAAGCTAATCCAATAAATTTCCATGTAATACAATTCATTCTATCAGTTCTGTTCCCCTAGAGAACCCTGACTAATGCACCTCAATAAACTCATTGGCTGACTAAAACTGTTTTTGGTGCAGTCATACTTTGGTCTGTCATCTGAGCCTATCTGGAGTAAATAGACATGTGTTTGTATCTCTCCAGGGAACAAGGTTCCTACAACACATTGCTCTAAATCTGGAAGAGATTTTACCTGTGATAATGCAGTTGGTGGAAATATGAATATTTTTCCATGTACTCTACTACACTTCTTAATATGGGTAGTAGTCATTTCTTCTACATTAAACCCATGGAAAAATTAACTTGGAAAGAGGTGGTGTGTTATCTCATCTGCTGGCTACCTACAAATCTGAAGATAGATATTCAGATATTCTTCACAAAGTGTCTCTTAATTTCTGCACTCTTTGTATTTTGAAATTTCAGAATGCTGACATTTCCCAGGTTACAGTATTTACTCATATCTGTTGTTTTTAATTTGAATGTTTAAATCAGATTCACAGCACAGAAATGTGTAGTTTATCCAGTGCTTTCCAAGCCAATATCAAGGCATGATTCTTCCTTTTCTTGTAGATGGAACCATGGCTTAAACAGGAAAAGAAACTTCAAATGGAAGACAGGATTTTAAAGATAAGTCTGGTAAGTATTATGCTTCAAGTAACTGGTAAATGTGTCTTCTTGAGACCTCATATCATCACTGTTATGGTGGTCATTCTTAAGGGTCAACTTCACTAGATTGAGACATGCCTCAGGGAAGAAATTCCTTGGTGTAGGACAACTATTGTCTTTTAAGGCTTTGCAGAAATGATTAGATCATGAAGGCTCTGACCTAATCAATGGCGTATTCCCTTGCTAATTTCATATAATGTTATTATTGCTGGGAGGTGGTATATAGTAGAAACTGTGGCCAAGTTGAAGGAAGTTGAAGGAGGCATGTGTTTGGTGTTATATTATGCCCTGACCCCTTTCTGTATGTATGTTTTCTCTTCTTCCAACTACCTTGATGTGAACTGTTCAGTTCCACCCCACCCCTAACCATAACGGAATGACACCTCTACACAGTGAGCCAAAATAAACATTTTCTTTTCTGTAAATTTTCCTGTCAAGAGGTTTGGTTAAAGCTATTAAACTTCACTAATACATAAAGGAAATGAGATGCATTCCTATAATATCAGCATTCAGGAAGTGGAGACAAGCTGATCAGAAGTTCAAGGTCATTTTTAATTACATGGTGAGTTTGAAGCCAACCTAAGACACATCATACTGTAGCTCAAAAAAATGTAGCCAATATGAATACATTCTTTATTTTACCAGAATGGAGTGGCAGTATTTTAATAATCCACCTTACTAAACTATCAAAAGTATATATATAGTATCATCAGCAAAAGAAACAACTTTTGAAGTATCACCATACCCAATCTAAAGCTATACTCCAAAGCCATAGTAAGACCCAGACCTGAGTTAAAATAACTACAGCTACTTTGATCTTTGACAAAGGAGCCAACCAGGTACACTGGAGGAAAGACCTAGAATAGCATGAGTTTCAGGCATACTTTTCAGACAACTTGAGGGACAGATAAGAGGAATGTAATGACTTGGTGAGAGGGAAATGGGAGGGCAAGGGAGAAATACACAAAACTAAATTCAAAATGAATTGGTACCATAGAAACTTTCCTCCTGGGTAGAAGACTAAAAGATAAAACCCTCAATAGGAATATAGGGGGAACATCTTAGTATGAAGGACCCTCGAGAGAGTAATGAAGCCTAACTCTAAAACATTGGCTCTAGCTTGTAACTCCCAGAACTAGAAATTGGCGACAACCCACATTGAGCTACTGATCAGAGAGACCTACAAGGTCCCCAAAACAGTACAGGCTTCTGTCAAAGCACTTGATCAACAACCTTAGGTAAAACGTAAGACCTATTGCCGAAGACTGCAAGGCTGCTGACACAGAACATAAAGAGATCAAGCTGAAGTCTGGAAAGAAGCCAGTACCCAGATTGTTAGCTCATACAGCTCAGAAAAGCACTAAAAGAGCTGCAGAGAGACAATGTCCAACGATGTTGTGAACAAGCAAGGCAAACTGCTGTGCAAAAGCAACCAACCTTACAAGATGTACACACCTGTGCAATAGGTGCACATAGCCTAGGTAGGTAACCAATAGCTTTCTGATTAGCCAAGAGATCTGCTCAGATGGAAAGGAATTTATAGATGGAATTGGAAACTGAGTCAGAATCCTATGGAGACTAAGATCCTGGACTCTAATGAGACATTCCCACTACTCTTTGGCCAAAAGAGAGGCTACATCCACCAAAATATGTCTAAGTTAACAATGCCTATCCCCTTTGACCTATGTTGATCTCACTCTCCACTGAAGAATCTGTTTTTCTTTTTCAGAAGGCAGAAAGAACTGAGGACAACCAAATTCTACCAACAAGACAGGAAGAGATAGCTGACTCCCTGGCAGGAGATTAATCACCCCTCGCATATCATCTAGGGCCCAGGTGAAACCACAGAGGAACTGGTGAGATGAGCAAGAGTGCTGCTTCCACAGGGAGCCTGACAACCTGCACCAGCATGATGGAGACAGACACTAGGGATACACAAAACATAAGAAAGCAGAAATCTAGATGCTTCTATGAGCTCAACACTAAAATAGACTTAAAACGTATCTACCAAAGCTCAGGAAGTTTTGAGGAAAAGAGAGCAGAAAGATGATAAGAACCACAGGATGGGAGGGAATATCTAGAGGCATTCGCCACTCCCTATGACTGACTGCTGCTCTCACAACTCATCATCCACAACCCCATGGTGAGTACCAGCAATTACACTGAGGAGAGCCTTCAGTGGAATGGGGACAGGGAGGAGGAAAATGGTGTTACCAACACATGATGTGTCCATAAAAAAGTTTTAACTTAGTTAAAAATAAAAAGGAATTGAGAGTAGATAGATAAAGAAGGCGTTTAGTGGGAGTGAGTGGGTAGATGATGAGGTGTGGGGTGACTATGATCCAAATACATGTAAAATTGCCAATAAAACTAAAAAAAAAAAAAGATTAATCAAAAAGTCTAAAATATCAGGTGTTTTAAAGATATCCAAACTTTGTTGTAAAATCCAAACTATAAAAATATAGGTTATTTTCTGGGAAATCTGACAAAGAATTTAATTTTAGACATTTTAAATACAATTCAGAAGAATATTTGATCAGAAAAGTATGTTTCAACTACATGACACTTTCCTTTATTTAGGAAGGATTTTCTTTGGTACTGGAGAAAATGTATTCCAGTTTAAAAATACTGAATCTTGAGGACATTATGCTAAGAGAAATAAGCTTGACACAGAAAGATAAATACTGTATGATCTCACTCATAAGTGAAATTTAAAAATAAGAAGAAAGAAACACAGTGTGTTGGCCAGGGCCTGCAGTATAATGGGAGTATTTTAGTTGCATGGTGCAAACCTTCAGTTATAAGATGAATAATTACTAAAGCTCTAATGTACATCGTGGTGACTATAGCTTATAAAAACATATCATATTTTTGAAATTTATTAAGAGAAAACTTAAGTGTCCTCACACAGAAAACGTATGTCTCTGGTAGATATGCTAATTTGCTTGGTGCAATCATTTCCAGTATATATCAAAATATCACATTGTGTATCTTGCACATACATTTTTAACACTGTTAATGTTTACATCAGTAAACATCAGTAAAGCTGGGGGAGTAAAACTTGTACTCGACAGGCAGTCACCAAATACTGTGTATATTTTGTCCTTGGGAATTTCTTCTTTTCAAATATGTCCATTTGCTATGAATAATCTTATGGTAAGTTTTATCTTCATATATAAATTCCTTTTTCCTTTTCTTTCTTTTAATTTTTCAGTATTTATTTATTTCCAAGGAGAGAGGGGAGAGAGAAAGAAAAAGAAAAAGAATGGGTGTGCAAGGGCCTCTTGCCACTGTAAACTCCAGATGCATGCACCACTCTGTGTGTCTGGCTTTACGTAGGTACTGCCTTTAACTGCTGAGCCATCTCTCCAGTCCTGTTTTCTTTTTTTAATATCTGAATTTGTACTGAAAAGTGTACTTCATTTTTATATTTTATTTTTGTTAATTAGCTTATATGGTTTCTGTGTGAAGTTTGCATATGTATTTAATTTCCATTGATCCTAATAACCCTTACACTTTGTTCTATCTAAAATGTTGCTTTAAAGGTTCCTGAGTATTTCTTCATATTGCATAAAGGACAATTCAAAACTGAAGTCTTAGCCAGGCATGGTGGTGCACGCTTTTAATCCCAGCACTCGGGAGGCAGAGGTAGGAGGATGACTGAGAGTTCAAGGCCACCCTGAGACTACATAGTTAATTCCAGGTCAGCCTGGGCCAGAGTGAGACCCTACCTCAAAAAACCAAAAAAAACCAAAAAAAAAAAAAAAAAAAAAAAAACTGAAGTCTTGAGTGACTAAAACTATTTTGCTTAGAGGGCTGGAGTGATGGCTTAGCAATTAGAGGCACTACTTTCAAAGCCTGAAGACCTGGTTTTCATTCCTCATATATATGTAAAGCAATATGCACAAAGTGGTGCATGAACCTGGAATATGCTTGTAATATAGCAAGAGGCCCTGGCATGTCCACTTCTACCCCCCATGCTTATGAAGGAGGATAGGAGAAAGCTAGTTTCTTTCAGGCAGTTTCAGTTGGAAATGTCATCTCACTCTTGCACAAGAAGGGAACTCTTGGCAGAACTGGAACTTGTCTGATCACCACTGGTCTATGGTGCCCCCTGCTGCTCACAGTCTAGCAGGCTACCTGGATGGCCTGGCTCAGGTAGGCTGCCCCTGGGATCCACCCTCCAAATCTACAAACCAATTGGGTCTCCCCCTTGCCTAAAATGGCGGTTGTCTTCTACCTGGCACTAGCTCCCCTCTGCTCCAATCAGCTCCACTCTGTTTTTCTGGCTCTGCTTCTTGGCTCTACCTCTCTTCTCTTGGCCACAGAGACGCACATGAATCTAGCTTCCCCCTCACTGAGCCTGGCTGGGGGTGGGGTGGAGAGCATAATACTGTTTCTTGATCTGGGGAAACTTTTCTGCTTGCCTCTGCCTTATAGTTGGGAGTAACTTCTCACTTTGCATACTTTTCTCTGGTCTCTAATTTAGCACTTGTGTATTTTCTTTACACCTCAGATCTACACTGTGGGTGCTTTCACTAATTCTAGGTCTGCTACCTCTGCAATTTCTTTAAACTCCGTGTAACCATGAATGTGACTTTCTTCATTAGTCATTTCTCCTCTGGATTTCTTGGTCTCTGCTTTCATATTTTCCCTCTTATTTCCTTTTGAGCATAACCATTTCCCCTCTTAACTTGCCTCCACAGGCAAACACATGGCAAATGTCATGTGTGTTCTTTCTAAGTCTCCTTACATATACACCTAAGTTCTATCTTACACGTGCTTGTGGCTCTATTCCAGTTTTCCCCGAAAACATCAATTTCTCTTAAATGAACCAAACAAACTGCAGTATTTCAACATGAGAGCATGTTTAACTTCCCACATGTTTATGACTCTGCTCTAGTTCCTAATCGCCCTTAAATCTCAAAATTTATGATTTCTCCTTAAATAAATTTAATAATTCATAACTTATCCTTCTTGAGTCTGTCTTTATCAATTCTTTGTTAAAGGTAGGGCAGAACTCAAACTTGGGGTTTATAAATTGAGGGGCACCCCCTTCCTGAACTTCCAAAATCTTGCATCACTTACAAATAAATATTTTTTAAAAACTAAATTTAAAAATGAAACTAAAGAAACAGAAACATGGGGCTGAAGAGATGGCTTAGTAGTTAATATATTTGCCTGCAAAGCCCAAGGATCCCAGTTTGATTCTCCTGGACCCACGTAAGCCAGATGCACAAGGAGGCACCTGTGTCTGGAGTTCCTTTGCAATGGCTGGAGGCATTGGTTCACCCATTCTCTTCCTCTCCCCCCTCTCTCTCTGCTTCTTTCTCTCTCAAGTAAATAAATAAATAAATAAAATATATTTAAAAAACAGAAATTCAAGAATCAATATATATATTTTTATTTATATGCTAGGCAGTGCCAAACTGTTGAGCAACAAGAAAAAAGCTCAATTTTTTTTTCTCACTGTTGATACCCTCTTCTTCAAAAGAAGAAAATTAATTTCTTAAGCACCTAAATACCAGGATCTCTAGTTGAAAATATGTATACGTAGATAAGATCAAAATGATTTTATGAAGTTGGTAATATCATTATTTTCTTTTCTAAAAATAAGGAAATAAATGAACTGAAAAGCTAAGTAACGGAATAAGTTGACCAAAGTTTAGCCAAAAAACTAGACTTTATTTTGGGGACCTTTTAGGTCTCTCCAATCATCAGCTCATTGTGAGTGGTAACAACATTCTGGTACTGGGAGTTACAGGCCAGAGCAAAAAAGAAAAAACAAACAAACAAACAAAAATACTTTACGATTAGGCTTCTTTTCAAGCGCTTCCCCTATGCTCCTGTTGAGGGTTCAACTTTTTAGTCGGATCTTCAAGGACAGGCTCTGTCAAAGCACTTGATTACCCACCTGAGGTAAACCGTAAGTCCCTACTGCTGAAGATACCATATGCTGCTGGCACAGAGCAGAGAGACCTGGATGGAATCTGGAAGAAAACCAGACCAAAGACAGCCCATCCAGTGCTGGAAAGCCCTACATGAGCTACTGGGAAAAGTAGCCAAGAACTGTCTCAGCAACCCAGGGCCTAAGCCACTCAGAAGCAAACAGGCTAACAAGATGTACACACCAGCACAAAGGTGGCACACAGCCTCAATGTGTAACAAATGCGTTTCTGATTGGCTAAGAGATCTGCTCAGTGGATAGGAACCCATATCTGGAGCTGGGAACCAGGTCGGAATCCTATGGAGACAAAGACTATGCTCTCCAATGTCCAGCTTCCACTTATCTTGGGCTAAAAGAGGGACTACATTCATCAAATTCTTCCTAAATGAAAAACACTTATCCCCTTTATCCTATGCTGTTTTCACTCTCAGTTGGAGAATCTGCTTTTCTTTTACAGACAGTAGTGAGATGAGAGAGGACAAACTACTTCTTCCACCTCAGCCAAGCCCTAGCTGAAACCACAGAGGAATTGGGGAGTTGAACAAGAATGCAGCTTACATGGTGAGCCTGACAATCAGTGCCAGGGTGTAGGAGACAGACTCTGAGGATACTCAACACCTACCAAAGCAGAGATCCAGAGGCTTCTAAGAGGCCAGCACTGAAGTAGACTTAAAACTCACCCACCACAATGGTTCAGGGAATTTTGCAGAAGAGTGAGCAGAATGATTATTACAGCCACAAGTTGGGACAACATGCCTAGAGGCACTGCCTCTCCCCAATAACTGACTGCTACTTCCACAATGCTTAACCCACAACCTCATGGGTGAAACCATTGGAATAGGGGCAGAGATAAAGGAACGGATGGTACCAACACATGATGTATCAACACTAAATATGTCAATAATTAATTTAAAAAAAAAGAAAAAAGAAACTAGTTTAAAACGGACTCAAGTCTACCTGATTCCACATTAAATATCTACATCAAACAAAAAGGCAGTAAATTCCCAAAGTATAAAAGCAAGATATAAACAAAGAAACAAACAAAACACCAAAAAAATCCTCTCCACTAAATCATCCCAGGTTAGGCTCTAAAGTAATTTTACATCCTTTCACAATATCTTTAGTAATTATATGTTCTCTCTCACTAATCACAGCAAAATAAAAAATAACAACTGAAGAAAAAGTTTTTCTTTTAAACAGCTGAAAGTTTTTCTAAGACATTGTTTTTAAATAAGGACGTATGATAATACCTGGGAGGGAACAAAAATGTAAGACAGTGAGTTGTTTTGTAATTAAAAAAACCTTCTCATGCTATTCTCTTTCAAGTAAGAAAAGGTAAATGTAACAGGCAGAAAGGAAGATTGCTGAAAGTTCAAGGTCAGCCAGATTTGAATAGTAAGTTCCTGGTCATCAAGAACCATATAGCCTGGGCTATATGACACTGTCTAAAATAAACAAAAAACAACAATAAAAAAGTAATTTTAAAAAGATAGGTGGCTAGTATGTTAATGAATATATCTTCTGCTAACGAAGAAAATAAATGTCTTATTTTTAATTGAATAAATGTATATCTTATTGCTACAAGGCAGCATTGATAAGATAATGTGATAATTAACAGATTATATTAAGCAAAGATACACTAATACTTTTATAAATAAAGTCCTTTTCAATTATTGTATGATAACAGAAAAAAATTATAAAACAAAATAATACCTTTCTATAAAAATTAAAACAATGGATATTTTTTAATGCCAGATTGATTTGGTTTTCCCATGTTACCTAACAGTCCAAATTAATCCACTGATCATTTCCATAGATAATTATGCTCTTATGATTGATAATTTACAGAGTTGACATTAAATGGAAATAATTTAAGTTCACACTCTAATGAATTATTAATTACAATAATTGTGTTAATATATTTTGTCAAATTTTGAAAGGTTAAAAAGTTAATTATAATTCAGTAACATCATTAATTGTAGGGTTTTTTTTTTTTTTTTTTTTTTTTTTTTTTTGTGAGGTAGGGTCTCACTCTGGTCCAGGCTGACCTGGAATTAACTATGTAGTCTCAGGATGGCCTTGAACTCTCGGCGATCCTCCTACCTCTGCCTCCTGAGTGCTGGGATTAAAGGTGTGCACCACCACTCCCGGCTTCATTAATTGTGTTTTAAACATATTAAATGACATGGAAAAGATCTATTCAAAAACTACTGAGTTTTTAAGTCATTCAAAAGCTAGACAACTGAATTTTTCAAGTCAATGGGAAAACATACTTGATGACATTATTTCTAAAACTTATATATCACAGGCAATATTAGTTTAAGAACCATTTACAATATTGGATTTCATTTTTATTATAGAATAAACTTTTTTTGTTTTGTTTTGTTTTGTTTTGTTTTGTTTTGTTTTGTTTTTCAAGGTAGGGTCTCACTCTGGTCCAGGCTGACCTGGAATTAGCTATGTAGTCTCAGGGTGGTCTCAAACTCATGGCAATCCTCCTACCTCTGCCTCCTGAGTGCTGGGATTAAAGGCGTGTGCCACCACGCCTGGCTTTTTTTGTTGTTTTTTTTTTCAACACTCTAGCTCAGACTGACCTAGAATTCACTCTGTATCTCAGAGTAGCCTTGAACTCATGGTGATCCTCCTACCTCAGCCTCCTAAGGGCTGGGATTAAAGACATGCACTGCTACACCCTGCTAAAATTCTTTTTCTAAAAATCAAGCAGTATATGTTTTAAAATGTCTTGTAAATTAATTTATTATTACTAATATCTATGATATTTTGAGTAAACTAATTTAATAAACAATTTCAGAATCACAGCCAAAATATTAAAATTTTGAAAGGATTAAACAATTCTGTGAAGAAAGTTAAAGTGATATACAGTATAAAATGCATGATTCTAACCAAAGATATTATAAAGATGACATGTAAGCATTTATTATATTCTCAATATCATATGTTATTAGTGAACTGGAGATTTGAAAAAAATAACATACTACTACACATATTAAAATGATGAAAATCCAAAGAACTGGCAAAACCAAACTACTTCAGACTTCTCAATGGAAACCCTGAAAGCCAGAAGGGTCTGGAATGGAACACTGCAACGTCTAAGAACTTATGGCTTCCAACCCAAACAACTCTACCCAGCAAAAGTATCCCTCATAATAGATGGTGAAAGAAAAATTTTCCATGATAAAACTCAGCTTTACAATTATATGAACACAAAGCCAAACCTACAGACAGTACTTCAGGGAATTCTCCACACAGAAGAAGCAAATAACCAACCTTAAGTGCCTACAAGAAGCAGATCACAATAATCAAACTCAGAGAAGGCACAAAAAACTACGAAGTCCAAGAAAACACCAAACCACATAAACCACCACAATGCGGCAAGGATTCAATCAAACCTCACAGTTATTACCCTAAATATTAACAGCCTTAATTCACCCATCAAGAGACATAAGCTAACATGGTGGATCAGAAAATTAGACCCCTCAATGTGCTGTCTTTAAGAAATCCACCTCACCACTAAAGATGGACACTTTCTCAGGGTCAAAGGTGAAAATGATATTCCAAGCAAATGGAAATAAGAAACAAGCAGGTGTTTCTATACTAATATCAAATAAAATAGACTTCAGACCAAAAGTAATCAAGAAAGACAAAGAAGGCCACTTCTTACTTATCAAGGGAACAAGCCAACAAGAGGATATCACAATCATCAATCTTTATGCACCAAACACAAGTGCACCACAATTCATAAATCCAAATCTACTTGACAACAAAACAGAAATAATCACCAACACCATCATAGTTGGGGACTTCAATACTCCACTATTAGAAATAGATAGATCACCCAACAAAAAGTTAACAGGGAAGTAAGAGAGCTCAACAACACCATAGATCAATTGGACCTAATGGACATCTACAAAATATTCTACCCCAATCCACAGATTACACATTCTTCTCAGCAGCCCATGGGACTTTTTCTAAAGTAGATCATATACTAGGTCATAAAGCCTGTCTTCATTATTTAGAAAGATCAACATCATGTCCTGCATGATATTATATCACAATGCTGTAGTGCTAGAAGTTAACAACAAAAGATGCATCAGGAATCCCACCAGCTCCTGGAAACTGAACAACACACTTTTAGACAATAAATGGGTAGTGGACAAAATAAAACATGAAATTGCAAAATTTCTAGAATTGAATGACAATGAGAATACATCATATCAAAACTTATGGGACATAAAGAAGGTGGTTGGTCCTCAGGGGAAAATTCATAGCAATAAATGCCTTCATAACAAAGACAGAGAGATCCCAAATCAATAACATAACCATCCACCTAAAGGCACTGGCAAAACAAGAAGAATCCGCCCAAAAAAGCTCAAGACAGAAAGAAATAATTAAGATCAGAGCAGAAATTAATGAAATGGAAACTAAGAAAACAATTAAGAAAATTGATGAAACAAAGAGTTAGATCTTTGAAATAAATGAATAAGGTTGATAAACCACTGACAAATTTGATCAAGCAAAAAAAGAAGACACTTCAAATTAACAAAATTAGAACAGGAGAGATCACAAAACACAAAGTTGAAATTGGGAGGATCATCAGGACTTATTTCAAAAACCTCTACACCACAAAACTAGATAATATGGAGGAAATGGATGAATTCCTGGACACATACCACCTACCAAAGCTAAACTCAGAGAAGATTAATCTCCTAAACAAAGCCATCACACCTATCAAGATTGAAAAGGTAATCAAAAACCTCCCCAAAAAGAAGAGTCAAGGACCAGATGACTTCTCAGCTGAATTCTATCAAATCTTCATGGAAGAGCTGAAACCACTTTTTCTCCAACTTTGCCATACAGTGAGAGAACAGGGAAAAATCCCCACCTCCTTCTGTGAAGTTAGTAACACCTTAATACCAAAACCAGGCAGAGATGCCACAAGTAAAGAAGACTATAGGCCTATTTCCCTGATGAACTTAGATGTAGAGATCCTGAATAAAATCCTCACAAACCAAATTCAACAAACATCAAAAGCATCATCCACCTTGATCAAATAGGCTTCATCCCAGGAATGCAGGGGTGGTTCAACATACAGAAATCTGTCAATGTAATACACTACATAAATAAGCTTAAACACAAAAACCACATGATCATTTTGATAGATGCAGAAAAATATAGCATCACTTCATGATCAAAACATTGGAGAGAATAGACATGGATGGTTTATATCTCAACATAATAAAGGCTATATATAAAGCTCCTGAAGCCCAAGTAATAGTTAATGGGGAGAGACTGAAGAAATTCCCAGTGATATCAGGAACAAGAGAGGGGTGTCCACTCTCTCCTCTGGTCTTCAGCATAGTACTGAAAGTCTTAGCTCAAGCAGTAAGACAGGAGAAAGAAATAAAAGGGATACAAATTGGAAAGAGAGATGACATGATTCTAAATATAAGTGACCTGAGAACCTCCATATCTTAAAGGTGATTAACTCCTTCAGCAAAGTAGCAGGATACAAAATTAATGAACAAAAATCAGTAGCCTTTCTATATGCAAAAGACAAACATACAGAGAAAGAAATAAGTGACATTGTCCCATTTTCAGTAGCAACAAAAAATACCTTAGAATAACATTAACCATGAGGGCCCCTTTGAAAGTGACAATGGAAACCAATACTACATTCCAATATAAATAAAAATATATATTGATTAAAAAATACCTTTAATAAGGAAATGTGAAAGGCCTATACAATGAAAACATAAAAACACTTAAGAAAGAAACTGAGGAGGACTTGAGAAAATGAAAAGACCTTCCATGCTCCTGTATAGGCAGAATTAATTTTGTGAAAATGGCAATCTTATCAAAAGAAATATACAGATTTAATGCAATACCAATAAAAATCCCAACATTTTTCTTCATAGAGATAGAAAAAAATGATCTCAAAATGCATATGGAATGGCAGAAGGCCTCGGATATCCAAGCATATCCTCAGCAAAAGAAACATCTCTGGAGGCATCACCATACCTGATGTAAAGCTATATTTCAAAGCCATAGTAATAAAAACAACATGGTAATGGCATAATAACAGGATGATAGACAAATGGAACAGAATTGAGGACCCAGACTTTGGGTCAAGTAACTACAGCTACTTGATATTTGAAAAAGGCCCTAACAATGTAGACTGGAAAAAAAGACAGCATCTTCAACAAATGATGCTGGACAAACCATATGCAGGAAAATGAAACTTGATCCATACATCTCACCTCACCATGCATAAAAATCAAGTCCACATGGATCAAAGACCTCAATATAAGACCAGAAACTCTGCTACTACTGGAAGAAAAAATAGTTGGAACTTTCTATGATACAGGAGTGGGAAAAGACTTCCTGTACAAAACCCCACTAGCTCAGGTAATTAAGTACTTAACCACTGGGATATCATGAAGCTGAAATGTTTTCTCACAGAAAAACATACAATAAACAGAGCCAATTTTAAGCTCCCACCAATTGTGGGCTATAAGAGGGCCTACACCTATTAAATTCTCTAAACTAAAGATGGTTATCCCATTTATCTGGTGCTGACTTCACTCTCCTTTGGAGAATTTGCTTCTCTTTTTCAAATGGATGCAGAACCTGAGGAGAGAATCGGCCTAGCATACCTCACCAGGGCCCCAGTTGAAACCATAGAGTAATTGGGGAAATGAGCAAAAGTGCTGCTTTCTTGATGAATCTGGTACCAGCACAAGGGTGAAGGAGATAGACACAGAGAACACTCATCTCCTATCAAACCAGAGATCCAGAGACACAGAGGCTCCCAAGACCTCATCACTGAAGTCAACCTAAAACAAACCCAACATGGCTCAGGGAAATTTGTGGAAGAGGAGGTGGGAAGATTGTTAGAGCCACAAGGTGAGATAGTAGGCACAGAGACATTGCCTTTTCCCTATAACTGCTGGCTACCCCATAAGGCATGACCCACACTCCCCCATGAGGAGGGTCCCTTCGGGGGGGGGGAGGACAGGAAAGGAGGCTAATGATGGTACCAGCATGACTGTATACACATTATGTACATAACTAATAAGTAAATAAAAAGAATCACGAGCTGAAAAAATGAGCAATATTTGGTGCAAATCTGAAATGTTACAGTCACTTTGGAAGACAGTCTAGTGGGAAAACAGTCTTTTGTAAAGCAAACATATTCTTGCCATACAGTCCAGCAAATGCTCTCTTTGATAGTTTTAAAATGATTTGAAAACTTGACCTATTAACATACAAAATTGTGTAAAAATCTTTATAGCAAATTTAGTGATAATTGCCCAAATTGGAAGAAATCAAGATGTATCTTGATAAGTAAATGGATAAACAAACTGTGATAGATCTAAACAATGGAATATTATTCAAGGATGAAAAGATTTGCTATGAAGAGACTTGAAGGAAACTGATTTACCAATGCAAACTGAAAATAAGGAAATAAAACAATCTTAAAAGTCTACTTACTATATAACTCCAATGGCATGACATCATTGACAAGGAATTAAGGTGACAGAGAAGAGAATTAAGATGGTGAAGGGAATAACAATGTCAATGGGAAATTAATGTGCTAGTTTTCCTTTTACTCTTTCTCATTTTCCTAACTAAATATAATTGTTATCCTTTTATCTTCTTTGCTTGTATATGTTCTCATGTGGGGGAATGTACATATGTGTACAGCTGTGAATATACACGTGTACCTTGGGTGTTGTTCCTCAGGTGCTAGCCACACTTTTTTCAAACACAGTAGTTTGAAACTTACAGATTAGGTTAGAAAGGCTGACCAGAAAACCATAGGAATCCACCTGTCTTCTGTTCTCCAGCTCTGGCATTACACATGCATGCCAGAACACTTGACATTTTTAGTGTAGATTCTGGGATCAAACTCAAGTCCTTATGCCTTCAAGGAAAGCATTTTATTTACAGCTATCTCCTCAGCCTTGTTATATCCTTTTAAATTACTAATTTTTATTTCTTTAACTTCTGTATTATTTTCCTATCTTCTGCTCAAAATTCTGTTTTATTCTTCCATTCATTTTTGCTTATTTTTCTAACTCTTCAACACAGGACTATATATGTGTGTAATATTATTTTCTGATACTGTCATTTAAATGTATATACTTTCATTTAAAACAACCTAATTTGCATCTCATATCTTTTTCATACATTTTATTTTTGGCACTACTTAGTGCTAAATACCTTGTATTTCCCTGGTGAAATCTTCCTTCACTTATGGGTTATTTATAAACACACTGTTTAATTCCCATGTATCTGAGAATTTCACATATTTATGTCTGCGTTAGTTCTTCTCTGGCCAGAAAATATTGTGAATATAGTTTCATTTTTTTTTTTAATTTTACTAAATAGCCTTTCATAATCATTTGTGGCCTACTACATGCTTCCCTAAAGCGGTCTCCATTTACACTTGAAAAATACTATATGTAGTTTAAATTTATGAATATACTTTAAATATAAAGTATAATATTGCTTTGTTATTAATCTGTGTGTTCTATCAATTATTGACAGGATTTTGCAATGTACATTTAGTTGTTTAATTATTTTTAGTTCTCCTTTCAATTCTGTAAGTTTTATTTCATAGTTTTTTTATTCTTCTGGTCAGTATATGTACTTATATTTGATATTTTTGTGCTGAGTCTTTTACTTTTAAATACCCTTTTGACAAATAAAATTAATTGTCTAATTTTTTTGACTGATATTGATATATACTCAGTTTTCTTTATGGGTTTAGTAATATATATAGGATTTATTTATATCACATATGTACTTAAAATAATAGTTTGAATTTTGCTTTTATGCAAAATCTCTAATCTTTGTCTTTTGATTAAAATGTTTAAACTATTTATATTTAATGTAATTTTGGCACAGCTATATTTTTTTGAGGCAGGACCTCATGGGTGGCCCAGGATGGTCTCCAACTGGCTAGAGAGCTGAAGATGAGTGTGAACTTCTGTTCCTCCTGCCTATTTCCTAAATGCTAGGCATAAAGGCATGCACCATCATGGCAAGAAAAAATAAAGTTCTTCAATTTATTTATTTATTTTTTATTTCTGAAGTTAAAACTCAGGACTTTCAATGTGTTTGGCATGTACTCTGCCAATGAGCTACATCTTCAGCTGTATAGCTGCATTTTCATTGATCATGTCAATATTTACTTTCTGTTTATCCCATCCTTTTGATGCCTATTTTGCTCTCTGAGTAATTTCTTTAGTGCTATATAAATATATAATGTGTAATTTTAATTCTTTGATGATTTTCGGATAGATTCTATTGCTTTTCTTAGTACTTATTTAAGAAATTACATGTTCTAATTTACTATACTCTTTCTTTGATAAATATTAACAGTTTTGGCAAAATAAAGAAGCTAATGTCAAATATTGTTCCATTTCTTCCTTTATACCATGACTATTCTACATGAGAACTTTATCTGTCATTAGTCCATGGCAATGTCACAATTGCTTAGCTCAATCTGATGTCTTTTGGAAAAGTAAAGATATAGAGCTGGAGAGATGGCTCAACAGATAAGGCACTTGCCAACAAAGACTAATGACCCTGGTTCAATTCCCCAGTGTCCACATAAAACCAGATGCAGAGTGGCACATACATCTGGAGTTTGATTGAAGCAGCTGGAGGCCCTGGAAGCAACTATTCCACCCCTTCTTTCTCTATCTATCTCTCTCTCTCTGCTTACAAATAAGTAAAATTATTTTCAAAAGTAATGACCAGTATATATTTATAAGATTTGCTGTTCATCTAAATTTAGTGTTTATGATATTACTCTTTTCATCTTATGGATTCCAGTTATCCTCGGGTATCATGTATATTGATTAACATTTTCTAGCAAGTTTGTGAAGTCTCTGTTATTTACTTTTTTCTTCTGTCTTCTGTAATATGCTGCTGAACTTCTCTATGACTTAGAAATTTTAATTATTATATCCTTCAAATTAAGATTTATTTAGTCTTTTTTCATAATTTCTATGTTGAGGTAAAGAATCTTATTTGTTGATTCAGTATTAATATCATTTTTATACTGTTTTAAAAATGATTTTAATATTTCTTTGAGTCTATTAAAAACAACTTATTTGAAATATTTCCTGGTACATCCAATAATTTCTAGGAAAGGCTTTTATTTTCCCTGATTATATGTCATAAATTCCAATATTTATATGTACCAATTTTTATGAAAATTAAACATGTTATATAATATATAATAGCAGACTTGTATTTTATGTTCAACAGATTTTTTTTAATATTAGTCTTCTCTGGACTTAATTTGTGGTATTTATCTGCATTGTGGTGTATGTCCACTCATGTCTCAGCTCACATTTATCTTGTTTATTGTCAGTCACTATTCAGACCATTTTAAAACTGTTCTGTGACATCACAATGTCAACCAGGAAAGTTCTAAATTTTTTGTTATTTTAGTTTCAGCTGGGTGAATTTACAACAGCAGTCAGAAATATATTTGCCTTAACAACACATTCCCTCAGGCTCATAGAGCCAAGTAGTGTGTTCTCTCTTGTTTGCTTGTCTTTAAGAAACATTAAGGCTGATAGATGTAGATGTCGTAGATACCTTCACACAACACCTAACCAAAAGCAGCTGATGGGAGGAAAGGGTTTATTTTTACTTATAGTCTCATGGGGAAGCTTCATGACAGCAGGGAAAGTTTGGTACAGAAAAGGCTGAACATTACCTCTTTACCACAGCAAGTAAAAGAAAACAAGAAGTTGAGGCAATTAGCCCTGGTAAACTGGGTGCTAATAAACCTCAAAGTTGGCCTTTAGAGACACACTTCCTCTAGCAAGGCTCCCACCTCCCAAATTACTACCAGCTGGTGACCAAGAATTCAAAACACATGAGTTTAAAGGGACATCCTTTTCAAACTACCACAGTAGCTATCACTCAATACTCAAATACCAAGTTTGCTGTTTTACTCACTTTTGTTTTGCCGAGAAAAAAATACCCAATCAAAAGCAGCTGATGGGGACAAGGGTTTAATAGCTTACGGTCTAGAAGGGAAGCATGGTAAAGCAGATGCTGGGCATAAATCATCTTGCCACAGCAGCTGGTAGAAAGCAGCAAGAGTGAGCTGAACAAGGAGCTCTACTGGCAAGGAGAGCAGGACAATAGCACTCCTAAACCTATTCCAGCAGTAAGCCCACTCCGACAACAACCTCTTCCCGCAAGGTTTCAACTCCCAAATTGCCACCAGCTGGTGACCAAGTAATCAAAACGCAAGAGGCAATGGGATGTGCTTTACATTCAGACTACCACAGTTCAGTCACCCCAAGTTTACAGTTTTATAGGTGGAGGAACCAGAATGTACTACTAGTAGACTTACTGCTCTAACCCAAAGATGCAGTTTCTCTCGCACAAAAATCTATCCAAAAATTCCAGATTTCTTTAATTTTCAGAGACGTAGAATAGTATTTTTTTTTGTCAACTTTGTGTCAGTTTTAGTTGTTTTAGGGAGAAGATTTACCATTCTCCTCAGTCATGATGAGAAGAATTATATGATGTTAAATTTGTCTATGTGTGGTAATAAGATAAAAACAGAAATTAAAATATCACTTCATGGAAAAATTGTCTGGTTGCAAAAACATTTAAAGTTGTTTCCAAAGTATAGTAGATTTCTGGTGTCTAAATATGCCACTGATGAAGATAAAGTTTAAATTTTAGATGCTCACACTATTCAAAAATAATGTGAATGTGAACTTTTCTGAAAATTCACAACTGAATGGAAGGGAACAAATACTCGCATAAAAGGAATATCACAAAAAGATGGGCATGTTATGGGTAAAAGCTAAAGATTAAAAGATTGGATCCAGGTAACTTATGTGGAAAGAAATGTTGAAGATTGTCTATAGTCATAAAAATAGAAATTTATACATTACAACACAAGGGTATTATAAAGATCACTATGAGATTACAGAAAATGGGAACTATAGGAAAAGAGATATGAAATGTGGAAATTGTGCTCAAAAATACATGAGTAACAGTGAGTGTATATATTTTGAAAAGCAATGACAGCATGTTTCCAAGAAAAACACTGTTGAAAGCATATATAGTCATATTTGATTCTGATTGTGCCATAATGAAACTTTCATAGATCATTGACAATGATTTGGAAAGGTTAAAAAGAACGGATTTAGCTTAATCTGATGCTATCTACAAAGAATAAGTGATATTGCTTCCAAAATCTCCAAGGTAGCAGCAATATTTAAACAAAAAAGTACATAAAAGATTCAGAGTAAGAACTGAATTAAGAAAAGCATATTTACTGCACATTTTAAAATTTGCCTGATATCAAATTAATGTACAGTTTTTTTAGTTTCTTAGAGTCAACAAATATAAGCATACATAATAATTTTAAATGTTATAACAAAATATTTGTCATCTTACCCTAATGTTTGAGGAATGATATATTCCAAAGTGAAAAAAACTTCCTATTTAGTTATATTTGATTATACACCTAAGGAAATAATAATATTGATTTCTATGACTTCATCTACTGCTACGATGATTCTTTTAGATACATAGTGATAATTAGAAAATGTATTATATTGACTTCTAGAACATTACAATAAATAATTGTATAGTATACTTCCTACTCTTTAAATTATGCTGTGTATTCACTGAAGATAATGAAGGGGAGGGACTGAGAAATCTGGGGAAAAAAGTACTTATGCCTATTATTACATTAGGAATGATCTGTATGTTATACAAAGAACGATCTTCTACCTTAAGATGAATATTACACCAATTTTAAAACGTTTATATTAGCTAAACAAATATCATCAAAGGTAAAAAGTGGATTATTCTACATCATTACTACTTTTCCTATGTCTTATAAATGACCGCAGGCTGTTATGAAATTCTGTCTTTCCAGTCTGAACAAAACGACTATCCATAGCCCAAGGCATTCTAGAAAAGCTGCTAAGTGATAATGGAGCTCAATCTCCATCACCAAAGCTCCAAACCTCTCTTAGCTAATGTGGAAAAGAATGCATCCATTTCCCCTACTCCAGCCAAGCACTAATGGCCTTTGTCAGCACTTGGACAGTTATTCCTATAAGTACATTTTGCTGGAAAGTCAGGGGCTACCCAGCTGCAGCACCAGCATAATGCTTGGTGGCTCTTTGCTGGGTGAGGATGTTCGCTTAACATTTCATAACTTTCTAGTATGTTACTTCTCGTGAAAGAAAAAAACTGCCTATTTTGATCTTAGAGAACCAAAAAGATCAGCAAGAGCTTTCAGAGCAAGACTATTTGGAGAAAAAGGAGTCAAGAAGTAGGCTATAGGATCAAGTTTTCAGGCTACTTTTTCTGAGGTGTGCCTGGTTCTCCACTCCTATTGAAAAATATGACTTACATTTTGTTATGGAAAAAAGGGAAGGAATAAGTGAAGAAATAAAAAGGAGAAGTATATAAAGAAGATAACACATTTTTAAGTTGGTGGATGGTCACTTTCTTGTAGTATTTTAAATATCAATTTGTAAATTATGAGGAATTTATATTTGAAATATTATTCAACATGAGATGGTGGGTGTGGTGGTTTGATTCAGGTGTCCCCCATAAACTTCAAGTGTTCTGAATGCTAGGTTCCCAGCTGATGGCAATTTGGGAATTAACACCTCCTGGAGGCAGAGTATTGTTGGGGGCGGGCTTATGGGTATTATAACCAGCTTCCCCTTGCCAGTGTTTGGCACACTCTCCTGTTGCTGTTGTCCACCTTATGTTGACCAGAGAGTGATGTCCACCCTCTGCTCATGCCATCGTTTTTCCTGCCATCATGGAGCTTCCCCTTCGAGCCTGTAAGCCAAAATAAACCTCTTTTTTCCCACAAGCTGCTCTTAGTCGGGTGATTTCTGCCAGCAACGCGAACCTGACTGCAACAGTGGGTAAGGTAGCAAATGAGGCTAATCAAGTTTAAATTTTACCTGTATTTTGCTTTTACTTAATAATAAATCATCACATATTGGAGGTAAATATTGAACTTAATTTTTATTTATACAGGCATGGAAATAAAATGTAGATTATCAATCTAGTAAAATAATGTATGTGATCATAATCAGGTCTAAGGTCTAATGATATGTTGTTCCCCAAGTATTTTATTTACAAAGCAAGAATAAGCTATATAGTCTTTGACTGCTTACCTATGTTTTTATTATAAATCAAAGATGACATAAATTATTGCATTTTAAAAATTCTAAGAAAATAATGTGTGTGGTAGTTTGAATATATGTCCCCCAATATAGTCAATGTTTTATTACTTTATAGTTTTCATCTGCAATCACCTTGCTAGAGGCAATAAATGGTCTTAAGGTGTGGTGATGGTTTGAGATTCCATTGTAAAGATATGCAAATGGGCCTAGCAGGAGTTCCTGAAGTGTGCTGTGTGACCTTTTGGCTGTAGTTTTGCTCTGTGTGCTGTGCTGGCTGGTTGGCTTTTGCTCTCTTGCCTGGTCCTGTGGAGAGCAGGCTGCTTCTTCTGCCATTATGGAACTTCCCCTGGATCTGTAAGCTTCAATAAATAATATCCCTTCCTCCATAACTGTGCCCGGTCTGGAAGTTCATCTCAGTGAACCTGAAGCTGTCTGGAACAGTGTGGTCATAATCAGGTCTAAGGTCTAATGATATGTTTTTCCCCAAGTATTTTATTTACAAAGCAAGAATAAGCTATATAGTCTTTGACTGCTTACCTATGTTTTTATTATAAATCAAAGATGACATAAATTATTGCATTTTAAAAAATTCTAAGAAAATAATGTGTATTTTAATGTATTTTATACTTAGAAAATGCTATATTAAATATATATATATATATATATATATATATATATATATATTTCTGATTATTTCTTTTGAAAGAATCACAAGTTCTTGGGCTTGAGGGATGATGGCTTAGTGGTTAAGGCATTTGCTTGAAAAGCCAAAGGACCCAGGTTTGATTCCCTAGAACCCATGTTAGCCAGATGCCCGGGCGGGGCTGGGGAGCGCATGCGTCTATAGTTCGTTTGCAGTGGCTGGAAGCCCTGGTGAGCCCATTCTCTCTCTCTCCTCCTCTCTATCTCTCTCACTCTCTCTCTCTTTCTTTCTCTGTCAAAAAATAAACATAAAAATAAAATATTTTTAAAAAAGAATTACAAGTTTTCTAATGAATTATCAATGATTTAATATTACCTGAGGAACATGTGCAGGCCATGCCAGATATCAGAGCACTCCAAAACTTAAAGTGAGATAAGAGAAAGATTTGTTCTATTTTGTATAAGAAGAGATACTTGGCTACAAAACACAAGACTAGTCCTCAAATTAAGCTCAAAATAGGCACATTGGCAAGAGAAATAATTAAAAGAAAGAAATGCTTCAGAGGAATGACCTGCACAATCATTTGACATAAAGTATTATATTATATGTCATAAGCATTCCATGAATGTTCTGATAATCAGAATAAGATAGATTGGACCTAGCAATGACTAGTAAGAAAGTCAGCACATGGTGTCACAAATAAAATTTGATTATGGAAAATAGACTTATAAATCTTATAGGAAGGAATGGGCTTTTTCCTGCTTGGGGTTCTCCGTGCTTTGATTCATTATAAGTTAATTAATGGTGTTTGCTATTGATAAGATAATAAACCCCTGCACATTTTGTGAACACAATTTTAATTCTATAACATACAGAAGATGCTTTTTTGAATATGTTTGACTAAATTCCAATCAAAAGGAAGCATAACAAAGTCTTAACTTAAAACACAGTTCTCTTTAAAAATATTTTATTATATATTAAATAATTCAATAAAATATTGTAAAAGATTTATTTTTTCCACAATTGATTCTGTGACCCCACTTGGCAAGAATGGATATTGGAGCAGGGCATGGTGGCACACACCTTTAATCCCAGCACTCGAGAGGCAGAGGTAGGAGGATCACTAAGAGTTCGAGGCCACCCTGAGACTACATAGTTAATTCCAGGTCAGCCTGGACCAGAGTGAGACCCTACTTGAAAAAAAAAAAAAAAAAAAAAGAATGGGTCTTGGATATTGTGATAGTTGGTGGCCATAGGCTCGAACATAATGCCACACACACACACACACACACACACACACACACACACACACACACACGAAAAGGAGAATGATTCTGAGGTTCTGAGGGCATCCAGGGTTATACAAGCAGTAAATAATGGCTGGGGAAAGAATACTGCTCCACCCATAGAGCTGCCTGAAAGACATGCCATATGAGTCATTACTCATGCTGGGGTGGGCTTTTTTGGTGAGGTAGCTGCCTTTGAGCAGCCCATGCTCCTATAAGTAACCCATCACTCATACTCCTGTAACAATTTCTTTTAAAATAAATATTTCAAAATATTATATTGATTGATTGATTGATTTGAAAGAGAAATGAAGAGTCAGATAGAAGGAGATAGAATGGGTACACCAGGGCCTCCAGCAACTGCAAACAAACTCCAGACTCATGTACCACCTTGTGCATCTGGCTTACATGGGTATTGGGGAAAGGATACTGGGTCCTTGGGCTTCGCAGGCAAACACCTTAACTACCAAGTCATCTCTCCAGCTCCTAAAACACTGTTCTGTTAGGATGTGTCTCTGTCCAGAAGCAAACCATAAAACACAGGCATTTCCATTTAGATTTAAGAGGATTTGTATATTATGCATATAAATTATTCAATCAATGACTTTCAAACCATTAAGATTTTATGGAATGCCAACCTTGTTTAAGGCACTGTGTCCAAATAGGAAAGTACAAAAAGGGATAAGACATGTATGTGAGACTTCTGTTCTAAAATGAACATGACATCTATGGAGTTTTCTACCATGGTTTAAAAAAATTTTCTCAGTATCATAGAAATTATTGTGTCTCTAAAATTGATCATTAACTTAGAAAAACAAATTCATTCATTTTAATTAGAGAGATGCAGAGATATAAAGAAAAACTGGAACTACAATTTCTCAAGTGTTTGTGACCAGTTTGGGAATTAAATTCAGAGATCTTAGGCTGGGCATGGTTGAGCATGCCTTTAATCCCAGCACTTGGGAGGCAGAGGTAGGAGGATTGCCATGAGTTCCAGGCCACCCTGAGACTACATAGTGAACTCAGGTCAGCCTGGGCTAGAGTAAGACCCTACCTCCATAAACCAAACAAGCAAACAAAAAAATTCCAGAAAGATTCATAGTCACCTGTTTGTTGGGCAATTGTAAACAAATGTCTATTACATGTAGGGCACCAGGAACATGTCAAAGTAACAATTCCATCAGAGTCCCACTTGCAAAACTAGTAAGTTTGTTGAGGATTTTTTTACAGGAGTATGAGTGAGGGGTTACTCACAGGAGCATGTGCTACTCAAAGGCAGCTACCTCACCAAAAAAGCCCACCCCAGCATGAGTAATGACTCATAAAACATCATCTTTGCAACTCATGGCATGTCTTTCAGGCAGCTCTGCTGGAGGAGCAGTATCCTTTCCCCAGCCATTGTTTACTGCTTGTATAATCCTGGATGCCCTCAGAATCATTCTCCTTTCTGTGTGTGTGTGGGGGGGAGGGGCATTATGTTCAAGACCATGGCCACCAACTATGACATATATTGACAATATCCAATATCAACTCTTGCCAAGGGGGGTCACAGAATCAGTTGTGGAGAAAAGCATAGAAGCAGAAGTAGGATGTGTAGCCAATTTAAATCAGGATCTTAAAGATGACATACTAATTGTTTTTTCTTCTTTCATCCTTTCTGTAGGGTTTAAGGTGGGTACTAGTCAATTTTAAACAAGGTGATAAGGCAATACCCTACAGATATTCACAGAAGGAATGGAAGTGTTCTATAGTCATGACACCTTTATGATGCCCTAAATCACGTGCAGGAAGAGTGCCATAAGGGAGAATTTAACATTTATCTTGCTTAAGTGAATGTGTTGGATACCTTGACATTGTTGTCTAGCCTACATCCTAACGTAACATTTGATGGAACTCTTCTGGAAGGTATATAAGAATATGGTACTTTTGGTAATATGAAAAATGTGTTTATTTAACAAGTTGAGAGGATAGTTAATCATACTTATCCTTATATTTCCATTATAGCCAACAGAGACTCACAAGAATTTCAGGATGAGGAATGTCAACATTTTACCATCAAGTGAAATTTACAACCTTCAATATAATTATTTAGCACATTAAATAGAAATTGCATGATGACGGATTTTTTTTTTTTTTAAGATGGGGTAGTGATATGTAGCCCAGGGTACCGTCAAGCTCAAAATCCAGTTTCATCCACCCTAAGAGTTCTGGAATTACAGGTATAAGCCAATTATTTCCATGTTAGTCCAAAAGAGTGTGTCATTTATTGACTATATCAAGTGGTATTGTTGCAGGCAGGTTTGCACTGCTGCCAGAAAATACCTGACCAAGAGCAGCTTGTGGAAAAAAAAGGTTTTTTTTTTTTTTTTTTTTTTTTTTGGCTTACAGACTCGAGAGGAAGTTCCACAATGGCAGGAGAAAATGATGGCATGAGCAGAGGGAGGACATCACCCTCTGGTCAACATAAGGTGGACAATAACAACAGGACAGTGTGCCAAACAGTGACAAGGGAAAACTAGCTATAATGCCCATAAGCCTGCCCCAACAATACACTGCCTCCAAGAGGCATAAATTCTCAAATCTCCATTAGCTGGGGACCTAGCATTCAGAACATCTAAGTTTATGGGGGACACCTGAATCAAACCACCACATTCCACCCTCTGGCCCCCATAAACTGTTAACCATCCATGATGTAAAATGCAATGCATTCAGTCCATCTTTAAAAGTCCCTCTCTTTTTTATCTATCCTAATGTTGTTCAAACATTCCCATAGTCCAAGGTCTTTTAACTGAGCCATAATAACAAAAAATCCCCCCAAAACCCATAATGGCACATAATAAACACTCACACTGAAAATGATGGCATTGACCATAGCAAAGAAATATTCAACCAATACAAATTTAAAACAACCAGGGAAAACATCAAACTCTGTAGCGCCAAGTCCAACAACTCTAGTCAGTGACAGATATCCAAGTCCAATAATTCTAATCATCAACAAGTCTCTGGAGGCCCAATTCCACCCCTCCAGCTAGGCTACTCACAGTCCTGGTAAGCTTTATCAGGGCCAGCAACTTTCCTTAGCAGCCATATTGTGGTCTGGACATCTCCCCTGGGTCTCCACTGCAATCGACAGTCCATCCTCACATCTCCATTGGGTCTCCATGCAGGCATCCAGCAAATCTGCTTCACACTGCCTGTGGCCATTTCCAAAACACAAGACTGCATTGCAAACTCAATGACCCTCCCTTTCCTGCATTTCTTATATTCCACAATACCAGGTGGGGTACCAATTTGTCAATCCAGAGGAGAATAAAGCAGACTTTAAAGAACAGGACATTCCTTTAGCACCCAGGCACCTTCAAAAAAGTACACATTCTTCCTGTTGCCCTAGTGCAAGTCAGATGGCCCAATCTCAGAGGTTACAATCTCACATAATTGAAGCTGAACAGGCAGAAGTTTCAGCCCAAAGATTTCATTTCTGTGCCAAATCTTTCTACTCAACACCAGTCCATTTCTATGCAATGCAACCTTGCACATCTTCTCAGGACACAGGCATACCAGCAAGCCTTTCACACAAACTGCTTTTAGCCCAATCCAGACAAAGCTCCTTTTCACCCTCATAAGCCAATCCTCACAGTAAATAGTTCTTACTGCATTCAGGTCTTGCTACTCAGACCAGAATAATCCATCAAGCTGTACTTAATAGCACTACAAGATGTCTCTTAGGCCAAGGTTTCAAATACATCCACATTCTTCTTGAAAATCATCTCCAAAAGAACAAAGACATACAGTCAGGTGTCTAGCAGCAAATGACACCACTTCTCTGTACCAACATTACTGTTGCAGTCAGGCTCGCATTGCTACCAGAAAATACAGGACCAAGAGCAGTTTGTTGGAAAAAGGTTTATTTTGGCTTACAGACTTGAGGGGAAGGTCCATGATGGCAGGGGGAAAATGATGGCATGAGCAGAGTTTGGACATCATCCCCTGGCCAACATAAAGTAAACAATAGAAACAGGAGAGTATGCCAAAAACTGGCAAGGGGAAAATGGCTATGATGCCCATAAGTCCACCCCCAAGAATATACTGCCTCCAGGAGGTGCTAATTCCCAAGTATCTATCAGCTGGGAACCTACCATTCAGAACACATAAGTTTATGGGGGACACTTGAATCAAACCACCAAAGGTAGTCTTTAAAATTATATTCATTTGAAGAAATTCTTGGACATTTCTTCCATCCTATCTCCTAAAGACTCCTCTCAAAGCCTGCTGGGAATTTTTACAATGGATTAAATAATTTAGAAAAAAATAAGTCTTGATGATGCTGGAATGGCAGGCTGGACTTGGACTGTATTTTTAAGGTCTTCTCAGGGTGCCTAAGTCTGTTAATGGAGAAGCAAGTTTAATCCATTGTTGCTCTACATTGCATGTGAATCATAGTTGAGATAGGATGGTGGTGTGTGCTTCACTATCATAAGCCACAGTATGGGGAAAATTCTTTAAGCCTTTGAATATGGACAAACTTACTTTGACTTCCCAATTTCCTATGGCATGGTCTACATTCTTTCTAGTGGACATTCTTTTAGTATATTACTTCATTAATGTTTAGTAAATTACCACTGCTGAATGAGAATATTTGACAGCAATAGAGACAGTTACTGTAGGATAACCTTCATACCAAGCATGGTGGCTAATAACTACAATCCCAGTATTCCAGAGGCAAAGGCAGGAGGATTGCCACAATTTTGAGGCCAGCCTGGTCTACATATTGAGTTTCAGGCTAGCTGTGCATAAAGAGCATAAGTCTTTCTAAAAATAAAATAAAATAATAGACCAACAAAGAATGAAGTCTGCTCCAAGTTTTATTCATTTGTAGACTTCCCATTGAAGTCTCATTTGAGTTCTTTGATTATTAAATTATCTTACTTTTGGAAAATTAAAGCAAACTCATAATTAAAGCCAAAACATTACCAAGACTAAGAGGTTTCTTTGCTTTGTTGTTGTTTTTGATTTTTTTTTTTTTTTTGGGGGGAGAGAGACAGAGAGAGAGGGAGAGGAAGACAGATAGAGATGAGTACGCCAGCAGCCTCTCAGCTGCTGCGAACAAAATCTAGATGCTTGCGCCCTCTTGTGATCAAGTGCGGTATTGCGCCCCTTTTGCATCTGGCTAAACGTGGGACCTGGAGATTGGAACTGCTGGAGATTGTAACCAGCATTCTTAAGCTTAGGAGGCAGGCACCTTATCCGCTAAGCCATCTCTCCAGCCCTGTTTTTGATTTTTAATAGCTGGCATTTGGGTAGCTTTTAACAATACTCTTTAAGTTTCTAGATAAAATTTCTTTAAGATTTACATTGGCTGTCTGATTAGGATTTCTATTGTACTCATGATAAAGCAAGCATAACTTGAGAAATCCATGCAGGGCCTGTGATGGCTTTGACTGCAATGGAGTGTGAGAGAGTCAGGTGTGGTGTCCAGGGGCACTGCCAAGAGGTTGTAGGCTCTGAGGCCAACACTGTGTGCTGAGGTATCTTGAGGACTGCCCCCTGGTGGATTCCAGCAGGGAAATTCAAATTATATCTATGGTTTAAAAAATAGATCTTCAGTATCTTATGATAGTAAAATTTGAATTTTTCTATGTTCTGAAGTCAGTAATATTAATTGTACTTGGTAGTATTGTGTCTGGCCAAACAACTAGGAATTAATTCAGAAGTCCTTGTTGGAAAATGAGAGATTTGTCTACAAAATATTTTTCTTCAGTTATGTTGAAAAATCACAAGAAATACAACAATCTAGCCAAAGCTATTTCTACTTAGACAAAGGTGTGTCTCAGACTACAGAGCTTGTGGTCTTATAAAAGGCTGCTGAATGGAAGTGCTGTGAATTGCTTCATGCATAAGTTAGCTGTCTAATTCCCCATGGCTTCTGACATCCTCTCATTGATTAATGGTGATTCTGCAGCATCGCCTACTAGATTGCTAAGTATGTGCTGTGCTGTGAACTCAGAGAGCTTAAAGAAACCTGCCTCATGGACAAACCTCATTTTATCATATAAGAATATTTTTCACCCTGAAGATTCTTTTACTTTCCACTTAATATTAAAATATGTATCCAAGAGTTTCTAGTATCCTTAGAATCATTCATTATGCACTTTCATTTTCACAGGTATCAATGTTTAGAGAAATTATTAATTTTTCAGAATGACTTTTTTTCAACAAGAGTTATTCTCTCCTCTCTCCCTCTTCCTTCAAATTGTTCCTCTTCTACTTGCCCCCAACCTTACTCTCACTTCAAAATTGTTGGTCTCTTTAGATAACTAGACTAATTGTTCTCTAATTGTATTCAAAATCTTTTTGGCCTCACCTAGCCTGGTTTCCTGTATGTCTATACACACAGATTGCTTTAGTCTTTGCATGTCTATGTAATATTCCTACACCATACCTGCTTCCAAATCCTCACAATCTATACTAGAAATATTTCTAGTAATTAGTTTGATATTATGTTAGCATATATTAAGGTCCTGGATAACTTAATGGATATGAAACCTTATAATAAACAATATGAAAGAGGGCCTTTCAAAAACCTGGATAAATGAAATGAAAACATGGACTGAAGTAAAAGCAGCTTGATGATAAATAATGAATTTTTATTCACTAAATTAGTATGAATTAATAATATATTAGCTTTAATGGTATTATTCTGATTCAGATATTAAGTATGTACAAAATTATTACTACTTTAATTTTTTTCTGTAGCATTTTTTTTTTTAGTTTGAATGACTATTACCTTAATAAGAAAATGCAAATTTCAGTCCACAGTGTAAAACTCATGGCTCCTAATTTTTCCCCCACCTAGTTTTGAGCCTTGAATGATATTAGGTGGATTTGAAAGCATCGTTTGTCTCTTTACAAATCCCCGGAATCCTCCCTTGCAATCATAGGATACGTGAACTCTCTAAATAATTCCTTGTTTCTAAAGAAGATACTGCTGCAGGCATAGGGTCTGCATATTGAACAAAGTGAAAAAAGAAATGGACCCAACATCTAGGCCATTCTCTTCAATCATTCATTTTCAAAAATGATAGACAAGATAGGGAAAGAAGTGAAGACATAAGCAAGCTGAGTACATAAGCATTTTTTCTCTTTATGAAATACACTTAGGATTGTTTTCATAACACACAACTTGTGTCACAGTATTAAAAAACCCAGATAAGAGTGAAACACACTATGAATGTTTTCATTGTCAATATATCACAATTAAAATGGCTTCCAGAAATGTAGGAATATATAGATCAACACGAAAAATAATCACTTTTTAGAAATCAATACCAATTTGTATGAATAAGATTTGTGGGTTTTATCCAATTTTAAGTATCATTTACAATCTAAAGGAATACACAAAAATTTCTCATTATGGAAAATAGACCGTGATACTCTCAGGATGGAGATATGTATGTGTATATGTGTGTGTGTGTGGGGGTTTCAAGGTAGGGTCTCACTCTAGTCCAGGCTGACCTGGAATTCACTATGTAGTCTCAGGGTGGCCTTGAATTCACGGCGATCCTCCTACCTCTGCCTCCCAAGTGCTAGGATTAAAGGTGTGCACCACCAGCTTTCTCAGGATATTTTTAATAGAGTGTTACATACAAAACAAAATGACTGGGCTAGGATGAGGGCTCAGTTGGTAAAACGCTTGCCACTTGATCTTGAAGACCTGAGTTCAGACCTATAGCACCCACTTAAATGTCAAGTAGGCTTGGTGGCCCTTGTGTAATACCAATATTAGTAAGAGGGAGATAGGGAACCCAGAGGAATTTGGCTAGCTAGAGTAGCCAAATAGGTGAGCTCTGGCTTCAAGTGAAAGATCACTTGAAGAAAGCACCTAACTTCATCCTCTGCCCTACACGTGCACACACATGTACATACACCTACCAACAAGCATACACACTTAAAAAGGGCAAAAGTGGGGGCTGAGGAGATGACTTAGAGGGTAAGGCACTTGGCTCCAATACCAAAGGGCATCAGTTAATTCCTCAGAACCCATGTAAGCCAGATGCACAAGGTAGCGCATGCACCTGGAGTTCATTTGCAGTGGCTGGAGGCCCTGGAGAGCCCATTCCCTCTCTCTCGTTCACTTTCTCTCTCTCTTAAATAAGTACAATAAAATAAATCAATAAATATTTTTTTAAAAAAAGACAAAAGGAAGTTGAAGAATTATTGTAAGATGGTGTAATTTCTCTGACTTATTATCCTTCAAACATATACATCAAAGTTATTCTACTAATATAATTAACATGAAATATACCAAATAAATATCAAATCAAAGTTATTTACAGCTGTATCAATCATGTTTTCATAACTACATATTAATAATATGATATATAATATAATTCTTTAAAATCTACCTTTAATGTCTTATGAGTGGAGAACCAAAAAATCCTCTAACATAAAATAAAATGTTCATACTGCATTTGCACATTTGAGCTATAAAGTTAATATGTGCTCACGTGATTCACATGTGACACAGTATCAGAAATTATAGTTATGTGAGTATGTAATTGTTCCTCATTCAACAAACTCCAGTCAGATGAAATATAAAATAATAAATCTAATCACAAATCTTGATTACAATTTATATAATTGATCCAAGTAGAGGAATTCTTGATTATGTCTTGATTATAGGGAACTAGGTATATTTATTTTACTTAGGTGGGAATTTTGATTTGGAGGGAGGGATATATGGAAACAGGAAAAATTAAAAAATGCTCTATTTTCTCAAAATAATATATTAGATAAAGTGACTTATCTAATTAAACATTAAAATTATGCTTTAAAAACAAAGATCTCATACTGCATTTAAAATGTAATGCCATTTTATTGATTGATTGATTAGAGAGATAGAAAGACAGAAAGAAAAAGGAAGAAAGATTGAAGGAGTGTATTTGGGCATGCTAGGGCTTCCTGCCACTGTAAATGAGCTCCAGAAACAAGTGCCTTTGCATCTGGCTTGACATGCATACTGGGCAGCCTGGCTTTGCAAACAAATGTCTTTAACCATTGAGCCATTTCTCCAGCCCATAATGCCATTTTAAAAGTGGACCCATATACCATTCTTTAGGATTGCATCTTTGAAGTTCATTTTTCTTGCATGGTAAAATAATACCCAATTTATTTGATGGCTCTCCTGATGAGAACAATGCTTGCAAATGGACTTCTACCAGATACTAAATGGATATAGAAAATCTTTTCTGCACATTAACCACAGGAAGGTGTTGACATTAACATATTAAATAACAATTGAGGGCTGGAGAGATGGCTTAATGGTTAAGGCAGCCTGCCTCCTAAGCCTAAGAACACTGGTTCCAATCTCCAGCGGTTCCAATCTCCAGGTCCCACGTTTAGCCAGATGCAAAGGGGCGCAATGCCACACTTGACCACAAGGGGGGTGGTGGTGCATGCATCTGGATTTCGTTTGCAGCAGCTTAGAGGCTGCTGGTGTGCCCATCTCTATCTGTCTTCCTCTCCCTCTCTCTCTGCCTCTCTCTCTCTGTGTCTCTCTCCCAAATAAATAAATAAATAAATAAACAAACAAACAAACAATTGAAGCCATTCTGGGTGCTTGTACATTAAGAAAGATTTTGCATTACATAGCATAACTATCCTCAAATAAAAAAGGGAAGACAAGAAGAGTTCCTTGGAGAGGAATGGATAGAGGGTTTTCTAGAATCCCAGAAGTCTCACAGCCACCAATAGAACTAATTTTTAGCCCTTGCTCCAGATCCTTCTCCTGATAAAAGGGACCACATAAGTCTGTCTTCCTTGTCCCATCATTAGTCACACTCATTAAGTTACTTCACATTTATTTTAATTTGTTTTATATATCTGTAATTATAACATTCCACTAACTAATTTTCTCCCTTCCATCTTAAGTTGTATGTATCCACACATTTTAGTCCACTATCTAATGAAAGGGTCTGCATTTACTTTCTAGTCTGAAATTGCCAAGACCCATCTGAAATATATAACCATACTTGTCAAGACACTAGACATTAGAAAATGAAGGATGAAGAATCATGATCAATTAAAAACAAATGAGGTGAGACCTATAAACCTTAAGTCCCTGGAGTGTTTCCAGGCCTTGGCCAGAAGAGCTGAGGTAGAGTCCAGAGCACATCATGCATTGAAGAACCAGCCCTGTGATTCTAGTTAGAAGTAAGTGCCTCAGATTTTTAAGTTTACAGGACAGACTTCTGGAGAGAAGAGAGCAGCTCTACACAGGAAGAAACCAAGGGATCCACAACAGAGTTCTTTCCCAGTCAGCAGTGCACAGGCCTGAGGAAACACCCTCAAGCTATGGAAAGAAAGACTAGATGGCATTTGTACTAATAGTGACCTTCCCACACACAGGGATGAAAATAGTGTTTGTTGATCTCAGTTAGACTAGAAAATCTCACACTATGTAGGGCAAGACAGAGTCTTATCTCAGAAGTGGAGATTAAGCATGGTGTGAGCTCTCATATCCAAAATCATAAAAATACAACAAACCATTTCTAAGTAATTTGACTGTATCCCAGAACAAAGGTCAAGAACATTTACAACAATGTAACACATGCAATGCAATGCCTGCTATCCAATCCAAGATTATCAGGCAAACAACAGGCAGGAAATAGAAGCCATTATCAGAAGGAAAATCAGTCAATTTAAATTGTCCTGGAACTAATAGGTATGAAAGTTATCAAAGACTAGAAAAGATAAAACTCTGTCCCATATTTCAAGAGTTGAAATAGACACATTAGAGATATAAAAATCACAAATAGAAATTCTAAGCTATCTAGATAGAAAGTTTGACAGAAAAATACACTGGAATTTTGAAATTTTGAAATTTTAAATTAGATTTACTGCTCTAATCTTCATAATCTATATCAACCTGTTAAACTGCAGATGATAGGTAATATTACAAAGATCCAAATGACATGCTGGAAAAGCAACAGGATAAGGTGCACAGCATGGTGTTTAGCACAGGGTGACAGTGATGATCTTGAATTAATTGCATTGCTTCCCCATTCAGATTCTTTTCTGGTTTTCCATTGATTAAGGAATAAAACCAAGCTGTCTAGGTTAATACTCAAGACCTCTATATTCTGGCTAGAATTGGTCCAAGTTATATTCTTTTATACATTTATGTAATATATTTTAGTCAAACTAAATTCATCATTTCCCCAGGTCCCACAGTTTTCTTCCTGGTTGCTGGCTATGGTCTAGTTGTCCTCCAAATTCCTATGGTGGTGTGCTAACCCCTGGAGCCTCATAATGTGATGGTATTTAGAGTCTAGCCTTTATGGTGGGAATTATGTTGAAACAAGACCATTAACATGGACCCTAATCCATTATGATCGATGTTCTCATAAGAAGAAGAAATTTGCACATAGACACACTTAGAAAGATAATGGGAAGACAAGCCATAGGTAAGTGAAGGACAGAGGCCTGGAGCAAACAATTCCCTTAGAAGACACCAACATCTTGATCTCAGAACTCTAGGCCCCAACTACGTGAGGGAATGCATTTCTATGATTTAAGCTACCCAGTCTGGAGTGCTTTGTTTTGACAGCTGATAATACACAGCCTAGCCATGATCTTCTGTCCACAGCCAAAACCTCAGCTTTCTTCAGAAATTTTGCTTAGATAACTTGCCAATTTTTCAATCAGATGGACAACAGAGAGCACTGCCTTTGTCTAAAGCCAATGTCATGTTATAATTCTTCTTTGTCATTTGTCTACATACAGAATTATTATGGGGGTGTTTTCATTTGTTTTATGCTCTAGTACTCTTAATGGACTGACATTTCATAGAATGTAGAACCTAATTCTGATGTTTTTTCACCTACTTCACATAATCTAGCTGCTCCAAGCACATGGTAGAGTCTCCATTAAGATATTAATTTAAGCATATCATATGTCTAAAGATAGCTCTTGTATTTATGTATTTAGTATGCATTTGTATAGTTTTCATTGTACTGTAGCATTTGTAAAAAACCCTATGAACACAAGTAACTAATTTGTCTGATGGAGGAAGCTTTGGTTTGGCTTTGAAAAAAAGTCTATGCTCTTTTTAGGCATTGTGTTCCTAAACGTATTATGAATAAATAACAGATTTTTCTAACATGTTCAAAAGGAAAAGTAATTATCAATTGTATGACTGTTCATCTTAATTGCACCTCTGTGTTAGTAACTAATGTTTATGAATTTCTGTGTTCAGCCACTAGGCAACACAGTCACTGTGCTGAGGAGAAGCACTGTCTTGCCTTCCTTGGGATAAGTGATGGGAGATGACACTTTCCTGTCAAAGAATCTGTCATTTCTTTCACCACCTCAAACATCATCTCCACCCACATGTTCACTATTACCAGGCCTCACCTCACCTTTGTTTTGCTTTTTTTTCCTGGAGAACTAACCTATTTGTCTATCTCCTCACAGGAACCCACAGAGAAAGCTAATGGTAACTGTGGCCCCCAATATATTCAGTGTTTTATTAGTTTATAGTTTGCATCTGCATTGCTAGAGACAAAGTCACTGGGCAGATGTGAAGTTGTGATGGTTGGTTTGAGATTCCATTGTAAAGATATGCAAAGTGTGCCCAGCGGGAGTTCCTGAAGTGTGCTGTGCTGTGTGGCTGGTTGGTTTTTCCTCTCTCTGCTTGGCCCTGTGAAGGCAGGCCAGCTTCTCCTGCCATTATGGAACTTCTCTTGTATCTATAAGCTTCAATAAATAATATCCCTTCCTCCATAACTGTTCCTGGTCTGAAAGTTCATCTCAGCAAACCTGAAGCGGTCTGCTACAGTAACAATCTTTAATTACATGTTAAACTCTGAACAGGCAGGAAAGGATTTAAGATCCCCTTGAATCAACTTATATATGAGAACGCTCCCTAGCCTTACACAGGTAGAACTCTCCTCTATTCTCACACTACTCCTCCGTTGGGGAATTAGATAGCATGTATAACCTTTTATAACAGGTTTTTTTTTTCACATCCCACTTCTCCTCATTAAGTCTAAGGGTTATGATGGTAAAAAAAGAAAAGAAAAGAAAAGAAAAATCTCATTTATTTTGTATGTGTGTCTGGAATATGCAACACATTGGATGACACACAGCAGACTCTTTTCTCCACTAGGTGGACACTAGCAATGCAGGTTAAAAGATTCCAGTAGAGAAGTGTATGTCTCTTCCTCCTCTTCCTCCCTTTTGCTTTTCCTTCACATTTTTTACTGGTAGTGTTTGTTGCTCTCACTTTGTTGCTGCTGTTATTATTCCTTATCAGCAAATCCCAGTGCAGGCTTATATACAAATTTCACAACTAAGAGAAAGCCTAGTGTCAGATGTTAGAAAGAAAAAAGGTTTATTTCCTTGAGATCTATGGCTCACTCCCCCTCATTGAAGTAGAGTAATGCTCACCAGAATGGCTTGCCCTGTAACTATGGCTGCTTGGCCTTCAGACAAAAGCATTTATTTCCTGTGGTTCACCCAGACCTCAGCCGTCTCCAGAGGTGGCTTTTCAGTTTTAATTTGCTGATGGTGGTTTTATTGACATCCGTGGGACTTGCAATGTGCAAGGAGTGTCCTCAAGGGGTTTAGAATCCTAGGAGCAACCTTCTCTATATAATTAAATGCTCTATATTCCAGAATATTTTATGGTTATTTCCACATATAAATAAGTCTTGCTGTTGTTGTATTTATTTATTTATTTATTTATTTATTTATTTATTTATTTTCCAAAAGAATGCCACCATCCCTGAGCTTCCAAAAAAGAGGCTGCTGTCAGCCCTGGGAACCACTGATGGTAGGACCTGAGAGTTTTGGCCCAGAATCTGGTTTATCTGAAATGCTTGGAAATTTCATCTATTAAACATGATGCATACCTGATCTCTAGGATGTAAGAACTGTAAATAAAGGAAATACTCTATAGAAGAGGTAAGACAAAAATACTGTACAGAAGAGGTAAGTTCTCAGAAGAACTTAAAAAAAAGCAAGGTAACAATAAAGATTTAAACATGAAGACATAAGTGGATTTTCATAGATTAGATATTGACTGACATCCTAAGTAGTTAGAATGCATGGGTGCCAGTTACCATACTAACAGGTAGAGCTTAATACCATAACTAACAACTATAATGTTAAGTTTAATGAGAGAAAAGCCCTACTTTCCTTTAATTCTTCTTTATTCTTTCTATATGATTTACTGCTACTCAAAATGAAAGTATGGTACATTAACGAACCTTATAAAGCTCAGAAATGTGGCGATAAACTCCTGCCACAAAATAAATTTCTGTGAATAAGCAGAGAAACAAAGATTTGGGTCTATCTTACCGACGCCCTTTTCATAGGCTGCAGATTCTTTGTCCAGGTTGCCTTTCTCAGCCCAATGCATATGTCATGCCTACAACTATGATTGTCTATTACAAGGAAGTACAGCTGCACATGTCTAGAGAGAACTGCCTGCCTGCACTTGGTTGACAGAAGTCTCACTAGCAGATGCCTGAGCATGTAAGCACTCTCCAGAGAGAAAATAATGAGCCAGAGTCTGACTGATCTTGACATACAAAGCCCCAGCTCCACCCACTTATTTTAAGACTCTACAATTCTGTTGCTACTCATACTTGCAAACACCACATGGAATAAGGTTTGGTTCAGACGTTAGTGAAATCCACAAATTTGCTTAATTTCTTAACCTGCTTGATCTTGCTCCTATTTCTTTATAGAGGTGTCTAAGCATGCTTACACAAAATTATCTACTAGAGTTCTGTTCTATCATAAGCAGACCTAAGGATGCCTTTCATTCAAGTTTATATTCAAAATGTACAATTGAGTTATGAGATAAAATGAGCCCTTTATTCTACCTGATGTTGGGTGACCTTCCTGAGCCAATAGAGTTCTCAGCACTAAAAAGTAAATGACATCAAAATCCCTACAGTTTCCAGGACTGTTAGTAATCTTCATGATAATGACAATAGATTTCATTCTTGTATCAAGATCCATGTTAAACTGATTATTTTTTCCATTCACCTACAGCCTTTTATTAATCTCCTTCACTAGGCTATCCTGCAATAGTGATAAACAATGAAAGAATAATTCTTGTGAAATATTAACTAGGAACATTACTTAAAGTGAGAAAAAGATACAAAAATGAAGATGTGTTTTGGAAAAAATATTGTTAGAAATAAATGTATTGATGTGGTTTTAATCCTCAATTAAAATTGTGTATTTTTCTAATGAGAAACACAAGTATTAAAAAGACTCACAAGGTTATATGATATCAGCAAAATTATAAAAGGGGGTGAAAAACCAGACTCATCTGGCTTCACAGCTAAGATATAACACCTAATATCATGTAGTGCTATGTACTACAGTAATGGGAATATTGAATAAATGAACATCTGAACCCTACTTCAACCAAATTTCCAGACCATCTAATGCCAGACCAAAAAAAACTTAGCTTATTCTTCAAATTTGGTCAGAGAACTTTTTTTTTTTTTCTGATGACAGTGGATAGTGGAGAAATAATAAAAAAAAAAAAATCATCAAATTGCCAAGAAGATCTGACTATTGACTGCTCAGGACCAAGTGAGACATCTCTATCACCCCCTCCAAGGTTCATTGTGTAAGAGGGGTTCAAAGACAGTAAGAGCTAGAGAATGGGCAGGAGTGCTCTGGATACACTGTCCCCCAGATAGGAAGTGAACTTTGCTTTCAAGACCCCATAATGGCTGTCATTACTGCCACAAGACTTGAACAACATTGAGCACTTCAACCTTACCATATTAGTGATGGAGGAGGGCAAAAAAGAGACAATGGAATAGAAGAGGGACTAATTGGAAAGAGGAAGGGGTTCAGAGGAAAGGGTGGGGAGGAGGGACAAAATAAGGTAATGGGTCGAGATTAAGATCAAATTACATTATGTTTGTGCATGAAAATTATCAAGACAAAGTTATGTAAAAATGATTGCACAGCTGGTAAGATGGCTCAATGGTTAAAGCTTGCCTTCAAACCCCTATAACTTGAGTTTGATTCCCCAGTACCTACATAAAGCCAGTTGCACAAAGTGGCACAGGCATCTAGGGTACATTTCCAGTAGATAGAAGCCCTGGTGTGCTTTCTCTCTCTCTCTCTCTCTCTCTCTCTCTCTCTCTCTCTCAATGTTTCTCTTCTGTCTGTCTCTCTCTACTTGCAAATAAAATAAGATAAAGTAAAATAAAATAATTAAAAAAAAAAATGTTGCATTGGTATGTGTTGAGTATCCTCAGCATCTGTCTCCTTCACCCTGGAGCTGATTGTGAGGCTCACCATGGAATCAGCACTCTTGTTCATCTCCCAAGTCCTCTATGGTTTCAGCTGGGCCTTGGCTGAAGTGCAAGGGGTGGTTTATTTCCTTGGATCTCACTATCTTCTGCAAAAGAAAAACAGATTCTGCAATGGAAAATGAATTCAGCATAGGTTAAATGGGATAAAGTGTTATTAATTTGGGGAGAATTTGATGGATATAGCCCTCTTTTAGCCAAAGACAAGTGGGAACTTATCATTGGAGAGCATAATCTTTGTCCCCATAGGATTTTGACCTGGTTCCTAGGTCCAGATATGGGTTCCTTTCCTCTGAGCCAATCAGAAAGCTATCGGTTACTCACCAAGGCTGTGTGCCACCATTGCACTGGTGTATACATCTTGTCACAGTGTTTACTTCTGAGTAGCTTAGACTGGAGTCTCCTAAGAGCTCATCACCACAGCTCAGGGAGTTTTGCAGAACGGTAGGGGATTGTAAGAGCCACAGGTTGGTATGTCATAGCAGAGGCATTGCCCCCGACCCATATCGGACTGCTGCTCTCACAATAACCCACATAACCCACAGCCCCATGGGGAATACCAAAAACTCCACTATGGAGGGCCCCCAGAACAAGGGGCAGAGATGAGGGAAAGGATGGTACCAACACATGATGTATCAACACTAAGTATTTCCTTAATAAAAATAAATTAAAAAAATAAAATGTGTGAATAGATAAAAAAGTGACTGCATAAAAGACAACAGTTACTATGTCAACTTGACAACTACCAAAAGGAGAAGGTAATGAAACATTATGTTCTGGGATAAGTGAGTACAACTTTAGTGTGGATATAAAGATATTTTTTAAAGTAAGGATTGAAAAGCAGGTAAAAATAAAGGAAAGAAGAAAATATGGTCATCTTTCATAGGAGGAAGTGGCTGTCTTGACAGTTCAGGTGAAAATGTCTGAGCAATCTATTCAGCTTTGCTTCAGTGGGAGGTGGTAACCAGGCAGGGAGTCTGGCAGTAGATAGAAGGAGAGGCTGGGAGGCTCCTTTATGCCTCAGCAGTGGAGTTTGGAAGAAGAGAGCCACAGTGATATCTGTAGGCTGCTTATCTATTTGAGTCTTAAGCTCCACTTATTCAAATTCCTCCACAGGTGCACAAGGTTCTCTAAGACCAATTATAAACAACAAAAATAGAGAATACTATAAAGAGAAATATACAATACTATGCATAAAGGGTACTATGATTTTTTTTCTGAAAGTTCATAATTTTCAGCATGTATAATATAGATATTCAAGTCTTGACATGCGTAGAAACCTTATATTCCCAGTATGACAGTTACCTTCTTATTGCTGGGACAAACTATATGACCACAAGCAGCTGGAAGGTAAGGATTTGTTTTTGCTTATAGTTTCAAATGGAAGTTTCCGTCTTGGCAAGAAAAACATGGCAAGTGTAGATAGCTAGGCATCACATCTCCACAAGATCAGAGCGGGAAGATACAGTCTAAGCTCACTGATACTGGTAAGTGGGGCAGAAGTGCAACATCCTTAACAACCCAGTGACGCAGCTCCTCCAGCAAGACTCTCCCAGCTTGGGATTAAGTATGAGGCTTAATCACAAACACATAAGGCTACAGGAGATACTTTACATTCAAACCACTACACTGACTTTGGACTAGCCCTCATTCTTTTTATATTTAAATTTTTTTGTAACTTCACATTATTTAAGACAAAATTTTTTAGCACTGATTGGGAAATGAGAAAACCACATCTCAGAAACATAAAGTAACTTGCTAGGGCCATTGTATTTTAGCTGGTAGAATCAATGTTCAGAGTCATATTTAAAAGCAAACTCATATACACACAAATTTTAAAAAAAATACCCTGTGTTCCTTGCTCCTTATTAATAAATATATTTAAATAAAATATATGTATATAAGAATTTAGAATAATGTCCAGGATATAATATATTTCAATGTTTCATTTTTCCTTTCATTTCTATAGCAGACAGAAAAATGTGAGAGAAAATGGAAGTTCTGATCCAGGGTCAGGTCAGGGAAATAAAATCTATGGACAGAGCATTTAATATTTAAAATATATGGCTACACAAGTGCTTCTCATGTACCATGGAAACCATGGAAATTGGAAGTTGCATCACTAATGCAACTAGAAATACTACTTCCTCAAGAGAAATTATTTATAGTTTTTATATAAAAAATATTATTATTTACAAAAGTAAAACAAGTACACATTAAGATAAGTACACAGGGACCTTTCATCACTTAAGGATACCTCAGAGAGTGGGAAAGTGAGGTATTTTCTCCAAAGTAATTTGAACAAGGAATGTGTATTTCATAGAGCATGTTACCTGGAGCCAATATTACCACTAGGATATGTATTAACTTCCCCAAAGGTGGGGGTTAGAAGGGTACAGCTGCTAGGGATAGGGAAGCACAGAGGCAGAGCGGTGACTGCTGAACTGCTAAATTTAGTAGAGAAACATCATGCTCATATTATGGCACTTAATATGCCTCCTTATAGTGTTATAATCAGGTGCTACCAACCTGCTTTATGAGACTTTAAATGCTATTCTTCTTCTTCTTTTTTTTCTTTTGTTCTTTCGAGGTAGGGTCTCACTATGGCCCAGGCTGACCTGGAATTTGCTATGTAGTCTCAGGGTGGCCTCGAACTCACGGCACTCCTCCTACCTCTGCCTCCCGAGTGCTGGGATTAAAGGTGTATGCCACCGTGCCCGGCTCTAAATGCTATTCTTAAAGCAGGATCAACAAGTAGCAGAAGTTTAAATGTGGGTTAGGATTATGAGTATGTGGGAAGACACAAGATAGCTCAGCTCAAGTACACTGATGTCATCAAGGTTCGAGTGGTAACATTTTCCCCATTGTGTCCCAAGACACTGGGACTAAGTGACCTGCAAGTATATTTTGTCGATGGAATTAGCACTCTGAAGGACTTTACTTGTGATACAGATATAGAAAAGATACTTCTGGCCTAAAAGGCCTCCTACAGGTTACATAATAAAATAGCCATTCTTTAGATTGTATGCTTTCCTCAGTATCTTGCTACCATGCCTGAAATACCAGGATCTCAGATTGTGCATCAATCAATTATTGAAGTTATTTGTTATTGTCTAAGAAAATTTCATTTTTTCAGGCCATTTTAAAGTAGCATTAATTATCCAGAAACTCTGAATGAAGGAAAACTGGGAAAGCTGAGAGAGGTGGTGCTTAGGGACCATGGACCTGGCCAAAGTACCACAAACAAGAGGACACCAATCAGTGGGAGGACAGAAGGTGGAAGGATGAGTGCTGGACTCTGGAAAACTAAAAGTATCAACTTTTACTTTGCCTAAAATTTTCAAAATTATAATTATTAAAAATGTCATTTGTGAATTAACACAATGATAATGTAAGTATATATCTATCTTAAATAAATATGGGAATATGTTTTGGAAAAACTGAGAGAATTTGGTGGGGCAACTTTGATTATAGGAATGGCCAAACCCTATACATACATTTTACAGAAAGAAAAGAGCCTTTCTTATCAGAAAAAAACCCTAGTAATCTTTGTTTAATGATTTTAGAATAACTTATTAAAGTGTGAATAAGATCAAGTGTGTGATATAGCATCATGGAATGAATTTAGACTTTCTACATTATCATTAGCAGGTGTGAATTCTGGTTGCTACATCTGTAAATTGTTATACTAACAGCAATGTACTTTAATTCTCAAAGCTCCAAAATGATGTGGGACTGACTGAGTTGACGCTTCATTTCTTCAAATGCTCTTAATAGAGTCATTTTCTCTCTCTTAGTTTAATGCTGTTATTTCTGTATTATGAAACTGTTAAGGAGGTGATCCCCACATTCTGGTTACATCCTTGTCTCTTCTCCCCTCCATGCTGACTGTGGGTATGGAGTAGGTCATGAGATGGGTTGCCTATTGATAATTTTTTTTTTTTTTTGCTGAGAAATTTATTTCCTACTGTACTTAATAATTATTCTTTTAAATTGGAAAGATTTTTACACCTACACAATTAGAGAGAAGTTAAAAAATTACCCTTATTGCCTATAACGCTAAGATTTTTCAGTCTAGTATATTCAGTTTAAGTTTCTTAAAACCTCTTTCTGAGACAAATAATAATAATACCCTAAATGAACAATAATTAAAGGAAGGATGGGACACTCTAAAGGGAAATTCTAAAATAATACTAGAGTGTTATGGATTGCTGTTTGCCCTTTGGTTTTCTGAACTTCCTCCAGAATAACCCACTAAGATCTACGTATGTCATTCTAGGGCTTCCTTTAACCCACAGATTCAAACTCATCCAAATTTCCTCTTGTAGGTAATGGTCAGGTTTATCACAGCAACAACTCTACTTCTGAAAATCAATTTTCCATGTTAATTACATTTCCTATTGCTGTCACAAATAAATGACAAGAGAGGCTTATGGTCTATTTTGCTTCACAGTTTGAGAGGATACAAGGAAACAAGAAGTAACTTCATATTGTGTCCACAGTTAGGAAGCAGAGAGAAATCAGTGCTGGTTCTCAGCTTTCTTTCCTTTTTTCTCCCCCCTTCTTTTATTCTGTCTAGAACCTCAGTTCACAGGATAGTGCTGCCCATGTTTAGGATGGGACATCCACATGCAATGAATCCTCTCTGGAAATAGCCTCACAAACACATGTGTCCCCTAAGTAATTCTACAAGTTAGCAATAAAAATTAATGATCATAGTAGGAATGACCTTTCTTATGACCTAATGGTAAGATAATGTGAGGACTTTAACCTTTTTTTTTTTTGTACAATTTAAATACCAACCTTTTTATTAAGAATATATTTGGCATGGACACATCGTGTGTTGGTACCATCATTTCCCTCCTTCCTATCCCCATTCCGCTGAGGGTCCTCCTCAGTTGAGTTGTTGGTGTTCCCCTTGGTGTTGAGGGTTATAAGTTGTAAGAGCAGCTATCAGTCATGGGGGGTGGGGAGCAAGGCCTTGGTATGCTGTCCCAACCTGTAGCTCATACAATCATCACACTCACTCTTCCACAAAATTCCCTAAGACGTGGTCGGTGTGTTTTAAATCTGCTTCAGTGTTAGGCTTTCAGGAGCTTCTGGTTTTCTGCTTTGGTATAAGATGAGTATCCTCAGAGTCTGTTTCCTTCACCTTGGTGCAGATTGTCAGGCTCACTGTGGAAGCAGCACTTTTGCTCATCTGCCCAATTCCTCTGTGGTTTCACCTGAGCCCTGGCTGAAGTGCAAGGGGTTGTTTATCTCCTTGGGTCTCACTACTTTCTGAAAAATAAAAAACAGATTCTCCAATGGAGGATGAAGTCAGCACAGGTTAAATGGGATAAGCACTGTTAATTTAGAAATGTTTTGATGAATGTTGCCCCACTTTTGGCCAGAGACTAGTTGGAGCTTGCTGAAGACCATAAATCTTTGTCTTCATAGAATTCTGACCTGGTTCCTAGTTCCAGCTATGGGTTCTTTAAATACCAATCTTAACAAATCAAGAATATACATTAATAAATAAACTTAAGCTTCTGAGGATTCACATAAAGTTATGGCAAGAAATGTAGAGTTAGCTGTAGTAAGATTATAGTTAAATGTGATTATTTTATGGGGTCCAAATTTCTTAATGCATCATAAGTGTCAAATGTAGTCCACAATTATTCTGGGAGAAGATAAACAATTAAAAATGTAGCATTTGGGGTCTGGAGAACATGGCTTAGTGGTTAAGGCATTTGCCTGCAAAGCCAAAGGACCCCTGTTTGATTCCCCAGAACCCATGTAAGCCAGATGCACAAGGAGGCGTATGCATCTGGAGTTGTTTGCAGTTGCTGGAGGCCCTGGCACACCCATTCTCTCTCATACACTCTCTCTACCTCTTATTTCTTCTCTAAATAAATAAATAAATAAATATTTTTAAATGTAGCATTTTATAAGTATGTTTTACTTTTCCAATTGTGTTTAATGCAAAAAAATAAAATCTTCTTTCTTTCTTTTGAGAGAAAGTAAAAAAGAGAGCAACATACAGAGAGAACATTAGCATGCCAGGGCCTCAGCCACTGAAATCGAACTTCAGATGCTTATACCACCTAGTGGGCATATGTGACTTTGCCCTTGCCTCACCTTTGTGTGTCTGGATAACTTGAGATCTGGAAAGTCATACATGGGTCCTTAGGTTTCACAAGCAAGCACCTTAACTGCTAAGCCATCTTTCCAGTCTTAAATTTTATTTCTACTGCATTTTCTTTCTTTACTACCCTTCATTAAACTTGAACATTCTCTCTCTCAATGAAAATACATTAATATAATAACACAAAAGAGGAGTTTGATGGGCTCCAGTTCTGAAACCTCTGGTCTCACTAAGCTGCTTCTTCAGTTCCTGAAATGTCCTGTTTAACTTAGAGAGGAAAATTGGAAGGAGTCTGCTCTACTGATTTTCAAAGGGAAGATCCAGACATGATTTCTGCATGATTGAAAGGTAGTGTTTACATTTAGGATTTTCTGAGCTTACCAGTTTTAACCTTGAAGCTTAACTGTCTTTGATTTTAGAAAATTACATGCAACCCACATTTTGGATATCTCTAACTCAGAGGTGGATGTTTGCTATGAATGAGAATCACACAGGTCACTTGTCCAGTCCTAAGAGGGAAAAAGAACACAGGACATGCAGATGAGTGGAGAGGAAAGTGAACTTGCCTTTGAGCCAAGGAAACAGGAAAAAAATCTCCTTTAATTTGATCTTTGATATGTATTTACATATATAGAAATATTGGGCTCTAAAAAGATTTACCATTTATAAGCTAGAAAGTAAAATAATAGAGAAGTTATGTTAGAACTCGCATAAAATTGTTTTTCATTATAAAATCTTACAAGTAAACTTGATAAAGTAGAATGAAAAGTATTTCTGTGTAAACACAATTTATTTGTATGCATAAAATTTACAAGAAGGGAAAGCATAGTATGAAGATCATTTTACTAAGAAATAGGATGAGACAATTTTCTCTAAAAGAAAAAAACTTCATTCTCATTTAAGGATCAGTTTGAGAAAATATATTCTTGTCCAATAGCCTCTTATTAATAATTCTTATTTAAGAGTTCAGGAATATTTGAGGGTTTCTCAAGTGCAGAAGACCAGTTCAACCAGGCCTCAGATGCCAGACAGGATAGGAGAAAGCGAGATAAGTGAGAGGGAGGAAAAGAAGGGAGAAGGGAAGGAAGTAGGAAAGGAAGGAAAGAAGAAGGAGGGAGAGAAGAAGGAGAGAAAAGAAGAGAGGAATGGTGTGAATGGTATAAGTGGCACAGAAAGCACTTAACACACTGAACATCACAACATGAAAACTATTCACCTGACTTCAAGGAAGGTAGCTCTTCTCTTTCTTCCTCCCTCACTGCTTGTGCCTATTCAGTCTCCAGCGGGGTTTTCTTCTTTCTCCAGTTTCTAGATATCAGAATGTATTCTGGCTTAATCTCTACATTCTGCTTATGTATAGCCAGTTTCAAAAGAAATCTTTTGGAATCCATGACTTTACTACATCAATAATCCTACTCACTCATCCAGCATATATCTGAACTGGAAGGCCCTCAAGCATGCTGGGCTTACATATTTAACTCCACATACATATTAACTAGCCATCACAATATCAGTCTCCACCAGTCAGGCCTCTTGATTCATACTCTTGCATTTGAAAGCGGATTCTCTTTCAATTCTCCCCACATCTATCAATCATATTGTCTTTTATACAGTTGTTTCTCAGAATCAACTTGGAATATTTTTTTAATCTTCTAGTATGTGCCATCCAATATTATAACATTGTCTGCAAGTCCCACACTCAAGAGGCCCCAAATCCCACCATTATTCTCTTAGCAGCAATAAGTCACTTCCCTCACCTTTGCCAACATATTATAAAAATGCTCACTCATCAGTTTCTCTGCTTCAGCTTATGCCCCTGTTTTATTCAGAGCGCAAGTAGAGAAACAGAAATCACATCAGACAATCCATCACTTGTAGATGAGGTTAAAAGACAGGAACCACAACTAGATGCCAAGTATACAATGTTGCTGATGACCCCAGAGCAAAACCACTCAGATTCTTGATCAGAAGTGAATCAAAGATTTTGAAAACTGACCTATGTTCAACGACCACCCCCCCCCAACATACCAGAATTCTGTTGGTGTTCCACTCAGTTACTTCTTAAAACAACCTGGAAATACAGTACCAAAGGCCCACCCAGAACAGAACATGGGAGAGGAAAAGAGGAGTTTGAAAAGCAATTGATCCAAAGGCAATATGCTACACCATCCATGGCTTTTTGTGCCCAAAGAGAAAATAAGCCTTCTTAAATTTAATATATATCATGACAAATGCCTTGTCTCAACTTCTCCTGGCTTTATATCATTTAGTAAATAAAATACAAAGTCTTCCTCTAACCTGCAATCTCTCATGTGACCTATACACTAACACTGTAATGTCATCCGAATACTATTTTTATCCCCTCATTTAAGCATGTCTTTCCAGCATTCATTTGAATAAGTCTAGCTAGGTGTCATTCCAGGCTCTTTCTTCTGTCTGGTCAGCCACATCCTGCCTTGTTTTCTAACTTCATTCAGGCCTGTGCCTAAATGTCATTTCTAAACAGAGGCTTCATGATTGTACCCTAAGAGATTAAACTATGCCCCTTATTGTATTTACTCTTAGTATTATCAGCCCCTAACACTGTAAGACATCATTTGTTTAGGGATGATAAGCTTTCTGAGGGTTATCATGCATTTGTTACCAACTTATCCATAGTTATCAAATCACTTCCTAAAGAATAATATAAAATCAATGCATATGTGTTCACTAAAGAGTAGTAAGGCACTTTCTTGTAAAAGTCTTGGGTTTCATCAGTAATTATATGTCTTAAAATGAATCCTTTTAAAGCTGGAACATGCTTTCTCAAGCAATTAATTCTGTAGATGGCCGATGACAACTTTATAGACCATTATACTTGAAGCATGACTGGAATATAAATTAAATGTTGTGAAAAACAATTTCATTATTATCTAAATTATACAAATTGGTAGTTACTGACCATTTTGAAAAGTATGTTTGGTAAAGGAAAGTGAAAAAAACTTCCTAAATTTAGAATTTTGAAATTAAGATTAATCTATGTCATCAGCTAAAACTCTAAAGAAGAAATGATCTTTGAAACCAACTTGTCAAAACATTATCCATTCCATAAGAAAACATTTCCAATGATGAAAACTAACTTCAGGGCTAGAGATGAGTCAGCAGTTAAAAGTGCTTACTTACAAAACCTGAGGCCTGAGTTCAATTTCCTACTATCCATGCGAAGTTCCCAGGCACTATGTGCAGCTTGAGTTTGTTTCCACTAGCAAGAGGCCTTGGCACATTCATTCATATTCTCTCTCTCCCATCCTCTCTCATAAAACATATAAAAAAAAACAACTTAATTGTATGGAACCAAATTTAATTCATAAATCTGAGGTAGTTCTAGTTTATATAGGTTGGTTTCAGTATCTCACAGCATCTAATAATCTCTGCTCAGTTTCTCTGTTTCCTTTTGTTTTCTTAAATATTTTTATCTATTTATTTCAGAGAAAGACAGAGAGAAAGAAACAGAGAGAGGGTGTGTAATATGGACACACCAGGGCCTCCTGCCACTGCAAATGAACTCCAGACACGTGTACCACTTTGTGTATTTGGCTTTACATGGGTAGTGAGGCATCAAACCTGGGATATTGAGCTTTGTAAGCAAGCTCCTTTAAAGGCTGAGCCATCTCTAAAACCTCTTCTTCTGTTTTTATGCTGAGTAATTATAATACTTTTTAAAATATATGTGTAGGTATTAAATTCTTTCTATGCTAAATAGCCTTAACCCTTCTGTCCTTTTCAGTCAGTTTGACTCTAGACCTTGTATCAAGCCAATTGCCCTCGGTGTACCCACTCCAGGATGGCAATGTGCAGTGCTATATTTCTTATGTCTCCTATGATGGTTTAATAAATTAAGTCAGGAACCAGTTTTGAGCACTCATGAGTCACTGGGCCTCATGCCTGTCCTAATCTCAAATGGATTTAATGCTACATCTCTGGACAGCTGTGTATCAGGCAAATAGCTGGTGATGCTGGCTGGGTTCATTCATCCACACAATGCCCAGTATTTGTAGGCATGTTTAGTAAACCTCAGCTGAGATAATAGAATGTTCTTAATCTCAGGCTACCTTAGACTTGAGAAGAATACAGAGAGAGGGAAGAGGCAAAAAGACAATTCAGACCTTAGAGTAGAGCTGACAACATGGCATTCTGCTATGTTTTGTTCAATAGTACTTATTACCTGAACAGCCCAGACGCAGCAGAAAATGCTACCTTTTTAGAAAGGGCTGGATATAATAGATGATGTTGGAGTTACTATTTTTTTCAAACCATCTTCTACAATTTCCAAAGATTAAACATGCATTTAGTGTGCTGAACACACAGGACATCAAATACAGAGCATAAAGAGATAGTATGAAAGACTTAAATTTTGACACACACACACACACATATACATATATAGAGAAATAATTGAAATATGTCTATTGAAATAATTATCTTTGAAATAATTCAAATTTAGTTGGGTATATTATGCTTATCTTTTTAAAAAATATTTTATTTATTTTCTTCTTTTTTAATGTTTTTCTTTTTTATCTTTTATTTTTTATTTATTTATTTGAGAGAGACAGAGAGATACAGAAATAGGCAGGTAGAGAGAGAGAGAGAGAATGGGTGTGCCAGGCCTCAAGCCACTGCAAACAAACTCCAGATTCATGTGCCCACTTGTGCATCTGGCTTACGTGGGTCCTGGAGAATTGAGCCTTGAACCAGGGTCCTTAGACTTCACAGGCAAGCGCTTAACCACTAAGCCATCTCTCCAGCCCTATTATGCTTATCTTAAAGAAAACCATTGATAATTTATCTTAAGTAACATGGAGAAGAAGGCCAACAGAAGACACCTTTTAGTGCCACTGGCTAAAAAAATATATGAATATATGAATCATTTAAATATCTTTCCTGAAATGCAGCATTCAAATTTAAACTCAATCAGAGATAATTCAAAAACTAAGTGAGGCAGGGCAGTGTCTGTCATAATTTCAGAACTGGGAGGTGCAAAAAGGAGGATCAGAAGTTCAAGGTCATCCTTGTATACACTGTAAGTTCAAGGAAAGCCTGGGCTACATGAGACCTTCTCTCAAAAAAATAGATAGAAAGATAGATACATAGATATATAGATACATAGATACATAGATAGATAGATAGATAGATAGATAGATAGATAGATAGATAGATAGATAGATAGATAGATAGACAGATAGATAAACAGAGGTATCTCCAAGAATTTTTCAAAACTATTGGTTATTTATGTATAGTTTAAAGATTTATCAGTTAAAGATTATTCAGTGAGACAAGAACACTAGATATTATGTGAATTCCTGATTTACTATAGGAGTAAAACCTATGAAATTGTGAAGCTGGTAAAATAAGAAAGGGAGGCACATCTGGCGGAGGTGAAGTGGTGGAGCAGCAAAAGGTGACCTGCAGGAGAAAGAGCCTTATGAGAAGAGGCACAGCTGTGAAGCACAGGAAGTCAGGAGGCAATATTGACTCTGACACCCATGACTTTTTTTCTTACAATTTTCAACATCAGTGATCTCTACAGACTTCAGAGGAAGTGGACATTTTTACTACCAAACTGGAAAATCAGCTTCCTGAAACACTGGCTGGGAAAGGCCTATGGGTAGCTCGAGGAGCCTACAAGCCCACTTCCATGAAATAGCAGCAACTACATGCAAAACCCAAAGCACTTGTCTAGCACCAGTCTCTAAAGTTCAGCATTTTGAATATATATAAATTTTTATTTCCACCTTCTGAATCTCATGTAAATTTCTCTTGTCATCAACTCCAACCTGAATCTCAGTGAGAAAATGAATGCAAAACAGAAAATTTGGGGCTGGAGAGATGGCTTAGCAGTTAAGCGCTTGCCTGTAAAGTCTAAGGACCCTGGTTCGAGGCTCGATTCTCCAGGACCCACGTAAACCAGATGCACAGGGGGGCGCATGCATCTGGAGTTCGTTTGCAGTAGGTGGAGGCTTTGGCACACTCATTCTCTCTCTCTCTCTACCTGCCTATTTCTGTATCTCTCCCTCTCTCTCTCAAATAAATAAATAAATAAATAATAAAATATTTTTAAAAATCCAGAAAATTAGTTTAGCATGTTTGATAGAGGGTGAAAAACAACTCATTTGTCAACTTAATTCATCTTTGAAAAATAATTTTATTTATTGCAAGGGGAGAGAGAGAGAGAATATGGGTGCACCAGCACCTCTTGCCACTGCAAACAAACTCCAGATGCCTGTGCCAATTTCTGCATCTGGCATTCCATGGGTACTGGAAAATCAAACCCAGGCCTTCAGGCTTTGAAAGCAAGCACCTTTAACCATTGAGCAATCTCTACAGCCCCAACTTAATATGTCTTTAAAATATTTTATTTTTATTTATTTATTTATTTGAGAGAGAGAATGAGGCAGAGGAATAGAAAGAGAGAGGGAGAGAGAGAGAGAATGGGCATGCCAGGGCATCCAGCCATTGCCAACAAACTCCAGATGCATGCACCCCCTTGTGCATCTGTTTTACATGGGTCCTGGAGAGTCGAACCGGGATCCTTTGGCTTTGCAGGTGAATACCTTAACCACTAAGCCATCTGTCCAGCCCTAATATATCTTTTTAAAAAATATTTTATTTATCTATTTATTTATTTATTTGAGATAGATACAGAAATAGGCAGGTAGAGAGAGAGACAGAGAGAATGGGTGCGCCAGGGCCTCCAGCCACTGCAAACAAACTCCAGATGCATGCACCCCCTTGTGCAACTGGCTTACGTGGGTCCTGGAGAATCGAGCCTCAAACTGGGGTCCTTAGGGTTCATAGGCAAGCATTTAACTGCTAAGCCATCACTCCAGCCCCTAATATATCTTTTAATCATACTTAACCATCTCCCAAAGGAAAATTGGGCAATATAATATAACTGAACTCACGAAACTAAAATCACTCCCGCTACCTTATTTAGCTTCAGCTGCTATAGTACTATGTCAGAAACTGGGGGCTTAAACACCAGGTATTCATTTCAAACAATTCTACAAGCTGTGAAGTCCAAGAAGAGGATGACAGATGATTTGGTTATTAATAAAGTTTCTATCACTACCACCCCTCATAATGCCACTAATCCCATCACAAAGGTTTTTCTTTTACAATCTTATCTAAACATAATTACTATACCCAAACCCTGTCTCATCATTAACTTGAAAATTAGTGCTTCATCATGTGGATTTAAAGGACCACATTTTAGGTAATGTTACTTCTACTGTGTGACTTTATCCCACTCTGAATGATACTGTTTGCTTCAAATGCTGATTGAGTTTAGGAGTACAGGATAAAATAAAACAGGAAAAAGGGAGTTGGTGAACACATGTGCACATTTATGTGAAACTAATGAAGCACTCATAGACACCATTGCTATATTTATCATTTACTTTATCCATGCATTATTCACACTCAGCAACCTCCTCAATGGCTCTTGACTTTTTGACTAAGAGGATGACTGTGATGATTGATCCCTTGTTGTTAGCTTGATAGGATTTAGAATCACCAGGGAAACAAATCTCTAGGCATATCTGTTCGAGACATTACAGATTAGAACCCACCCTGAGTCTGAGTGGGCCTGTCTCATGAGCTAGGGCCCTGGATGGAATAAAAATGGAGAAAGCTAGCTGAGCATTAGCATTAGCATTCATTACTCTCTTTACGTTCTCCCTGCTGTGATGATATGAGCTGGAGTCTTGGTCTTGCCTGTTCTCCATGCAATGATCAATTCTACCCTCTGGAACCCTAAGCTACATTAAGCCCTTTGTCCTTCCAAAGGAGCTTCTGACTGGTTATTTTCTCCCAGCAATGAGAAAGTAACTGATACAATAACACAAATTTTGATCTTTGAAAGATCAGAGATTTTGTACTCCTGTGTCTATTGAATTATGTTTTTCCATTAAGTTTATTTGAAATGGAGAAATAAGATGTCTACATCATTCCAGTGACAATGGGATATGTCATAATCATTATGTCCATTGTGCAGCAACTCTATTCTTTGTCAGTGTAATCTGTCATCAGAATTTTAAAATGGCCAAGTAACATACCAACTTCTAGTTTAATAAGAAAATGTAACTATTCAAGATTATGATTATTTTAATCTGTTTCTCTATAGCAACTATTTTACAATCTACAAATATTCTATAATATCATTCAAACCTCAAATTATTATAAAAATAATAAACATTGATGTTCTAAAATGGTGATGCCATCAAAACATCTATGAATATGCAATGGACTCATACTGCCTTGGCATAAGACAATTAAAGCAGATTTCTAGCCTTTCTAAGTGAGAAAAAATGTTATAAACATAAAGACACTGTATATTATTGAAACAATACACATTACTGTATCAGGGATATTGTCTTTTTGAACGAGTATCAAAATTTATAGCTGTAACTGAAGTCACTTCCTGGTTAGGTTTTCAGAATCCACTAACTTCTATAGGTCTACCCATCTGTGCAGTCCAAAAGGAAGAATGGGATAGAGAATTGTGATGAAAATCACCATTCTACACATCTTGCCAGTATTGGATGATGGCTGCAATCTCTGGAAATTCTCTAGGATGTGGTATTTTTGGCTTCCTGTTTTGTAATTAGAATATTTCTAGTGGCTTTTATTTGGCTTTTTCTAACACAGTTTCATCTCATTCCTTTGAAAAGAAATAACATTATACCTAAAGGAAAGAATGGGATGAAAGAAAGAACTCACATGTTGGGATTCTTCTAGGTGCTGGACACTTCTTCTAATATGACTTCTAGACATGAATTAACCACAGATTTTACTCAGGACCATAAGCAAGATGTTACCAAACACCTAGCCTCCATAAGCTCTAACCCAGACTGAAGCACCACAATACTGATGAGGCTTCTAAAGGGTGGGGGAATTTCAGAGGCAATGTCCAATTATCTACCCCACATTGCTTATATCTTGTTGTCTAATGGAGTTTCCATGAAAATGACTGCAGGTCCTTTGGGAAAGGCTATGGGGCAGATTTACAGAGTATTATTTTAACTGTATAGAAGGGAACTCAAGGAACATTATACCTCCAAGTGTCTTTGGGTCTGTGAAAGTCTGAGGGTTTGTTGAGAATTTTTAACTGTCTATTGTGGTGATGCAAGTCTCAGTTGTATTTACCGACCTAGAACATTTGCATGTATACATATCAAGTGACACTGCTCATCTGTTTCAGTTGAGAAGAACATGAAAAAATAACCAGTATCTCTGAACTTGAAGCCATATTGACAACTGCTTTGGTTCTGTTTAATAAGAATTTCCAAGTTACACTTGGCATTTCAACACCAGGTCTTACCTCCTGCCACCATAGGCTATAATCTCACTGAACCAGGTACACTAATTTAGTGTCAGTCATTCTGGCTGGCATTTCGGACTTATAGAGAACAGGCAATAGAAAACTTTAAGGATGCTTTAAGAACTCCAGAATATATTGTTAAAAGCCTTGGTATAAGAAATTATCTTTGAATATCCACAAGCATATAAGAAAATTAGTGAGGAACTTTCCTGATAAACCATCACTAAAATTCCTTTCAATAGCTTCCTTTTTAGAGAACAAAGAAATTAAGGCATTTTAATTTCATTCAGGAGAGGACACATTTGGGCTCATGCTCAACTATTATTCTAAGAATACTGTTAAAGTTCTTCTACTCACTTGAACTAACCCATTAAATCCTAATATATATATATATATATATATATATATATATATATATATATATATATCTCAAACAGAAACCTATCAACAAACCCCATATATTCCAACATGGTATCTATTCTGTCCTTGCAGATCAGCCTTAGGATTTATTTTCATATGGAGAATGGAAAGCCTCATGCATTCCACCATTTGTGTCCTCTCAAGATTTGAGTAGGACAACATACATCTCTAGAAGCAGGTAGAACTAGTGGAGCCCATTGTATTGAGAGGAAGAGTCCTCTTGCTAGTGCAGATGACCACCACAGATTCTGAGGGACCATAGAGACAAGCTTCCCCAATAAGAGAAGAAGAGTTCCTTGTACTACCATAAGAAAAGGCATAGGAGAATCTAGAGTTGCAAAATCCTCAACTTTATTGAAGCTTATCATTATATCCCTTCCCAGTTTTCAGCCAAATCTTTGCCAACCAATACTTAAGTTTAATATAACAAACTCAGATTTGACTAATTCCTTTTTGTGCTCTAGTAAAGCCAATTTCCTGATTCTATTTGAAGTTGAGTGTTCAGAAATCTGGGTGATGACATATGTTAAAAAGAATTAAGATTTTTCTCCCTCCCCTTTTGAAGTGAATATATGAAACTTTCCTTCAATGCCCAGAAATTAAGAGCACCAAATATCTCCTTAAATGCCTTTCCTCCCCCATCAGTCTCCAATGCACTTGCAAGTAAGTATCAAATAATATTATGCTCTTTGTTTTCAAATATATGTCATGAAGAATTAGTACTGGCCTCAAGTATCGACTTCAATAGCCATTAAATTATAGGTGGCCTTATTACCACTGAGCTACGTGCTTTGACACTGTGAGATGTAGATTGTTATTGTCCCCTTTCACCACTTAGGAGAGTGTCATTAGTGCACTTGAGTTTTCAAATCATCAAATCAATTTCAGACATCCCAGAAAATATTTAGGCAAAACTTCTTCTAGACTACATCTGCCTAGAACCCTGTTAATGTCAATTTCATTGTGGATTATGGTTCTGTGATAGTACAAATGTGAAATTTGGCAATTTGGCAATGTGGAATAACTGAATTCTTATAAGGAATTGATTTGCTCATTACAGTTCTTAATGAACTTCATAGAAACTTGTTGCAGAATTCTGCAACGTGTGGTGGAGTAGAATGGGAGAGACAGCAGTTATAAAGAAAAGCTGAAAGTGAACATCAGAGATGGGACAAACAGGAAGAGGTGAGTGAAAATATGAATGATAGCCACTGGCCAGCTACATTCTTAATCCTGTGGGAATTCTGAAAACGGAGCCAGCATATTTTGTCATCCATTTTTGCATTCTTGGCCCAGAGCAGAAGGAATGTGGCCAATATGATTGTTGCAAGACTCCATTCTTCTCAGGCCAGCAGGTGAGAGAGACAGAGCTTGCAGTCAATATACTTGGACTGCTTTGAGCAAATCATTTTATAGTTCAGGAGCAAAGATCTTTATACCAATTATCATTAAAGCTTATAATGCTTTTAGTATTTTCCCACATTAATTTCTTCTAGTTTCTGACCAAGGCAATTTAGAATGAATGTGGCAGCCCTAATATCAAGCCTCCCCTGGTGTCTGTGAAGCCATTAAACTATTACATTTTTGACATTAATGTGACTGGTTTGTATTTTGTATGTCATTGTCTCCACATGCTTTATACTCATTATTTTCTTTTCCTTCTTTCATTTAATATTTCTATTTTAATGTATAATTACCTACTGTAAATTCTTCCACTACATTTAATATTTTATTTTCCATTAGTTCATAAGCACATGTAAGTTTTTATTAGTTACTTTTCATAGACTTCAGGTTTTTGCAAAAATTATCAATATCATGTTGATTTCACTATCTAAAGCATATTTATTTCAGACTTTATCTATATTTATTATCAAAATAGTCTATGGATCTATTTCTACTATATGCTTATGTTTGTTTTGAATCATAATTTTATTATCTTGAGTTATTTGTATGCCTGATTATATTTAATTTGGATATTGTTCATCACATATTCAAAATATAGAAATAATTTATCTTATGGTGATAATATTTTCTTCAAGGTACATTAATACCCTTTCTTTTGAATGTCTAGGAGTACTAGCAATTAAATGTCACCTAATTAATCATTAGAATTGATATAAATTATAGTAAGACCAGTCCCTAGGACATTTTAAATCCATTCAGTTCTAGTGTTGAGGACAGACTTTCATCATCTCCCTTCAAGGTGTGTGGTGGTAACAGGGTTCCTTTTCATCACAGGATTTTTGTGCAGTAAAGAATTCACCTTTGCCCCCAAAGAGTCCTTCATTTGACCTTGACTTCTTAGAAGGTAATGTACATCATATTTCTTAGGAATTTCTTTGCTTAGAGCAATGGCAAAGGAGCTCAAAATTGACAAACCCAGGGCAAATAGTCCTAGTAAACCCACCATCTACTGAAAGGAGCTTAAGCTTAAATGTGTTTAGTACACCTAACCTTCTTAGCATCAGAGTGAACACCACAGTGCCTTGTAGGACATCAGCTCTTTTAATATTCCAGATGATATGTCTGACTGGGAGCTGAGACTCACTTTTGCTGTCCAGCATCAAGAAAGAATATCTGTGCAATTTGCTAGCACAAGAAATGATGAAAATTCTACTTTCAAGTACAGTTTCTATGGAAGGTATATGGCTTTCACACCATCACAAAACAGGGACAAACTGTGGTCTTAGAATGCTGTTAATCAGGCTAGAAATATCAAGCAATTTAAGGTAGGGCTTTGACTTAGTTAGTATTAACCTGGATATTTAGTTCAACCAAGTGGGCCTAAGTATCCCCAATAAAAATCTGAGTACTGAAAGTCATTTGACTTTCCCCTGTTGGCAATATTCCATGAATGCTGTTACACAGTGATGTCAGAAAAATACCATGTCCTAACGTCAGAGGAGAGAAACATCACTCCACGGTCCAGGCTCTTCTATTTATGTATTACTTCAATGGATTTTTAATTTTTTAAAAAAATTGTGTTTATTTATTTGAGAGAGAGGCATATAGAGAAAGAATGGGCACTCCGGGGCCTCCAGCAGTTGCAAAGGAACTCCAGATGCATCTGCTATTTTGTGTATCTGGTTTACTTGGGTACTGGATAATGGAACCTGGATCCTTTGGCTTTGCAAGCAAATGCCTTAACTACTAAGCCAGCTCTCCAACCCTTGTCTAATTTTTTAAATATTTATTTATTTATTTATTTATTTATTTATTTGAGAGACAGAGGCAGATAGAGATTGTACTTCAACTTATTTTAAGCTATACATTCTCACCATAATTAACCATAGCTATGAATATAACAGTGAAGAAATGCATTCTGTAAGTTCTTCTAGAGAACTCAGTTCTTCTAAGTATGCTTTCTAGATGTCTGAAAGTCATTGGCTGGTATCAGAAATATTATGGTCCATAACATTTGGAATTTGACTAAAGCCACACATGTCTGAATTCCAAATTGTTTTCCCACAAAGCTGGAAGATATATTCTTGAACCAATTAATTAGCACTTGAGGAAATAAGAGAGGCAATTTTCATGCAGAGAAACTGCTCCTCATCCAGAGCCCACCCCCCACTCCTCCCACTTCCATTCTGGCCCTAACACATTCTCTGACCACAGCTGCCTCTGTGATGCTTCCCCTGCATTTTAAAGTTCAGTAATGATTCTCCAATTGACATTTCAATTCATATGAAAATCTCACATCACCAGAAACGAAGTAAACCAAATCACAACTGGTTGTGTTAAATTTACATGGGTACTGAGGATTTAACTCAGGTCCTCAGGCATGCAAGGCAAGCACTTTTCTCACTCAGCTATCTTTCCAGTCCTGAAAAACATTTTTAATTTGTGTAATGAGTACATTTATAAGAGGCTGAATAAATAATTATTATTATAAATCATTATTGAGAAAGAAATGTCAATGTCCAGCACTGATTTATTTTATGCATAGAATTTCAGAACTATACCTGACTGGTTTTAAATTGTTACTCCTAAAATTTATTTCAAATTTCTCTAGGATTTCTGTCCTGATCCTATTACCTTTATAAGAATGTACATGTATATCAAAGGCTAATATTAAAAGAATAAGCTATATCTTAAACCAAAAATCTACCATAAGTTAATTATTAAGAATATTTCTGCCTTATGAGTTAGAATGCAAACTCTAAAGCAAGGCATAACTGAAAATTTAGAAGTTCTTTTTATACTCAGTGGAAATAGATTGATGTTCACACTTCAAAAGCTGGAAAGTTCAATGGAGGAATTTCATATTATGATGTAGAAAATAGACCACAGATGTTCTTTCAGCATCTCTAAAATCACCTAAGATTCTGTGTTTTATTTTACTGAGAGGAAAGTGAGGAAAATGTGTAGGTGCTACCCTGTATTGTTTAAACACCACTTAGCTCATGGCTGCCAGGAACCCTTCAAAAGCCTTAGTTATTTCTGGGTAGAGCCACCCATTATAAGGAAAAGATATTTTTAGATTCTCTTTCCAAGGCAAGAGGTTATATGAGACATGTCAGAAAATACTAGCTTTGTGGCCTGAGGCCTAAAGAAATTATTGTGTCCTAAATTTAGAAAATTCAAAATTGAGAATAAAAGAAATACTATAGATCTTTTGTATATTTGTTACTCTCTTTATATAAAAACCTTCCCTGATTACTTATCAAGTGAGAAGATCTTTATTTATGTATTTGTTAGTTGTCTGATAGAGATATTAAATGGGAGAAAAAAAGGAGGATGAAAAACATGAAGGAAGAGCTCAGTTCTTCACATTTTCATTAATTTTATGCTATATGAGTGTGTGTATATGTTTGATTTAACATAAAATTATACATATTTATAAAATACCATGTAATTTTTAAATATATGTATATGTATAGTGTATAAAACTGTCAAAGCTTATATGTGCATAGCCTTCAAATTAAGGTAAACAGTTATCTCCTCACATAGCTACCCTTTTGTGGTGAAAATATTAAAAATGGTCTCTTTTACCTTTTTTAAATATACAGCACCTTACTAGTATTTGGAATTTGTACTGATGTTTTATTTTTATTTTTATTTATTTTTTTTGACAGAGGGAAAGAAACAAAGTGTGTGTGTGTGTGTGTGTGTGTGAGAGAGAGAGAGAGAGAGAGAGAAAGAGAGAGAGAGAGTGCAAATGGGCATGCCAGGGCTTCCAGCCACTGCAAATGAACTCCAGATACATATACCACCTTGTGCATCTGGCTTATGTAGGTACTGGGGAATCAAACTGATGTCCTTTAGCTTTGCAGGCAACTGCCTTAACTGCTAAGCCATCTGTCTAGCCCAGTTTGTACTAATTTTTAAGGACCATTTCACCATTTATTTTTTAAAACAATCAAAGGAAGAAAAACATTATTTCCAAGGAAAAAATAAATAATGCAAATGATATAAGAGAAAATAAAAGTGAAATCAATGTTGCTGAAAACTAATTGCTGGTAGCTTAAATCTGAGAAACCTCTACGAGAGGTTGTACAAGTGAATCACGTGTGTTTCCAAGTGGACCCAATGTGTCATAGGTGAGAATAAGGAACACATTGCTTGGCATCACTGGTCAGAAGGTGGTGAGTTAAATGTGATCTTTGTACCTTCACTGGGACTGATGGAACAACATAAAGTTGTTGTCCTCAGATACTCCACACCATGAGGATCAATGCAAAAATTCCTGCAAGAATGTTTGCTGTTTCTAGAATCTTCTGGTTTATATGGAAATTTAGAGTTTGTGTTCTGCCAGAGGCACTGTCCTGAGATCACTGAGATTATGTAAGAAAAATAACATTTATAGCCCAAAGTTTGACATCTAACTAAAGGGTTTTGAAAAAAAATTAAAGTCCCATTATTTACATGTATGAGTGTTCATTTTGAGGCAAAAAGGAAACAGCATATGGTCTTTCTGGAAAAATGAATGTAACATTTCCATGTTTCTCTCTTTCAAATTACAAGTTAAGCTTGATATGGTTGGTTACTCCTATAATCATAGCACTAGGGAGGCTGAAATAGCGTAGCATCACAAGTTTGAGGTCAGCCTAGGGTACAGATTAAGATCCTGTCTTATCAAAAAAAAAAAAAAAAAAAAAAAAAGTAAGCATAGGATGCAATCAACCATTTTTTAATTGATATTTATAATATTTGACAATGGCCAACTGTGTCACACCTCATAAAGTGTTCATTTTTCATCCTCATCTTCCAGATTGACAGTGTCAGGATAGAATAACTTATCATTATCCCAACATTTTACAAAGGAGCAATCTATGATTTAGGGAAATTATAGGTTAAATTGAACAGTTAGCATAGTCATACAGGTAACTCTCACCCCCATACAACTTATAATCCATAGCAAATAGGAATGGGGGTGTTAGTGAGACAACATGACCATCTTCCTCTTAACAGATTTCCATTTTCACCACTTTCAGGTCACTAACCAGGTACTGCCTTGGAATGGAACAAAATTAATAAATGATACCACCAGGTGTGTACTGCATACCGAGCATCATACTCAGCTGTTTGAATATTGTATTTCACTCAATATTTGCAACAATACATGGAAAAGATGGCACTGCTTCCACTGTCTTAGATATTTGAAAAATTAAGTTGAAACTCTAAAACTTATGATGCAAAATACAGTCATAATTCAGTTTACAAAGTAGTTCAGAAAACTTTAATGTCCTATGCAGAAAAAATTGAAACAACTTAACTAAATTTTAATATATTTTCTTTTTATGTCCAAAACTTGTATAAAATTTTTTAATCCTAAAATGTTGATTCTGATAGACCAAAATATATGTTGTAAATAACCAGACATCTGAATCAATAAAAAATAAAAAAAATAATTGGCAATATCTTGCAGGACAAAGTATAATCAGTTATCTGGACCTAACCACATGACCTTTTAGAAGCAATTTAGTACTTAGTTGCATAGTTAGCTGCTGTTATTTTTTAATTTTCTAACATATTCTATTTCCCATTTTCACTATCAGAGGACAAAGAACAAAACATTATCATACCCCAGAGATCTAAGAATTAACCAAAATGCTTGGGTAAAATAACTGACCTGGTACTTTCTCCTTTGCATGCCTATCTATGTGTGTCACATAGCACATCACAGGGTGGTTTAATAATCTTTTTTACAGCAACAACTATACTTCAGATAAATACATTAGTGATTGAAAATCACTAAGATCTATTGTGTGTGTGCCCAGTGCAGATCCAGGTTGGGTATATGTGCTTTCATCTGAGTTACCAAACTGACAAAAGCCCTTTGACTAGACTGAAATGCATGTGGAAGTGAATTTCTTACTGCCTATGAAGTCTCCTCCATCAGAAGGAAAAAAATACAACATAATATATCTCCTCAAGTTTCCAAAGGGAAGAACAGTTGATGGACACATAATTTGTCTTAGCAAATGTCCCAGGCTCAGGGATTACCATATCCATGAATGGCACCACAAACATATGCATAAACATTCACACAGTCCTAATACTTAATAAGACAGGTTATTTTTCTTTTATCAATTGCTTGGATTAACTTTGTGCAAAATGTGCCCTGGTGTGTTTCTTTATGTAGGTGACAAAGATATTTTCAATAATCTAATGCAGAAGTTTAAAACTCAAACTGTTCAAGAAGCAAAATAGACATGAAGAACAAATATGCACAAACCTGGTAACACACACACACACACACACACACACACACACACACACACACACAATGTTAGTGTTAAGGCAATTAGTTGTTACTGAACACCAGTTATTAATATTGTATCTCATCATTACTATTAAAGATATGTTCTACTTTTATATATCTGCTATTTAATGAGATGTTTTCTCAACTGAGAAATTAACTTGGTAAAACTTAAAAATTAGAAATTGAATTTGTTGGGTGTTTCATAAGAATAAGAATATGAGATTTAATTTTTTCTTTCTAAAGAAAACAAACAAAATTGCACTTAGAGTTAACTTTATGCATGCTGCAAAGTTACTGAAATTTGCTTTCCAAAATATTTATAGTGACCCTTAGAACAGTAATAAAATATTAGCAAAACATTATCACTGTAAAAAATAATACTCTCATCCTTTTGGTTTGCAAGTTAGCCCATTTATTTGTGAAAGGTACTTCTAGAAAATGACCGCAAGGGTAAGTAGTGGCTACTTTCCTGAGCTTATTATTCTTAATGTGGGCATCTTTGAATTAAAGTGTCTCTCTCTGACTGCCCCCTCCCCACTATGAGTGAAAGCACACAGGAGTCTTTGCTTTAATTAATTAGGGTATAATTAAACAGCAGGTACGCAAGCAGAAGCTGGAGAGTCAGTTCCATCTGTTCTTGGGGCCTTGTGATGGCTGCAAGAGTCCCCTCATGCATTTTACCTTAAGCAGTTTTGTATTTTAATTTCCAACTATCTCTTTTATAAATTGCTCTTCTGATTTCACTTGATAATTTACCACTTCCATTTTGGAGCCCCTCCAGCATTTATCCTGAAAACATACAAAGAAGACTGTGAAGCGTAAGAAAAAAAATTCACATCAGCAAACACAATTAAAAGAATATATCATGTGCTTATTAAAGGGAAGTGGTGGGTAGACAGCCTTCCATGAAAGTAATCAATTTTAATTTAAAGACTGAGATAATTTAAAGACACTGAGAAGATTGACTGCTCCAGAATATAGAGTGGGATGGGTTTTCAGATCTAATTTCCAGTCTGAACTTGAAGAATGCTAGAATTTTAAAAACTAGGCATGTAATTTTTGCTAAAAGGATATTTATAAAAATGCTGAGTAGGGCTGGAGAGATGGCTTAGCGGTTAAGGCACCTGCCTGCTAAGCCTAAGAACACTGGTTCCCATCTCCAGCAGTTCCAATCTCCAGGTCCCACGTTTAGCCTGCAAAGTGATGCAAGGGCACAATGCCACACTTGACCACAAGGGGGCGCACGCATCTGGATTTTGTTTGCAGCAGCTGAGAAACTGCTAGCGTGCCCATCTCTGTCTTCCTCTCCCTCTCTCTCTGTCTCTCTCCAAAAAAAAAAAAAAAATGCTGAGTAAAATAGTAACAGTTTGTAGTCAAATATTAATACACTTGATATTTCTATAATTTAACATTTATTTTTTTGTTTATTTATTTACTCAAGAGCAACAGACAGAGAGAGAGAAAGAGGTAGATAGAGAGAGAGAGAGAATGGGCATGCCAGGGCCTCCAGCCACTGCAAATGAACTCCAGACACACGCATCTGGCTTACGTGGGTCCTGGGGAATTGAGCCTTGAACCAGGGTCCTTAGGCTTCACAGGCAAGTGCTTAACCACTAAGCAATCTTTCCAGCCCTATTTCTATATTTTAAACAAATAAATGAATTACTTCTACAAACTTCTAAGATTCTTGAAGAGCTGCTAGCCGTTGGGTTCATTAATTTTATTTTATTTATCTCCAAGGGAACACAGGAATGTTCAGTCAATATTGATCAAGAGCAACAATTCAGTCAATTATTTCTTTCATGTCCACTGAATAAATCTTACTTTCTCCCTGATGGCATCATGTTCAAATCTAGAGAAGGTTTTGATTTTTGGTGACTATCAAGAACACGGTTTGTTACTATTCAGTAATCAGGCTTTTTGTATTCAGGTTATGTTTGAAGTTGCTAATCCTTTAAATAGATAGGATGGCTTTGATGGGTATTGTCAAGTGAGAGATATTAAAGAACATGAAAAAATAAAGGAAATATAAGGAATTGGCATCTATGTCAAGTGCTTACTTTGTCTAGATATTAAAAAGTAAATTTACTTACCTGTGATAATAAACAAATTAAAAGAATTCTTCACTAAACTTTACCAATAGAAAAATAAAAATCAGTATGCAGGGCTGGAGAGATGGCTTAGCAGTTAAGGTGCCTGCCTGCTAAGCCTAAAAACCTGGTTCCAATCTCCAGGTGCCACGTTTATCCCAATGCAAAGTGATGCAAGGGTGCAATGCCGCACTTCACCACAAAGGGGCGCACACATCTGGATTTCGTTCACAGCAGCTGAGAGACTGCTGGCGCGCCCATCTCTATCTGTCTCCCTCTCCCTGTCTGTCTGTCTCTCTCCATGTCTCTCTCCAAAAATAAATAAAATTTTAAAAAAATTTAAAAATTCAGCATGCATTACCAATTACAATGTAATTATTAAACTATTGTCTATTGAGTTAATCAGTATACATTAACTGTGTATTGATATATTAATTCTACACACAAGCACTTTAAGTAAAATTAAAGCAAAAGGTTTTTGGCTGTATTTTATATATTTATTTACTTACTTAAAAGAGAAAGAGAGAGGCTGATAGAGAATTGGCAAGCCAGTGCAAATGAACTCCAGGTTCATGTCCCTCCTTTTGCATCTGGCTTATGAGGGTCCTGGGGAACTGAACCTAGGTACTTTGGCTTTGCAGGCAAGTACCTTAAACACTAAGCTATCTCTCCAACTCCTAGCAAAATATTTTTCCAACGAGTATATTGTGGAAGAGATAAAGAGTACCATAAAGAGCCTGTCCTAGAAGTGTGAAATCATGACAAAGAGGCCAAGACATAACTACTTTTTAAAATTTTTTTTATTATTTTATTTATTTTTGGAGAGAGACACAGAGAGAGACAGACAGAGAGGGAGAGGGAGACAGCTAGAGATGGGCGCACCAGCAGTCTCTCAGCTGCTGTGAACGAAATCCAGATGTATGCGCCCCCTTGTGGTGAAGTGCGACATTGCGCCCTTTCATCACTTTGCATCTGTCTAAACGTGGGACCTGGAGGTTGGAACCCGGTTCTTAGGCTTAGCAGGCAGGCGCCTTAACCGCTAAGCCATCTCTCCAGCCCCATAACTACTTTTTGAAATAAGAGTAGTGAGTTGCACTTGATCCAAAACAAACAAAAATTTTTGACCACAAGATATAGGATATGCAGAAGCTATTTATAAGTGTAGGTAGGATATGTACAAAACTATTGCAGGAGTTAAAATTAGGGACAATGGCTAGATGTTGGCCATGGAGATAAACAGTTCCAGAAATATCCATCAGTAGTTTCATAGCACATTGCAATGTTTTGTATAGTGAATTAGATTTCATAATTTTTGAATTAGTTATGCACAGAATGTAAATACATTTATGTTGGTGCCATCAATAGCCTCCTCTGTGTCTTCACCCCCCGCCCCGAAGGCACCCTCCTTGTTGGGGAATGTGGGTAGTGCATTAACCATCAGTTATGGGGAAGAGGCAATGTCTCTGTGCATAATGACTCAATTTGTGGCTCTAACAATCTTTCCGCCCCTTCTTCCACGAATTTCCCTGAGCCAGGTTGGGTTTGCTTAAAATCACTTGTGAAGGACAAATAAAGTTTGGTGTGATTAAGATATTTCTTGGCACTTATGAAAAAAAAAATCTGTCATATAGAGTTTCCATGCTAGTAAATGTCAATGCCATATATTTAGTGGAAAGGAATGATTAGGAATCTCTGTTCCACCAGAGATGAACACATAAGCTTTATAACAATTAAATAAGATCCAATAAAGTTATTGAGATCAAGAGACTTACTGTGTGTAGGTGTGCATTAACAATATAATAATCTGATTAAATGGGCATATTTTGTGGTGAAGACCTTAACATCACCCTTATTAATATCTTGATTTGCCTAAAGCTGCAAATAAAAATTATGTGCTCAATTTAAGATATAATAGAAATGATTCATTTTGTTTGCTGCCTTGATATAGTCAGGGCCACTAAACATTATTAGTAGTATTCACTTGGGATCAGAATTAAACACAATTCATTAGGAAATTTAAAAACAATAGAATACAAAATTAAGACTAGAAAATGAATTCTTATTAACCATATAAATGGGATAAAGTGACATTCTAAATTCTTAAATCAAGTATCTTATAAAAATTGTATGAATCAAATGATATAATTTATATATATACAATACTATAATATAATAATGTCTATCTGGTATTGAATGTGCAATTGTACTGCTATAACATTGTAGAAAGAATAAGCCCTCAAATATTACCAACTTACTATCTATCTATAATATGTTTATATCTATCTAAGTGTAATTCAAGTTCAAAATCTATAAAGAATTGCAGAATTATTTAAATTCATCTAGTAGCATACATTTAAATATATTTTGAAACAACTTTATGCTAAAAACAAACACTCAGTGAATTGATCAATTATTGTTTAATATGTAATTTAAATATAGCAAGAGAACATATTAATTTTTAAAATCACTTATCTCTATCCCTATTTATGCTTCTCAAGGACCACCATGTTAAATTCTTTATTTGCTGTGGAATTTCTGTTTTACTTAAAATAATATATTTATACTGTTATTTATTAATTTAGCAAGATGGACAACATAAATGGATTTTTTTTGTTAAAGTAGGAAATTTTACTTTTTTTCCAGCATTGAGTTTCTCCTCACTTCATTCTATAAGTTCGCCTAATTATATTTCATTAACCCAATTGCTCAATTTTATAACTTAATGATTATGTAAGTCATGGAATTTTGATGTGCATGTGTGTGTGGTAGATTGTGGATGTGTGTTCATATACATGTGGACAAAAGTGTGTGCCAGTGAACATGCCTGTGTGTGCATTCTTGTCTGTGTATGTGTCTGCGGTAGATAGAGACTGATGTCAGTTATCTTCCTTGATTACACTCCACTTAATATATTTATTTACTTACTTATTGAAGCTAGGCCTGTGAACTCAACTCAGAACTTGCCAATCTGGCTAGCATACGTAGCCAGACTGCCCCCGGAATTCCTCTCAAGCACTGGGATTATAGGGAATTTGAACTCTGGTCCTCATGCTTGTGCAGCAATTACTTTATCCACTGACCATCTTCCCAGCCCTCAAGTAGTGTTTTATGTAATGTTCCACTTGAGAGTCTTTTCATGTGTTATTTGTGCATTTTATGATTGCTATTTTCTTCACATCTACTTTAGTAGATACTCTTTAAAGAGCTGTTGGAAATATTCATACTTATTAAAATATTTTATTTTTATCTATTTATTTGAGAGAGAGAGAGAGAGAGAAAGAAAGAAGCAGAGAGGGAGAGAGACAAATAAAGAGAGAATGGGTGCACCAAGGCCTCAAGCCACTTCAAAGAACTCCAGACACATGTGCCACCTTATGCATCTGCCTTATGTGGGTACTGGGGAATTGAACCTAGGTCCTTTGGCTTTGCAAGCAAGTGACTTAAATGCTAAGCCATCTCTCCAGCCTGAATATTCATATATTATGTGTCATTTTGCAACTTGTTTATTTGGTTTTACTTTCAGAGTTGTTTGTTCAGTTAAGCCTTGAAGAATTTCTACCGATAGGTTTAAATTTGGAAGATCATCTTTGAAATTTTAAAGACATAAATTCTAAAAAAAAATTTTTTTAATTAATGTTTTAGCAGAAATTGTAATCATTTCTTTACTATTTTAATAAAATTAAGGATTATCTTATTTTTTTTAAATTTTTTAATTATTTTATTTATTTTTGGAGAGAGACACACAGAGAGACAGACAGAGAGGGAGAGGGAGACAGAGATGGGCTCGCCAGCAGTCTCTCAGCTGCTGTGAATGAACTCCAGATGTGTGCGCCCCCTTGTGGGCAAGTGCAGCCTTGCGTCACTTTGCAACTGGCTAAACGTGGGACCTGGAGATTGGAACCAGCGTCCTTAGGCTTAGGAGGCAGGCACCTTAACCGCTAAGCCATCTCTCCAGCCCTTATCTTATTTTTTAATTCTCTTATTTTATTTTATTTTATTTTTATTTTATGTATTGTACATTATAAATATATTTTTATATATTTTTATTTTATTCTCTTATTTTAATAAGTATTCTCTTATTCCTTTACTCTAAACCTTTAAGATAAGACTTTATCTTATTTTGATTCTTTTATCTAAAATGTGATTTAACATTGGTAATTAACTCTACACCTTCCATCTTAAAAAAACAGAGATAATTTCTTAATTATGATTCATACTATCACAGATTGAAGTCTTTTTCCCTGGGTCCAAGAAATCATGATAATAGTACATTGGACATATGAGATGCTGCTGGTCACCATTCTGCACAGAAGAGAAATATTTCAGAAGCTTCTCAGAACAAAATTGACAAGTTGTTTTCCTCACAACTAATTAGCCAGAAAGATTCTAGACCCCACATGTCCACTACAGGTTTAGCTGTATTCAGGGTAAATAAAAGAATGGAAAATATTTTGTCAGACCATATTAATTACATAGACATATAGTGACTTCCTCTCATCTTACCAGCTCAATTCCTTAAGCCTCAGACTTTTCACAGATCTTTCTCAGTAAGCACAGTTTCTCTGTAAGCACAAAGACTTACTTCTGTGTGTTGGATGTGACAGTGATCACTGTTTTCTTTCAAAATCAGTTTTTACATATGGTGCTACTTGTTTTAGTTTTATTTAAATTTTACAGTCATTTCTATATGTTTTGGAAAAGAACAGAGTTACTTTTTACACTGTAATTGTCATATTTTGATAAATTTTGACATACCTATGTATAAATGTAAATTTTGATATATGTTGAAAATAAAGTAAGAGTGATTAATGTCCTTAATTAGAGATAAGAAATATTAATATCGGGCTGGAGAGATGGCTTAGGGGTTAAGGCGCCTGCCTCCTAAGCCTAAGAATGCTGGTTCCAATCTCCAGCAGTTCCAATCTCCAGGTCCCACGTTTAGCCAGATGCAAAGTGACACAAGGGCGCAATACCACACTTGACCACAAGGGGGTACACGCATCTGGATTTCATTCTCAGCAGCTGAGACACTGCTGGCATGCCCATCTCTGTCTTCCTCTCTCGTGCGCGTGCTCTCTCTCTCTATTTCTCTGTCTCTCTCTGTGTCTCTCTCCAAAAAAAAATTAAAAAAATTAAAAAAATAAGGAAACATTAATATCATATTGAGGGTTACCTCTTTTTATACCTATACCCAAATAAGCTGTGAGCCTGCCTATAAGATGCGTCCACAGAAGATAGGAAAGAGGTGTCATGTCATGACACAGTGATGTTAAGATACTGCCTGGTAAGCTGTATAAAAGTGTAGCTCAGGAGCAAATGATCATCATCTACTTTGCATATTTTTGCATTTACTGTAGTATTCTTTGTATCATTATGTTAGAAAGTTATCTTCTACTTCTAAAAAAAAAATGTTTACTGTAGTCTGGCATGGTGGTATACGCCTTTAATCCCAGCACTCAGGAGGCAGAGGTAGGAGGATCACTGTGAGTTCAAGGCCACCCTGAAACTACAGAGTGAATTCCAGCTCAGCCTGGGCTAGAGTGAGACCCAAGTGGATTAACTTCTAGCACAGCATTTGTTGTTTCTTTCAAAAACTATCGTTCTGAGTAAGCACCAAACAAGTGAGTGAATGAGCAAATGGACAAGAAAGCACATAAATGACACAAGCCATCTTATTTCTTTCTGCAAGGACATTATGCTTCCCACATAAGAATCACTGGCTCTCACTAATGGTAGTATCGCTTAATTTAATAAATAATTTTGCTTATTAGTTAAAAAAATGTTTACTGTAGTATACATGTGCATACCATGTTACATGAGCATCAGCCTTATACATCTCATGTTTACTCCTTTGGATTTCATCATTTCCTCTTGTACTTGATTGAATCTCTGTTTTATCATGATTCTAGGAGTAATAGGTTATACCACATACATATGTACAGATCAAAGTCATATTGGGAAAGTGTGTAGTAGACTATGTCATCTGATGTTTATGGAACAAATTTCCAGTGACTTTTTTTTTTTTTTTTTTTGGGGTTGAGGTAGGATCTCACTCTGGCCCAGGCTGACCTGGAATTAACTTTGTAGTCTCAGGATGGCCTCGAACTCACAGCGATCCTCCTACCTCTGCCTCCTAGGTGCTGGTATTAAAGGCGTGTGCCACCACACCCGGCTCTTTTTCTTTTCTTTTCTTTTCTTTTCTTTTCTTTTCTTTTCTTTTCTTTTCTTTTCTTTTTTTCAAAATTTAACTCCAGAGTTAAGGGACTCGTGCCTATATTTTATTTTTTTCTCAGGTTCATGCTTTTCCTTTTCCATTTGCCTCAGTGCAAGCAGTGTTTCTACTCCATTGTGTTACTTTAAGAAATTTCTCACAGTTTTTTTACTTAAACTCCATTACTGGTTTAATGTTGCATAAGTCTTGATTTCTAAAGACAGCACCAAAAACTCAACTCCTTTGGTCCTATTAGGTTCTCAATTTATTTATAGCTTTCACCAGTTTTATAAATTACCTTGCTATTTATAATAAACATGCTTCCTTGGGTGGTACTCACTTTAGTCTTTCTTGTGTACACATGTGAGGCGTACATGCACATGTGTGTGGATGCAAGGATATGTAAAAGGGTGTATGCGTGTGTGTAAGTGTGCATGTGGAAGCCAGAGGTTGACCTCAGGTACCTTCCTTAATCACTCTCCACGGTATTTATTGAGACAGGGCCTCTCACTTGAATCTGGAGCTCATGGATTCACCGAGTCTAGCCAGTCAGCCTGTCCCAGGGACACCATGTTTCCAACTCCTGAGAGCTGGGATTATAGATGTGTTCAACCAAGTCTGACTTTTATGTGGGTGCTGAGGATCTCAGCATCAATTCTCAAGCTTTGCAACATGCTTTTTACCAACTGAGGCATCTCCCTAGAGCCTGGTATGCCCTTTAATCTTAGTTTCATTTTTTTAAAGCATGTCCATATTTAAGACAACATAAATCATCCACCTTTCTTGACCTGCCTGCTTAATCCTTCTACCAGGAAGGAATTTTGTCATCCCCATATTCTAGCAACAAAATATTCAATATCCTCTAAAGATACATGAAATGTAAATCTTATTTCATGCTTATTTTGTATGACATAGACAGCCGGGACTCTGTTGTCTTGAATTGCTCCTAATACCTAACAAAATACCCATAAATGAAGCAACATTCATTTAATTCACCCACATTCACACTAAACTTACTAGAAGAGGTGTTCTCACTAATATTTTTTTAATTCTTAATGTTCTCCGGATTAAATCAATTAATCAATCTTTCAGTGAAGTTCTCCTCTGTTGTCATCTCAAACAGGGCTAGTGTTGTTCATTGTAATTGGATGTGCCAAAAGATTCAGTTGTTCTGATTCTCCATGGACAACCCAGACAGATGGCCAATTGGCAGGCACCCAGAAATGCTGGTTCTACCTATTAAATACTATCAAAACAACTATATCTTGTGATTTCTGACAAAGCTACTATGTTTTATTAGACTGATTTGCTCAGAGTTGTAATTACATGTGAATAGCTGTTTCTTAACAAAATGTACTTGGATCAATTATATTAATTTACAACTGGGATTTTTAGTAATTAAATTTTATGATTACTTTTTAATATCGTGCTTCCTAGCTTTGATTTATCTTTCACTCAATAATTTTAAGTGAAATACTCCATTACATGGGAGGAGCTACTGTACCTTAACTTACATTTATTTTAAAAATAAAATCACTGAGACCTTGGCACACCAATTCCCTCTCTCTTTCTCTCTCTCTCTCTCTGTCTCTCTCTCCTAAAAAAAAATTAAAAAATACTACATTCAAAACTGCAATAAAAGATGTGTATGCCATACTAAGGTGAAAACAACTCAGTCAGTCAGCAAGTGTCCAAGTCTTAGAGGAAGGTAATATAAGAATTCAAAATGAATTTGATTCGCAGAGGTGACAGAGCATGACTCACCAGAATGCTTGGAGGAAGCCCTGGGGTTAGATCAACTGTGGTGGAAATTCCTGCTTTGATGCATGAAATTTCCTAGATGAAAATGGAAGATAAGGAGAAAGAAATAAAGGGAGAGGCAGAGAGAAAGAGAGAGGGAGAGAGAGAGAGATTGACTTTCAAATTCCAATATAGAGATATACATGGAAATAAATGAAGCTCTATCAACTTTTATGATGTCTCAATTATGGTTTTCTTTATGATATATTGAGCATATTCAGATGTGCATTAAGAAAGAATCAGAGCTAACAATATGCTAAGATAGCCCGTGAAAGGAGTTTTGATCAAGTACATATGTCAAAATACCCAAATGCTGGATTATGACTAATCTGAATAGGAAAATTAAATTTATCATGTAGAACCATGATGCTGTTGTTTTCAGGGCTCTGTTTAGAAGCAGTTATAAATAAAAGCTACATAATATATGTGAACTCAGGCTTACTGTTCTCATGAGTTGTGAAGGCAAGTCACTGTTTATAACATTGGTCTGAAAATTACTTTAAGCTATGCCTTGAATGAAACTGCCTATAGTTCTTTATTTCATCAACATGGGAATAAGCTCACAGATTCACAATTAATGTAAAAATAAGTGTGTATGTAAGTTTTAGATTGTTGCCTTAGGAATTAATAGTCCAAATAGTATTTTATTTTCTAGTTTACTTCAAAATAATTGGCAAAATAATATGGCATAACTACCCAATGAAATTGTGTATAATCTTTAAAATACTAATATTACGAAAGTGAAGAATAATATTGGTATGGAGGTTCATACCTATATGACTAGTGAAGTACTCCCAGCATTCAGAAAGCAAAGGCAGAAAGATTTTTACAAGATCGGTGCCAGCTTGATCTACATAGTAACTTCCCAGCCAACCAAAGTTACGTAGTTAAACTTTATCTTAAAATATACATTTTGTAAATGATAATGAACAATATATAAAATCATACATATCAATATTTTCCATGTTGTTTAATAGAAAATATTGTGTAACAAGGGGAAAATAATGCCTAAAAGAAAGAATGAAAAAACACAGCATAGATATGAAGCTGTGAAAGTATTTATTCTTTCACAAATGTAAATCAAGATTCCTATGAGGTCAACATATATCTGGTTATTATTAAATAGAATTTTAAAGAGGACATTAGAGGTATAGTAACTAGCATTACTAGTATGTGCAGTTTTGAAAATGTTAGCTTTAGCTTTTGTCACCACTGTCTATATCTCTAGAGTTAGAAAATAAATCATTCTTACTCATTTCTTTTTTCTGGATGGACATTTACTGAGTAGTGATGGGACTGGGAAGATGGATCAATGGTCATAGGCATTGCTTCCAAAGTCTACCTGCCTGGGTTCAGTTACCAAGCTGCCCATGTAAGCTGAACAGAAAAAAAAAAAGTGGCACAAATGCCCTGACATGCATGTGTGGGTACACACACACATACAATATTTTTAGGGGAGTAATATCTTTTACCACATTCTTGAGAACCCTCACTCAGCAAGTATGTGTGAGTTCTTGACATGCCTGTCAGGAGCTAACTTTTTCTCAGATTTTATCAGATTGGTTCATTTCTCTCGTCATAATATCTACATATTTATCTAAAGAATGGTGTGTGTGTGTGTGTTTTATATAACTGCAAATGTTTTTGAGATTCATTTGAAAACAGTGAGAAAGAACAGTTTCAACAACAACAAAAAAGTTGTTGCAGAAGGCTTCAGAAATTGGAGTTGGAATAGGGAAAATCAAGGCAGCCACGAGATATTTCTGGTCTAAAACTGTCAGAGGAAAGCCAAGGTTCTCAGGAGAGCTGCAAGCCACAATCCTCCGACCTGGAGTGATCAACAAGACAGCTCAAGTAAATGGTTCCACTGTGCTGCCAGGGTCTGTTTGCTTGGCCAAATACAGTCTCAGCAAGATATGCCTGGGAATATTAATTATGGAGACAAGCAAGGGGCGAGAAGATGCACGCTCCAACCCCCCGCAGAAGCAGCAGTCTTGTTTCCCACAGGGCAGTACAGCACACACAGACGTTCCCTTGCTCTCTGAGCACAGGCGGAGTTGTTGTCCTGCTGCGTTATGTTAATTAGAGAATAAATAAGTGCCCAACTGTAGTCTGTGGGCATATGTTGGTCAACTGTCTCTGTCTAATTAGGTTGTAAGCCCACTGGGCAGGGGCCTCATTTAAATCTATGTTCTGGAAAGCATTTAGTGCCTCTATTGAGGCCCAGTGAATGTGAGAGATGAGAGCAAATAATAGTTGAAGTTTAATAAGAAAGCAAGAACTTTTGAGAACTTACATGTTTCTATATTTCATACCATGCAAAATGTAAATTAATCATTTTGAGTGAAAAATACAATTTTACTTTTAATAGATTAAGACCCTGTATGTCACCCTACATTGTGGAATAAAAATGTACAATTTATAATACAACTAAAAAACTAATTTTTCATAAATTCACGTTTGTAACTTCAAAGTTATATGTAGGATTTGCATACGCAGGTAATAAGCAAGATATCGAATGGAATACTCATTTAACTGGAGAGCCTGATAACTATACCATATCTTGTATAGTTGGGGGTGTATGAATGTGTTATAAATATAAATGAATACCAAACACATGGGAAAACAAAGACTACTGTTGTTTGCCTGCAAGGGCCTCACCATTATCCCTCACATGTTAGCAGACACTTAGAGGCAGGCAAAAGAATGATAAAGCTGTAGAAAAGAAAAACCAGAAGCCTTCATTTATGTTCTGTTTGAGGGCTGATGGCAAACAAATACAGGCAGGTTAACTAGAGCTGGGAATCCTATGTGGTTGGTTAAGGGCTTTCTGTTTGGCCCTATGTTGGAATTTGGGACAAATTCAGGAAAGTTGTCAATTACTAATCAAGTCCTGAACATTTTCTGCTGATTGATATAAGTCATTGATTAACTTTCTGGACTGTCATTAGAGAGAGTCTTCCTATAAGTCTAATTTATAGCCAGTTGGCTTCCTGTTTGTTGCAGGTAAGGGAGTGGTTTCCTGGGTGTTTGCTGGAGGTGGTGGTGGGTCAACATCCCATGTTTATATATGGCTTGTCCAATGTCATTTTATATATTCAGGATCTCCATTTAGTGTAAAATCAGTTTACATGGGTGTGCATATGTGTTTAGAGGTTACAATAGTGCAACGTAAGTTTGCTTTTAATTGCTCATACAGTGAAGTGCTCAAAAGTTTCTACATAGCCAGGCGTGGTGGCGCACGCCTTTAATCCCAGCACTTGGGAGGCAAAGGTAGGAGGATCGCCGAGGCCACCCTGAGACTACATAGTTAATTCCAGGTCAGCCTGGACCAGAGTGAGACCCTACCTTGCAAAAACAAAAAAAAAAAAAAAAAAAAAAAAAAAAAAAGTTTCTACATAAAGAATGCTCTTTAGTGGTGTAAATGTGCCCATGGTTCAGGTCAGTCTTTTGTGCTTTCCTCTGCGCTCCAATGCCTGGCACACTGGCATGCTTGTTGTGCTTTCAGAATAGCAGGATAAAGTTTCATAAGCAAAGGGAAGATAATAATTATTTAAATTCAATAGTCAAGAGGCTGAGATATGAGGATCTCAAGTTGAAAAGTAGCCTGGGCTATGTAATGATACCCTATCTCAAAAATCAAAATCAATTGATTAACTATATATTCATAATTATATATGTGCAATTATTGGTGTTTAATGACACATTTCTGCAGTCAACCACACACTTATTGGAATGCTTATATTAAATTATCTGCCATTTTCTGTTTACATGTGTATATGTGTGTACTCATGCATATTTGAAATGTCTTCTTTTTTACGAGGCTGTAAAATTTTCAAAGGTAAAGACCAAATCTTACTTAACTTTATATTCTTAAGTGTTCCACCTTAGTGTTAGTCAAAATAATCACAAAAACATTTTATGTTTGATTAAAACTATGTTAATTATTGTATGTTTTTAAATTCCTACATTAAGAAAACTTTAATATGAGTATGGAAATTGCTTTATACTTTAATTCTATATTATTGGCAAATATTAAGATAGTGACATAATAACAAGTAGCTGTTTAAAAGCACTTTCTCATGATAGTGTTTTCTTTTTAAAATATTTTGTTTTTTGCTTTTGTTTTTGCTTATCGAGGTAGTATCTCACTCTAGCACAGGCTGACCTGGAATTCACTCTGTATTCTCAGGGTGGCCTTGAACTGACACCAATCCTCCTGCCTCTGCCTCCTGAGTGCTGGGATTAAAGGCATGTGCCACCATGCCTGGCCTTTTTATTTATTTATTTAAGAGAGAGAGAGAAAGAGGCAGGTAGAGAGAAAGAGAGAATGGGAGTACCAGGGCATTCAGACACTGCAAACAAACTCCAGACACATGCACCACCTTATGCTTCTGGCTTACATGGGTCCTGGGGAATAGAACCTGGGTCCTTTGGCTTTGCAAGCAAGTGCCTTAATTGCTAAGCCATCTCTCCAGCCCCAATGATCTTTACCTAAGAATGTACACAACTAATCCTCTCTAAACATTGATATGAGGAGAAATGCATCTAAATCACATACTCTTTGTATCCTGTATCTACATTTCTATCTACATTTAAAGCAAAAATTTTAATTAGCAAGTTAAGAATATAATCTGTTAGATAGATGAACAGAAAGATAACTAGATGATATGTAGATGGACAGATTAGATGGATAGATAATAGATAGATAGATGATAGATAAATAGATAGATCATTTTGTATTGTTGAGATTGAGTCTCATATTGCTTATGCTGGCTTTGAATTTGTTATGTAGCCCAGCTTGACCTGAACTGCCGATTCTCCTGCCTCAGCCTGACCTGAACTGCTGATTCTCCTGCCTCAATCTCCCATGTGCCACCATGTCTGGTGAATCTATTATATTTCTAATATATGTTGGAGTTAAGATTAAGTTCACATTGTTTTCTCACGGATATCTGATGATATTCAATGGAAGTTTTCTAAGATGGTAAGCAGATATTTGTTAACAAAGATGAGTGATGATAAAGATGATCTATGGTATAGATTTTGTTTTCTATTATAGTTGTAGAGAAAAAATGCAGATTTTAAAAATATTAAGTCAATGTATTATCACACAGGAAATTCCTTCAATGACTATTTGAGTTAGTGAATTTCATGTAGAATATAGCTATATATATATATCTCATGTTTTGCTGCTATCCAGTTGCTTTTAATTATTGATCCAGATCGGTTCTGTTTCTGCTTCCCTAGTTCTCATAGTAATAATCACTGGCTTTCAGCTTAAAAGCTTAGTCTCCTAGGAATAATTCTAGAAGATATCAATACCATCCCTTCAATAATATTCAGAAACTCCAGATTAAATCAAGTCCTCCAATTTGTGAGGAATGAACTCTAGCCTTATTGCCGCATCTCCATCTTTGCCTCATTCTCATTCTGCTACTTTACTAACTTCTATGGTATGTATTCCACTTCTTATAAATTGAATTCATGACTCCATGTTTACTTTAAACTGAAACCCTGCTTTGATAACTTACTGAATACAGCATTCACTTTCTACAAGAGCTCACACTGTCCTCGTTGATGACATGTTAAGGATTGCAGAATTTCCACTACACCTCGATAGTTTGAATAATCTATTTCTATTTGTGATCTTTCATCAATATACTATCTCTTTTTAAAAAAAAAAATTTCTTATAATGTATGCTAAAATAAGACTATAGCACAGAAAAACACATTTAGAGCTAAACAAAGGCTAAAAATATGAAATTACTGTAGAAATACATATTTTTCATGTGTATGGTTCTCTTCAAAATTCTTTTACATTTTTATTTAATATATACATCTGTATTTTGCTAAAGAATTTTCATTTTAATATGTTATTAAAAATGTTCAGCAATAAATATAAAACTTATTAGTAAGCTATATATGTAGGATGACTATAAAATATGAACTTTTTATGATAATAAGAACAAGAAGAGTTTCCAAAATCATTTGAAAAATAAAATGTCCTACTTCTGCATAGTTCAAAGGTGCCTAAACAAAAACAATTATTTTGGAATGCCACTCTTGTTAATTTTAATTTTTAATTAAAATTCATTTCTAAGGTTATAATCTTAAATGCCCTAGGGGATCTTGTGTCGGGCTAATCCTACTCACCCTACAGATCTTATAATCTTTCTGCCCCTCCTTCTTCAACAATGCTCCTGGTGCCTTGTCAGGTGAGTTAAAAATCTGATTTAGTGTTGCATTCACTGTAGTCTCTAGATTTCTGTTTTAATGAGATCTGAGTGAGAGTAGTGTCTGTGGCCATCTCCCTTAGTCTAGTTTTCAGGCTATCAGTGAGAGCAGTGGTCATGTTGCCACTTCCTGTGCAATGACTCCTGGGCCTCTGCAGATGTGGTTGACTTCTCTAGTAATAGGCAGTTGACTATCATTTCTTGTATTGATGGGTCAACAAAAAATGAGAGCAGAGGCTGGAGAGATCACTCAGTGGTTAAGGTGCTTGCCTGAAAAGCCAAAGCACCCAGGCTCAATTCCCCAGTACCCAGGTAAAGCCAGATGCATAAGGTGGCACATGTGTCTGGAGTTCATTTGAAGGGGCTACAGGCCCTGGCATGCCCATTCTCTCTCTCTATCTGCCTCTCTCAATCTCAAATAAATAAATACAATACTTTTAAAGAATAAAACAAGGTTGGAATAAAGGAAATAAACATAGTGATATGAGACTTATTTATTTATTTATTTACAGAGAGAGAGAGAGAAGAGAAGAAAGAATAAAGAGAATGGGCATGCCAGGGCCTTTACCAATGCAAACTAACTCCAGATAAATGTGCCACTTTGTGCATCTTGCTTTATATGGGCACTGGGCAATCAAACCTGGGTCATTAGGCTTTGCAGGCAGACACCTTAACCATGGATCCATCTGTCCAGCCCTTGAGAGACTTTTTGATGCATGTGCCCAATAGCAGGAAATTCTCTCTGGAGTCTATGAGTTTATATCCATGGGATTCTGACTTGATTCCCAATAGCAGGTATGAGTTCTTACCCACTGAGAGGGTCTCATGTCTGATCTGAAGATACTTGGTTATCCAAATAAACTGTGTACCACTATGGCCTAAGCTTGTACCTTTTGCCTCTGTGGTTGATTTTGTAACTGGCAGGACCTTCTGCTTATTCATGTTGTTGGTAATCTTTGTTCCCCAGCAGCCCCATAACACTTTCCAGTACTATAAGGGCTAGCCATGGAGGAACTGGTTTCCCTCTCAGTTCCAGCATGGTCTCTTGATGTTCTGTTCCTGAAGCTGTGGTGGATTCAGCAATAGGGTCTCTGGCAGGTAACCAAGTACTTTAGAAAGAGCCTCCTTTACTTGGTGGACCTCATCTGTATCCCTGACCAACAGTTCATTGTGGGGGGTAACTCAATTCTTTCCCTGGGATTGACCAACCAAATCTAGGATTTTAGGTTTAAACATTCTCCACTTCCTATGGGACACTTCTGTTCAGGTTTCCCCCTTCTCGGATTGAAGGTTATATCTTGTACAATGCTATCCTGGAGGAAGGTTTTAATAATACTGATTAATGCAGTTATTAGTTTTGTGTAATTCCCCCCCGTCCCTTCACTCATTCCCCCTCCCCCTGAAACCCTTCCCACCCCTGTATTCCTCCTTCCTTCCTTCCTTCCTTCCTTCCTTCCTTCCTTCCTTCCTTCCTTCCTTCCTTCCTTCCTTCCTTCCTTCCTTCCCTCCCTTCCCTCCCTTCCCCCTCCCTCCTTCCCTTCTTTCTTTCTTTCTTTCTTTCTTTCTTTCTTTCTTTCTCTTTATGTCCCTCAACTTGTTAACCCCTCTTCTTTCTTTCTTTTTCCTCTTTCTTTCCATTTTCTTTCTTTCTTTCTGTTCTTTATTTCTTTCTTAGTATACTTTTTCCAAGTCCCATTTTCAGGCAAATTTCCCTATTTGTTTTCAAGTCCCATTTGACTTTTTTTGCATTTTTTTGTTCTCTTCTGTTTGTTTGCCCTTTTTCCTGGCTTCATTCTAGTTCCATTTCAACACTCCTGAGGCTTACTGCCACTTAACAAACAACTCAAGCTGTTCCAAGTTGGGAACTACATATGAAAGAGAAGATGTAGCATTTGTCTTTCTGAGCCTATGTGACCTTGCTTAGTATACTTTTTTCCAAGTCCCATTTTCAGGCAAATTTCATTGTTTCATTTTTTTCGTTATTGCTGTTGATGGGCATCTGGGCTGATGCCAGTTCCCAGCTCTAGTGAACAGAGCAGCAATGAATATAATGTAGCAAGTGTCTCTGTAATAAATAGCAGAGTCCCTAGGGCATATGCCCAAAGGAGGAAAAACTAGATCTATTGATAGATCTAGTTTCAGCTTTTTGGGGTGTCTCCATTCTGATTTCCATAGGGGCTACACTATCTCTATCAATAAATATTTTGAAGAGTATGTTTATTTCCCAAATTAGAAAGACATTTCTAGATATCGATAATTAAAATGACTTATTGCAACTTTAATAGAGACATGCTGAATTCCAAGCATTTAGACAAGTGATTAACATTTATTATTTAATTTTCTTTTTATGCCATCCATTTTTAGTATTAAGCCTATGTTTTAAATGCATGAAATGAACACTTGTGAAAGCTCCTTGAACAATGTCATCTAGCTCATAAACAATAAAGCTAGGTTAACTTTTCTTCTGCTTGCTGTATTAGTTACATGTTTGTGGCTATACAAAGTGCCCTAAAAAGGCAACTTGAAGGGTTAGTTTTGACATAGAGTTTGAAGATGCAGTCCATCATGAGAAGACACAGCAGCAGGAACATAAATCAGCTGGTCACATTGTCTCCACAACCAGGAAGCAGAAAGGTGAATGCTGCTCAGCTCACTTCCTCCCACTGAGTTCTGGTCCCCAGCTCATGGAGTGGTGCTGCCCACTGGTAAAGTGGGACTTCCTATCTCAGTTAACCAAAATTTGAAACTCCCTCACAGAAGTTTTCTCCTGGCAAGTTGACAATAAATATTCACCATACAACCACTTACTGTTTCCTTAGATGTATATACTTCATTATTGCTATTTGTTCCTTTATAAATCCTTAATAGAAGAAATGTTAATGTTTTATTCAATACTGTGTTTAAAATATTAGATGTTGCCTAGTAAGTTCTTTCTGTTTAAATATAGATATATTTGGATTTATCCATCAATCAGTGAATTAAAAAGTAAACATGGGATTTACAATTTTAATGTCTATTTATACAAAAAAATAATATTATTAACTATAATTTTAACATCACTTAGCATATTTCAAGTTCTAGGTCATGCTTCTTGTGTACTTTTTGAATTTTTAAAAACTAAAATTGTATAATTCAATGTGAATATCTAAATCAATTCTTCCTTACTGATAGCAAATAAAGGGATCTAGACATACTAGAAGTCCACTATGTAAGTGACAATTTGATAGCCAAGAGCATCTATACACTGAGGATATAAAAGTGCTAACATATTTAATTTTCTGGCACTAACATATAAAGCCCATGGGCCACATTGGAGGAATACCTTTAAAAATCTTATTGAAAATAAATAATCCTCCCAGCACTCAGGAGGCCGAGGTAGGAGGATCACCATGAGTTCAAGGCCACCCTGAGACTACATAGTGAATTCCAAGTCAGCCTGAGATAGAGTGAGACCCTACCTTGAAAAGCCAAAAATAAATAAATAAACAAATAAATAAATAATCCTACTCAGATACTGTTTCAATGATGTTCTGGAAGATTTGAAAGAAAAGAAATGCAAATCTGAAGCTGAATCATGAGATTTACATCATTAAAAAATCTACTTGACAACACCAAAAGTATTTACACAAATTAGGAATCAGAAAAGTCTCTCGTGAGAGATCTATGCTGTTAAAGCCTGCATGAGCTGTGTGACTTTTAGTCATAAACATGCCTTTATATATGAGGAATCAATTTTGGTATATAGTTAATGAAATAATTTTTATTTTTAAAATGTGAGTGAAGAATGATACAGCTATAACTTTTGAATATGATGTAAGAAAAATGACTTCCTTTTCTTGTTACTAAAGGTGATATCTATACAATATCAAATATAAGACAGATGCTATAATGCAACTAGAAGAGCCCAATTTTCTTTCAAACTCCTGACAAAGCACATCTGAAAGAAAATGAGGTAAAAGATTAAATCATGAAATTTCTCTTTATCACCTGTTCCAATTTCATTTAGAAATATTTTATTTTGCACATGTTTGGTATACCCAAAAATGCTGAAAATACTCATCAAGCATTATAATAAGCCAAATACCATGCAGCCAGCACAGAAGTTCTGTTACTATTATTTGATTCCTATCTCCTTTCCTTTTTCTTTCCTGTTTTTTTCTTTCTTTATCATTTTTTGCCATTTTAGGACTGAGGACAGGTAATTGATTTTTGTCAGGAAGAATCATGTTTTCCTCAGGTAACTGATCCAACAATGGTCCTGCAAAGGGCATGAGCTGTGTTGTAAGTACAAGCAGGTATGATAGGAAACATTTTAAAAAGTAATTTGATAAATTAGTATAAGTTCCTGTGTAGTACAATATTGAGATTCCCAATTATTATGTCCAACTTCATTGATCTGTCCTACTGGTTAGCCTTGGAAAATGGTCTTAGAATGTAGTGTATTCAATAGATAAATTACATGATTTTTTTTCCATATGACAGACACTCTTACTGGTTAATATACAAACACTAATAGACAACAGAGTCAAAACCCCCATCTCTCCAGTGCTTATATTCAAATACAGCAAAAACTATTAAATACTCAAAGACCCCTAAGAGATAGGGAACACTTAGAGAGTAAATAATAGAATAATATTATTTTATGTTGCTAGAGTTAATAAGGTGAAATACTCTGTGTGACTATATTAATTTAAATTCAATTAACAATTTCCTTCACCATTCCCTGCTATTTCTCTTTTTCCTCATGCATATTATCATTTCTGTATTTACAGAGAAAATTTGATATACTTTAGAAATAAAAGAATACTTCCCTATAGATAAATTATATAATCTTTAAACCCTTAGACCCCTGTGAAAATCTGTTGTCAGTAAACTTGTGTCTGAACATCATAGTTCTTCTATGTTGAATTTCAGAAAAGTTGTTTAAGTCATCTAAATGTGAATCATATTTTAAAGACCTGCACAGAGTGTGGAGGGGAACATAAAGAGCTTAATTTCCTCTTGGATGCAGATGAACCAATTTATCCCTGAGGCAATGATATCAGTGTGTCACTTCTATGAATCTTCCCAAGTGATTTAGCATGTATAAAAACAATATAATCTTTCTTTATTGATTACACTAGACTATTAAAATCAGCATCTCTACTCAATTGTTCAATCAAATAAAAATAGGGGAAACTGTACTAAAATAATGACTCACTTTACAGATAAAACTCAAAGAGAAAGTTAGTCTTCATCAAATCTTTTTCTTTATGAAGAATAGTTTCATTGCCTGGTGAATGATGGAATAATTAGGCCATCTACTGGCAAGTAGCAAACAGACAATTTTCACACATCCAAACTCAGCAAAAGCTACCTCAGTGGTACTAAAGGCCTTGGAAAGCTGACGAACGGACTGCATTTGTCTATATTAATTGGTGATATTTAATTTTTAATATCTAGTGTCACAGCAAATTAATTATATAGCTTTCAATGATCTCAATAGAGATAAAGTTTAGAACAGTAAGTAGAATACTAAAGCTTGCATTATTCATGTATTCACAAATATTTATTGATAGTCTCTTATATGCAAAACAGGCTTACACACTAGGGACCCACCCCACCAGTATATAAGACACCTTTTTTATGCTCACAAAATTTGTATCCTTGTAAGGGGCTAGGGAAATGATTCAGCAGATATGTCTCTGTTGAGCAACCAGGAAGACCTGAAACTGGCTGAGACTACCTGAGTTCCATCCCCCAGCACCCACATTAGAGGCTGCACATGACCACACACACCTGTAACCCCAATGCTTAAGGGGTGGAGACAGAAGGATTCCTGGAACTCTCAGCCAATCTGACAGAAAAATAGTAACTCCAGGTTTAGTGAAAGACTCCATCTCAGAAAACCATGTGGAAGAGTAACAGAGTGGGACAGCCAATGTTTTCCTCTGGCTTCCACATACATGTGCATGAAGCATTCATATCGCATGTACTATACATACACACCATATACATGAACCATGCCACACATACTAACTCACAAGTCAAAATTTATAAAAGTACAATTTTAATAAAATATATATTTTCTTAATGGCAGGAAAGAACAGAGTTTTATATTGTTTTGAGAGATAGAGAGAGAGAATTCAATTTGGTTCCCAGAGAGAGAGACTAAAATTCTTGAATCATTTTGTGGAAAATACTAACTCATCATTTTGTCAGTCAATGTCAATAAAATTGAATAAATGCACTTGTGAGGATTCTTGGTCCTTATAAATTTGATCCTAATTCCAATTATTATCCCAAATTGTAATAATCCATAGAAATGAAAATGATAAATCCCCGTGACTGAATTTTTCCCTTGATGCTAAAAGAAAACCTCTCCCATTTCAGTGTGAAGGACAAACAGGACATTCCTAGCTTGGAGATACTCACATCAGGTCATCCAAAAAATGATTCACTGATGTTGCTGATAAAGTCTATGCTAGCCTTACTGAACCTGCTCTCCAGATAAAGCTAGGACTTCTACTCAATTTACTACCATTCACATGCGATCTTTTCACTCATGTGCACGCTCAGACACACACGCACACGCAAGTTCATTTCTAGTTCACAGAATTCTGTAGCAGAAACAAATTATCTAATTAATCCCCAAATTGCCTAATTAATACCCAAATCACCCAATTAATATCATTGCTGAGAGAGTTTCATTTTGTTGCTGTCAACATCCTCTTCCCTAGCATTCTTTACCCTCTGCTCCTTTTTCCCATTTTTCTCTATATATTTCATTCATAAACAATTCACGTTTCAGCCATATAACTTAATAAATTGCTTTTATTCATTCATTTAAATGGCATTAAACTCACTGCAAATCTTTATTGTTTCATTACAATGTGTTTTGCTCTCTTTGGGCTTCTGGGGCCACCACAGCATGCCCACTGAGAAGAGGAAGGAGATAGGAACCCCCAGGAGAATGTGTCCCTCCAGTCACATTTACATATTTAAAGGGAAAGTACTTTATAAGACATGTCAGACATTAAATATGCTCTGCACTGTGCCTGGAATGGATAAATAAAACACATGCAGCTTTTATTTTTACTATTAAAGTAGAAAATACAATATAAAACGTGGTTACCTATTTAACACAGAAATATAGAAACCTTAATGTATCAGTATCATATGAGTACACTGACAATTCATGTCTATCAGTTGCATGCACTCTGCCTCTCTCTTCGTCTGTCCAGGGCAGAAGTAGGAGGGAAAGTCATCAGAGAAAACACCTTGGCCTCACAAAGTGGCCTTAAAAATAGCTCAGATGTTAAAGATACTTGCGAAGCCTGATGGTCCACATTTGATTGCTGTGTTGGAATTGGAATGGGGCTATGAAAAAAACACTCAGGGAATGGATTCATTTTGGATTGAGTTTTTTGTGTATCTTCCTTGCCCTCCCATTCCCCTTCATCACACAATGCCTGGCCAATAAAATGGAGGAAATAGAAAACCCAAGAAAGAAAAGTAACTGACAAACAAAGTGGGACTATAAAGTAAGGACTTCACTACACAAAGAGAACAGAATCGAGAGAAAGAATCATGTATCTAAAGTGAAGCAGTTTCAAAAGTTTGCATGTAAGCTGGGTGTGGTTACGCACACCTTTAATCCCAGCACTTGGGAGGCAGAGGTAGGAGGATCACCATGAGTTCAAGGCCACCCTGAGATGACATAGTGAATTCCAGGTCAGTCTGAGCTAGAAGGACCACAAAAAAAAAAAAAAAAAGTTTCCATGTTCTACATGGCGCTTCAGGAAGCTGCTGCACCCATTTTTACAGATGTGAGCAAATAAGATCCAGAGAGAAATGACTTGCCTACACCACACAGCTAAGCACTAACGAAGAATTCAAAGCCAGATAAGGAGGCACAAACCTATCATCTCAGCACTCAGGAGGTTGAGGCAGGAGGATTGCCACAAGTTCAATATCCCCTGTACCAAAAACAAAATCCAAAAGACAAAAACCAGAATCCAGGTGTTCTGTATCTGAAGATGAAACTACATTAACCTGTACAGGCTCTGTAGTTCCCACCTGAAGTTCAAAAATGTACTCTAGGGTGGAGGATGTGGCTTAGTTGTTAGTGTTTGCTTAACATGCATGAAGCCCTGGGTTCGATCATACCACCACATAAACAAAATCTTTTTTAAAAGCATGATATCTCTCTCTCTCTCTCTCTCTCTCTCTCTCTCTATATATATATATATATATATATATATATATATATATATATATATATATATATATATTGGTTTTCCGAGGTAGGGTCTCACTGTAGCCCAGGCTGACCTGGAATTTACTATGTAGTCTCAGGGTGGGCTTGAACTCATGGTGATCCTCCTACCTCAGCCTCCCGAGTGCTGGGATTAAAGGTGTGTGCCACCACACCTGGCTCAAGATATTTTAAATAAACATTTCAGATTTTGTGATAAAAAAAAATCCATCACTATTATCTTATCCTTGAGTCGCCTGTCAGGTATGCCGGCAACCCATGGTGTCCATGTTCGAAATCACAGATGAGGAAGAACAAACATATGGCATTTGTCTTTCTGTGCTTAAGTGAGTTTGCTTAGTATAATCTGTTCCAAGTCTGCCCATTTTCATACAAATTTCATTGTATCATGTTTCCTTACTGCTGAGTAGAATTCCATCAGAAATCTTTCTCCTGGACAGAAGACTAGATGATACAACCCTTAACAGGAGTATGAAGGAATTGTATAGTAAGAAGGGCCCTGGGGAGGGTGAAATGAAGCCTAGCCCTAAAACATTTGGCTCTGGCTTGTAATTCCCAGTACCAGAAACTGGTTACAATCCCACATTAGGCTATTGAATGGTGAAACCTATAATGTCCCCAAAACAAAATAGGCTTCTGTCAAAGCTGACCACATTCTCCTTTGGAGAATCTGTTTTTCTTTCTAAGAAAGCAGCTGGAACTGAAGAAATAAATCATCCCTCACATTTCAGCCAGAGCTATAGTGAAACTGCAGAAGGGTTGGTGATATGAACAAGAGTGCTGTTGCAATAGCCAACCTGTCAATCAGTGCCAGGATCCGGGCGACAGAAACTGAGGCTACTCAAAATGTACCAAAACAGAAATCCAGAACCTGCTGACAGCACAACACCAAAGTAGACTTAAAACCTACCACGGCTCAGGTGTTTTTGAGGAAGAGGGGGCAGAAAGATTGTAAGAGCCACAGAGTGAGAAGGAATGTCCAGAGGCACTGCCTGCCCCACCACAATGGCTGACTAATGTTCTCACATCTCATGACCTAAAATCGCCATGGTGAATACCTGAAATTCCACTGAGGAGGGCCCTCAGTGGAATGGAGGCAGGAAGGGGGGAAATGATGTTTCCATACAAGCTTCTACTTATCTAAAAAGACACTCATGCTAATTTATACTTGTATATGTCAATAGTTACAGTTTAGGATTTTGACCCTGTAGAATTGTGGCTATATCACATGTCTGCTGGTATTTCTGTAACCTATGGACAATAGGCACCGAAACACTTTTTGGTGTGTGTGTGTGTGTGTGTGTGTGTGTGTGTGTGCTGTTGTTGTTGGTGGTGGTGAGTTATGTAATATGAGGGTAGTGTATTCACATGTTCACCCTCTTTGCACCCAAGTAGAGGCTAGAGGGGAATGTCACGTGTCCTCTTTTTGCTTATTTGCCTGTTTCTTTCCAGTCTCTCACTCACCGCAGAGCTGATGTTTTTGCTTGGTTTGTTTGTCAGCAAGCCCCAGCAATTCTCTTGTCTTCATTTGCCTCAGGAATGTGGTTACAGTTGTTTGGGTGGATGCTGGGGAATTGAACTCAGGCAGTCTCAGGACTGTGAAGTTCTCATGCTTGCACAGAAAACAGTCTTGACCACTGAGTCGTCACCTCAGCCCTCAAACATTTTAAATAAATAAATGTATAGCCTCAGTGAGTTAGAATCTCTTTCAGTGTTCTTTAGTCAAATATAATATCAAATGACAAAACAAAATTACCAATTATAGATAGAAGACAATGGAAGACCTCATGTAAGTGTAGCAATAATCTATGTGAAGAAATTATTGGAATAGCTTCTGTCTTAATGGCTTGTAATGATAAGATTTTCTTTTAAGTCAAGACAAGATGGTTTATGATGTCTTTGAGGTAAAATCCAAAAATAGAGAAGCATGTGATAGGTAGTATTAGTTTATTTTAAAAAAAGGTATGTGCATCCTATAAACCATTCTCTATATACACAAATTCAGCCTTTCTAGATATTTTATTTATTATTATTAACATGCCTAAAATATGCATTATACCACCAACATTGTAGCTTTAGAGTATCCCAATGAGAGACAAATTAAGACCACAGTTATCATCATAATTGAACACCTTTTATTAATAATATTCATAGATGTGCATAATATAATTTAATCATAATTCCTTCCTTTTAACCTCTTTAGCCCCCTAACTCACTTTTTCTAATGAACCCTTCTTCTTTCCAACTAGGCTGTCTTCTACTTTGATATCTTTACATTTATTTATTTATTTATTTATTTATTTATTTATTTATTTATTGCCTTTCTTCACTATCTTTGACAGAATGTGATGGGCCCAATATTTTTCCAGTCTGTGGGTCTTATGCAGGTAATGACAGCTGCTGTGGGATCATTAATGCAACATCTACTTCATGTTCAGAATACAGGGTCCCATAGCACTCCTCCTCATCCTCTGGCTCTGACACTTTTTCAAGTCTGCTTCCTTAATGTTTTTCAAACCTTGGAAAGCATAGTAGAGATGTCTCACTTAGTGAGGAGCACTCAACATTCACTTATTCTCAGTAAGTTGAGAAGTTTTGAACTCCCCAGTAGTCACTGCCTAAACTGCAAAAAGAAGGTTCTCTGATGAAAGGTAAGAGCACCAATGTCTGAGCATAGAAAGAAATATTTAGAGGGCAATTTGTTGAGAACAACATATCCTTTGAGTCAAACAACCTTAGGAACTTCCCCCTTAGGGCCTATGACCTTCCCAGCCATGGGTTTTTCACTGTTTTCAGTACCAGGTATGAATTCCTTCATGGAGCAAATAACAAATCTAATGAGAGAGCAGCTGTTTATCCCTGTAACAGTTATGAACCAGTGAGCACATCTTGCTTAGCTGGTCATTTGTGTGCCTTACAGAGAGTGTCCACTGCAGGGTAAAACTACTGATGACCTGGTCCCCAGAAGACTGCATAGCATTTTCCAGCAGTATGGCAACTAGTTAACAGGGAAATGGTTTCCAACTCAGTTCCAGTTTGATTTCTCAATGTTCTGCAACAAAGGCATATAAAATCTTCAGCAATATGGTCCTACAATCTAGTTATATGAATAACCAAGAGCATGGACAGTAGCTTGTATCATTTGGAGAATTCAGAGACCTCCCTGAACAACCCACACAAAGGTATCCCACTCCTGGCACTGTGATTTTCCAATACAAACCTTTGGGTGCAGCATTAGCAGCCCACAAAGGCTACTTGTGTTCAAACTATGTTTTTAATTAAACTTTCAAGTACCTAACAAATAACTAGGTTTCCATATGGTTTCTAATGCATCTTTATTTTTTTTCATAATTCTCCCCTCATCACTTCCTCATCTCCTCCTATTCCCATATGCCCCCCTTAAACCTTTATACCCCCAGTATTCTTCCCCTCTATTTTCATATCTACTGTCCAATCTTCTTAAGTCCTTATGTTCACCCTCTCATAGTTCTATTCAACATTTCTGGCCTCTACTGACTCTTACTCCAACATACATTCAAATCTTAACATTTGAAGCTAGTATTAGCATATAAAAGAGAGCATGCTTCATTTGCCTCACTGAGCCTGGGTTACTTTACTTAAAATAACTTTTCTAGATCCATCCATTTTAACTGCAAATTTGATAATTTCATTTTTATGTATAGCTAAATAAAACTGTATTTTTCCCACATCTTTATGCATTTATCAGTTAATGGTCATCTATGCTGACTCTATTTCCTAGCTGCTGTGAATAGAGCTGTAGTAAACATGGATAAGCAAGTATCCCTACAGTAAAGCATACAGTCCCTAGGGTATATGCCCAGGATTGTTATAGCTGGGTCATATGGTAAATTCATTTTAAACTTTCACCAACAGTGAAGGTTTCTTCTTTCCCTGTACTCTTATCAGCATTTTTTATCATTTAATTTCTCGATGATATCCATTCTATAGAGTGAAATGGAATTTAATTTGCATTTCACTGATGGCTATGGATGTTGAAAACTTTTAAAATATTTATTAGCCTTTCTTAACTCTTCTTTTGAGAACTCTGAGTTCAGTTCCCAAGCTGTTTCGACTGGGTTGTTGATACCTTAATGTTTATTTTTTTTTTTTTGAATTCTTGTATATCTTAGATATTAATGCTTTGTCAGATGTATAGCTGGAAAAAAATTTCTCCCATTCTATGGGCTACCTCTTCACTTAACAGTGTCCTTTGCTGTACAAAAGCCTTTTAATTTCATGAGGTCCCTTTTGAAGATTATTGGCTTTGTTTACTGAGTGACAGGTGTCCTATTCAGAATGTCATTTAATCCAAATGCTTCCTGTTTATTTTTTATTGGGAGGAACTCTCAATTGATGAGAGTAAGGTCCTGAAATCTCCCACTGTTGTAGTGTTAGGGTTAATCTGTGACTTTACATCTAGTAGTGTTTGTTTAGAAAAATTGGTTGTAAAGCCGGGTGTGGTGGTGCACGCCTTTAATCCCAGCACTGGGGAGGCAGAGGTAGGAGGATCACTGTGAGTTCAAGGCCACCCTGAGACTACATAGTTAATTCCAGGTCAGCCTGGGCCAGAGTGAGACCCTACCTCAAAAAAAAAAAAAATTGGTTGTACCCATATTTGATGCTCGTATAGAATTGTGCTGTCCTCTTGTCATAGTGTTCCCTGAATTGGTATAAAGTGACTTCCTTTATCTCTTCCAATACCTACTTGCTTCCTGGCCCACTTATTTGAAACACCATTTTTCAAGCTTTCACCCTAAGTATTGTCTTTTTTTTTTTTTTTAATGAAAAAGTTGTGTCACTTGGACACACCAGCAGTAGTGTACCTTTCCATCCATTCAGGTAGCCTGGGTCATTTCATTGGAGAATTAAGACCATTTATATTGTTATTATTGGAAGCTGTACATCAATTCCTGTCATTCTTGCTGATTTTGTAGTGCTTTGGGTTTTTCTCTTACTCTCTTGCATTAGTTATTATTCAAACATGGAGTTTAATCATTCCTGTGACCTTGTAAATGTCCTTTCCCTTGTCTTCATTCCAAAAATGTCTTTCATGCATTTTCTGCAGAGCTGGCTTAAAGGTTATGACCTGCTTAAGCCTATTTTTATCATGGAAAATTATTCCTTCTTCATTTATGACAGAGAACACTTCTGGGTTGGCATTGATTGTCTTTTGGAATTTGATATTTATCATTCCAAACACTCCTGGCTTTTGAAATTTTAAAGTTTCTGGTGAGAAATATGTTGTTATTCTGTTGGGCTTGTCATTGTAAGTGATTTGGTGCTACTCTAAATGTTTTCATTTGGTTCTTTGGAGGCCTTGTTTATTTGGTGCTCTAAATACCTCCTGCATTGAAATCTCTTTTGGAAATTTTTCTTCTATCATTTTGTTTAAAATACTATGCCTTTAGATAAAAATTAGTCTTCTTTTATGGCCAGAATTCTTAGATTTTTACCCTTTCATTGTATCCTGCTTCTCTTGAAAGTTCCACCCATCCCTTCTTATTAATTTATCTTTCTCCTATTGGAATATAACAAATCCTCCATCTTGTCTTCAGGCTCAGATATTCTGTCCTGTCTTTGATTCATTTTGTTGCTGAAACTTTTTGTTGAGTTTTAAAATTTGATTTATTTTGTTTTTAATTTATAATGTTTCAGGATGGTTTTTCTTCAGTATTGTATTTGTATTTCTTTACTCCTATCTTATATTGGAGCTTGTTTTCTCTTTTGATTCCTTTGATTTTTTTCCTTTAATTTCTTTGAAGATAATTATAATTCTCTTTTGAATTTTCTGACTGGCATTTTATCAAATTCACCCTCCCTGAGTGGCATTAGTCTCTGATAATTTTGGAAAAATTCCACTGCCTCAATTGGTTTGTGTTTCTTATTTTATTATGTTGGGTTTTAAAATATTATGTTATTTCATTGCTTGGATTTTCTGTTTGTTTTTTAAAAATATTTGTTTATTTATTATTTATGAGAGAGAGAGAGAGGAGTAGAGAAAGAGAGAGAGATAAAGAATGGGTGTGTTAGGGCCTCCAGCCACTGCAAACAAACTCCAGATGCGTGTGCCACCTGTGCATAGGGTTTATGTGGGTTGTGGGCAATCGAACCTAGGTCCTTTGGCTTTGCAGGCAAGGGCCTTAACTGCTAAGTCATTGCCCCAGACCAGATTTTCTGTTTGTTTTATCAGCTGTATTGTTGAGTATGTTTTGTCACAAGTTATGTCCTCAGTCTATTTCCAGGTGACTAGTGTAGCCTCTGTTTTATTTCCAAATTAGAGTACTAAAAGCACAAACAACTATAATGAACAGATATGAAAGACACTAAATATGATAACTATAAAGAAACTCAGGTGGTAAAATGATTCTCATTGTAATGTTATTGCCAAGTCTACCACGCATAGAACTTTGCAAGACACAATGACTCTGTATACCAAAACTGAGTGTTTGAGTTCTCTTTGCAGCTAGGCGCTAAAGAAATTTGTGAGTCAGTCCATCAAGTGAAAATTTTCCACCCTCTGTATCTGAAAAAAAAAAAAAAAGTTCCTCATTTCCTATCTCTGATGCCTCATCACCTCAGTTCGCCTTTGGTATAATCCCGTTGAGTAGATATAGCAAGAATCCTCTGACCTTAATTCTCACTAGGTAAATATCCATCAACTTATATTCATTCTGCTTGTTGGTGATAAGTCACCACTTGATCTTGTATATGGAGTTGAGCCCAGGTTCTCTCCCCTATTGCAAAATCACCTTTGCATCTGTCCCTCACAGCTGTCTTCCCTGCCATCTGTAATAGGTTTATGAATAAGTTTGTTCTTTTACAGTAGATGCTTGTGAGCTGTGGCTATTTCTGGTAATAGCATTGTGGTTTTCCTTGCTGGAATATACTTTAGCTTACTTTCAGCCAATGTACTTCCCATAGTGCTAGGTCAGGTATTGCAGAATGACTATTTCAGAAAGAGTGTTGAACTCAGAACCAGGAAGGTCCAGTTCCTCATATTGTTTTATGGAGAAACTGGAAAGGGAAAATCTTCCCAACAGATATATAAATTGTGATGACATAAATCTTGGGATTCTGTTAGTCTGCACATGAAGCCTTGGGATGCCACTACCTAGGTGAGGCAGTGGGGAAAGACAGAGCAGACTCTGCTTAGTAACACAGTATTTGAGCCACTGGTTTTTAGTTAAAATTGTCCTTTCTAGTTCAGTAACCTAATCATATTCCTCTTTAGCTATCATCAGATGAGCTTTTGCTATTTGTAACTAGAGGATTTCTAGCAAAGACATTAAGCATTCTGGTGTGCTTAAGTGATAAAGTAAGCTAGAAAGAAAGAAATACATGTAAAGGAAAAACAATATATATATGAGACAAAACTATCTAAATTATCCCCAGCTCCTAAATAACACTAAAATTGAATTCTGAGAACTCATTTCTGGTCAAAATGTTAGACAACATTCATTATACTCTTTCAAACTGAACAGTGTCATTGAACAGGTAGCAGCATTCAGTGGTCATGAACACATCATACTAAAGCTAGGAGGTGATTCATAATTATAGCTTCAACTGAGACCTAGAAGGCTGGATGCCATTTCTGGTACTAACATTGGCATTTAGATTACTATAGTTCAACAGTTTGGATTGTTACCACTTGATGTTAAATCAGTAAAAACAGAAACAGTGAGGACAAGGCAAGTCATATTCAAACTAGGAAATCATGTCAGCTGTCTGCTCTTTAACAATTTTTTGATGGATGCCCATTTCAGACTTTTCTTCTTTCATATATTTCTAAATCCCTGTAGGCAAAATTCGTGCTGTGCTTAAGAAGATAATTTTTAAATATAGATTGATAATAATGATTAAAATCTCTTTCTGTGATTATTGAGGAAACGAATGTATTATAAATTTTAATTAATCTCCATAGCCTACTTGGAGTCAGATATAATTTTCTAAAGCAGCTATTTGTTAATCTACATATACTAGCTTCTTTCATCCTTTTAATATGTGGCTTTTATTTAATCTATATTTGATAATTTCCAGTAGAAGTTTTAAAGGCTATTTAAAATCTTAAATCTATATTTGTAAAATGCATATACTTTAATTTTGCATTTTCTTTAGACCTGAAATTAAAATGATATTGTAATGATATTTCATCTGATATATATGTATTGTAACGCTTTGTATTATGGGAATTTATTTTCTGACAGTTCCTGATTTTAGATTTACTGTGTCTTCATTTATTTAGGTTCCAGCTGCATAGCAGAGAAGTAATCCAAGAGACTCTGTGCTCTTACTGAGGAGAAAGAATAAACAAACTCCATAGGAAATAAGCTGAGGAAACTAGAACAGATCATAATGATAGAAAATGAAGTAAAGGTTCTGTAATGACATTTAATCTGAGAACAGAATCTATATTTAGCTAAGTAAAAGGATGAATTGTGTCACCTCCACCTCAAATTTGTGTACTGAAGCACTCACCCTCAGTATCTCAGAATATGGCTGCACTTAGAGATGGACTTTTTAAAGATAATTAAGATTAAATGAGGTCATTAAAATTGGCTCTCATCCAATATGTCTGTTGTCCTCATAAAAAGAGGTGATTAGGACACAGACAGGCACCACGAAGCAACCCTGCATAAGCACCAGAGGAATGTGTCACCTCCCAGCTATGGAGACAGGCCTCAGCAACAACACTGTGGCACCTTGAACCTGCACTTCTCACACAACTCACAACTGACCTCACAACTGTGGGAAAATGCATGTCTATTTCTTTAAACCACCTTGGTTATGAAAGATGACTATGGTTGTCCTATAAGCATGTTATTCTGAAGGCATTAAATGCCTTAGAAGTGAAAATGCCTGACATTACATTCCTAAATTTTGTCAACTTTTACTCTTCACTTGTATTCTAGTACAGAAAAAATAGAAATTCAGTTAATAAAATTCATACAATTCAATAATATCAACCTCCAAATCTTTTCTTCGAGTATGTAAAAAGTAGCAAGGTAACCAAAGTTGAGATTTATCTTTGTAGTGCCATTATCCAATATTTGGTAGAACTATTAATAAAATAAGAAGTAAACATAGATCACATTATAATACTAATTATGCTACTCTTTATCTTTATGTCATGCCATAGTTGAAGTATTAAGATCAGTAGACATACTGGTGGTAGAGAAATAATTAGAGAAATATCTCCAGATTGTAAAAAAAAAACAACAACAACAACAAAAAAAAAAACAGCCATCCTTTTTTGTATTCTTGATCCATACATGTAAATGTGTTTGAAAGTGTTTGCTATGTGTTTCAATAATGTGCACATTTGTTTTAATCCTTGTTTTGGGTAGATTAAAGTTTGAAAGTGACAGAATGATAAACTGAATTAATTTCAGTGAACCAATCATAATTTATTAACTGCCACAATCAACACACACACACACACACACACACACACACACACACACACAGTCTGCCTAAAAAAGGACCAGTGACTCAAATGTCAGATAACTTCCATCAGTCCAGTTCTGATCATTGAACATGAACTTACTGAAAATGGGTTATTCTGAAAACCCACTTCTTCAGTCAGTCATAGTGGTTTGGTCTCCGTCACAGATTTGCCCTTGCAGTCACAAGTGCAGTTTGTTATGGAATGGGGGTGATAGAGAGGAGGTTGAACAGATGAACATGTTGATACCTGTACCCCACAAGCTAATGCAACCACTTACTGTCATCTTTAACACAAAGTTAAAGTATGTATTACAACATTTAACACACTGATGAAGACACAAAAGAACAATGATCTATTACATAAAGACATTTATATTAGTGACTTTTTTATTTTTTATTTTTTCTTTTTTGAGAGAGACACAGAGAGAGAGAGAGAGAGAGAGAGAAGACAGAGAAGGGCAAGCCAGCAGTGTCTCAGCTGCTGCTAACGAAATCCAGATGTGTGCGCCCCATTGTGGTCAAGTGTGGCATTGCGCCCTTGCATCAAGTGGAACCACTGGAGATTGGAACCAGTGTTCTTAGGCTTAGGAGGCAGGCGCCTTAACCCCTCAGCCATCTCTCCAGCCCTATTAGTGACTTTTTTAATTGCTGGGACAAAATACTTGACAGATCAAATTAACAGATAAAAGCTTTATTTTGGCTCATGGCTTCAGAGGGTTGCAGTCCATCACAGTAAAGGGAGGGTTCTAACGTGTTAGGAGCCTGAATAGTGGCTCTCACATCACTCAGAGCAGGAAGCAAAAGGACAGATCAGAATCATAAGTGAGTATAATTTTCAAAGGATTGTCCACAGTGACCTAGTTCTATCATGCAGACCCTGTGGCCTGCAGGTGTGACCCACTTTTGAAAATGTGCTACAGTATTGTAACATACTCCAGAACCTCAAAATCAACTTACAAAAAGATTTTTTAAAATATCTCTTATAGCCGGGCTTGGTGGCACACGCCTTTAATCCCAGCACTCAGGAGGCAGAGGTAGGAGGATTGCCATGAGTTTGAGGCAACTCTGAGACTACATAGCTAATTCCAGGTCAGCCTGGACCACAGTGAGACCCTACATCAAAAAACCAAAAAAAATAAATAAATAAAATAAAGTATCTCTTATCATTTTAAAGGTTTACAGTTATATTTGCGGTCATATTTATGGCTATGCTTGGTTGCATGCAACATGTGGGGCACAGGTTGGACATGCCTGTAGTGTATGGAATTCACAGTAATGCCACATGCTGGAGACTAAGCACTCACAATAGAAACATGTGGAATCATTTCAGAATCAAACCATTCCATCCCTGTCTCCATGCAATTTTAAGAATGTCCTTCAGCTTAATAGTCCCAACACCATCTAAAGGTCCAAAGTCAAAAGTCTCTTCTGAGATGAGTCAAGACAGATTCTTAGCTGTGAATTCCTTTAAAATAAAATAAAAAGTTACATATGTCCAATATACAATAGCAAACAGTATTCATTGCCATTCCAAAAGCAAGAAATGGGAAGATAGCAAGAAACGTTGGGCCAAAAGCAAGATCAAAATTTATTAGTGAAAACATTAAGTCTTCCAGCTCAAGGTCTGGAATGCAGGCATAGGTTAGGTTCATCTGAACTCCAGTGGGCTTGAGACGTCCTGACCCTGAGGCCCTGCCATTAGCAGCACACATGCTTTCTCACACAAACTGGGTCCACTTGGTGCATCTCCAACTGCATGGTCCTAGCTTAGACATCACCCTCACCACTTCAAATAAAAGTCTCAAGGTCTCCCTGCAGAGAATCTGACCCTGCTTTGCATTTGCCAAACATCAATGTTTTTTTCTTAGAACTTTGGTGCAAGCCTCAACAGCTCTGTTACTTTTGTGTTCTGTAGGTCTACAAAGCCCTCATCACATAGACAATGCCAAGTTCTGCTGCCAGATAGAGATGTAGACAGGACCGCTTGAACCATGATGCAGTGACTTACTTACAAGTGCCTGAGTGTCTGAACCAGAGAAAAAAATGCTTCCCTGGGTAGCACTGTGTGAGCAGGGTGTCCAAGAAGCTCTCTTTTTGCAGGTACTCTATTTTCAAAGGAAAATCTTTCAAATGAATGTCCATTTTTTCACCTTGGGCTTGGGTATGTGAAGCCTTGACCTCAAGACCCCCTTCTTATTGTTCACATATTGGCATTTTCTTTAGTGGAAATTATAGGTTTTGTTTGTAATCAGCCTGGTTTGCAAATTTAAATGGATGCATATTGCTTTCTGTCCAACCCAGCAACATCTTTTAAAAGTTTCTGTTTTGCTTTTTGCTCTGGTTTCTCATTGTAAATCTGCATAATGGCAAGCATCCACAAACATGCTGCAGTCTGTAGACTTTTGTGAAAGTTACCTCACCAGTAGAACTGGTCCATTATTTTTTACTTCATTCCCACCCAAATATTTAGTACTTGGGCAAAATATAGCCATATTCTTTGCTGTAATATAACAAGAATGGTTGCTAGCGTCGTTTGTAATAGTCTTTGTGCTTATCTGAAATTACATGAGGGCAGCATTGCCTGTCTGCATTTCTGTTGCTCTTCTAGTCTTTCAAATTACAGAAGAATCACCCACCAATCTTTGTTTACAGCATTTAGTTTTTGTCTCTATCTACAAGCTTTTCCAAATTACACAAACTAGTTGCAAAATCCAAAGAACAGGGCTGGAGAGATGGCGCAGTGGTAAAGGTCCTTGCCTGAAAAGCCTAATGACCCAGATTTGATTCCTCAGTACCCACATAAAGCCAGGAGCACAAGGTGGAACATGCATCTGGAGTTCATTTACAGTGGCTAGAAGCTCTGACACACTTATTCTTTCTCACTATCTACCTCTTTCTCTTTCTCTCTCTCTCATAATTAAATACAATTTTTATTAAAAAAATTCGAACATATTTAATCAACCATGCTCTGGTATCAATTTTCTATATTTGTCACCTTTCTTGTTACTGTTATAAATATTTGACAGAATAAATTATTAGAGAAAAGCTTCTTTGGCTCTGAGTTTCAGAAGATTGTTGTCCATCACACTTGGGAAGGCATGGCAAGTTCACGGTGGTGAGAACACGAGACACTTCCTCCCCAGAACCACAAGTAGACAACCTCGAAGGCCTTATGAATGACTTCTACCATCTACACCCCCACCTAAATATTTCCTTCTTTACAAAGTAATTTAAAATTCAGCCTAGTCATTACAATCCCATGACTGAAATTCTTTCATGGATTATAATCAGTCCATACAATTCCTAAACCTGCTCTATGAAGACCTGCAAATCTCTTTCTTTTCTTCCACACTAAGCACATCGCAAGCCAGTCTTGACTCCCACTTGTGCCTTTCCACAACCTTCCCATAAGTGATAATCTGGGAATCTGATGCATCGTTACAGCTCTAAGTTATAATATCTAGTTGCTTTATTGTTTCTTCTTGCTGTCCATTACCAACATGCCTAGTGCTTCCTTTGCAATTAGAGAAATCATATTCAGGCCTAGGTCAATATTACTGGGTTTTATTTACATTTTATATGTGCTATGATAAAGAGTGCATTTTGTTTTTATTAGATAAGTACAGAATTAGATTTAAGATTAGAACACATTTTTTTGACAGATAAGGTAAGTGTTCTAAGTGACCGGGTCTGGAAGGCACTTAACTATGGGCTGTATTCAGGGGTAAGCGGGATAGGCCATATTTAACCCACACCCAAAATGCTGTACGAGGAAAGCTAAAAACACAGGGACAATTACAGATGAAAATCTCTAACTCTGCCCTTGAAAAGATTTTTACTATAGTATCTTTAAAATTATGCCTATAAATACTAAGAATCATCCAGTTCCCTCAATAGGTGGGTTTCAATTAAAAAAAAGTTATTCTAACAAGGTAGATATTTTTAGTGTGAAAAGCTAATCTACTTAAAAAGAGCAAGACATTTTAATTCCTTTGTCTTCTTTCAAACACAGACTACTTTCTTTCAAATAGTATCCTAATATCATTTCTGTTAAAAGTCAATGGTCATAATAAGCTAGGAAACTTAGAAGAGACAATGTATGAGAAAATCGTAAGAAAAGAATTTAAGCACGCATCTGAAAATATGCTTAATAAAGAAAAAAGAATGGAGAAAAGAGTAATGAAGAAAGGGAAATATAAGGAAGGAGAATAGAAGAGAAAATAAAGGGGTAAAAGGTGTTTCCAGCATACATATATGATATCTGTTGGTAGTTATCACTAGGCATAGAAAATTTGTAATGCCACATTTGTGAACAAATTTCACATATAAATAAGCCAGTTCTAATCTTAATCATTTAGACAAAGGAGAAAAAATGATCAAAATTAAGAGAAAATAAAAAACTCCTACTGGTGAGGGAATGGAGCTGAGGTACAATTTTTATGAGTCGTTAAAAGTTTAAAAAATGTTTCATGATTCAAGATTCAATAAAAAGTATCTTCGCAAAGTACATTTTCTTAACACTGACAATACATTATTTAAAAGGTGGTAAATATAGAGACATAATTTTACAGAATGCAGAGGGTTTTGTTTTGTTTTAAGACTGTTCATGGTGTATCTAGCTGGAAGGAAAAACAATAACTAGTGATTTTCTCCAAATATCCACATATCATACCCCACTCTTGGACCTGGAAATCGTTTTTATAGCTTGAAAACATGTCAGAAACATCTTCTGCTGGATTTAAAGTCTGTCTTCATGCTCATGTGAATGGGGATTAGGAGAGCTGTGGGAAAAGCAAGTCTGGTATGTGTTTTGAAAGCTGCAACTGTGAAAGATGACTCATGGCTGCTCCTAGTCAAGCCAGCCAAGAAGGATATTGTGTAGCAGGTATGAGCTTGTAGAATTTTCAAATTAAAAGCTGAATAAAAGAAGTCTGTTGCTGAAGAACACATGCTACTTAGGGTTTAAAGATAGAAAAACATGATAACTTTGGATCTTCTTTGTTACAAAAGATATAGAACTACTTCATGAGTGAGTCCTGATTATTTCCCTATGAGAGACAATATTTATCTATAAACAAATGCATTCCATGAGCTGTTTCTAAACAGTAAGACTTCAATTATCACTGAAAGAAAATGGAACTGCACAACTCTCTGAGAGAGAGTGGTGGAACCCCTCTTTATCTCTGTTTGATTCAAACTAAATGGCATGATAAATAAGCCCTGAACAGACACTTTATAGTAAACTGACCATTTGCTTTTCCCCTAACTCATTCCAGAATGCTTCCAGGAAAAGTGGGCAAAGGAATTAATATCAATGTCTATAGCCATGATTCTTTTTCTACAGTCTCTCCATCCCTTATGTGTAGCCCCTGGAAACTGGAAAATATAAGATTGCCATTGAGACATGATCTTCTAGTGCCATCTACTGCCACTTACGCTTCGGACTTGTGTGGCCAGGATTTACTAAAGGCTATCAATGGTTTATTTTAAAACACTAAGTCAGTTCGATATTTATTTCATATGAAATTTTTCAGTAATACTTTCCACGTAACAAAATGAGCAAAACAATATTGGGTGCAATCGATTTTGCAGTGTAACTGAGGCAAGGTCATCCCAATTGTCAGTACCTCTTTTTCATTCTGAGCTATCAGAATAGTTTTAAATCTCAAATCTGTCATTATCAGTATTTGATGATTTCATCATTATCAGATATACTCAAACATCCGTAACTAGTAATGATAAAAATACAGAAATTTTTATTTCTTATTTTTCATTTAAAATGATTTTTATAATCCCATATTGCCTAACTTTTTTTTGCTTTCCTTCTCATCTTGTGTGTGCAAGTTCTGCCAACTTGACATTTTGTTCATATGAGAAAAGAGAGAATATGACAAAGAATATGATGCCTTTGATTGTTGTGGATCGATAATTCTATTAAACATGAAACTGCCTACCATCCTGGAAATATCACCCATTGTGAATTGCAAGGATAATTGAAGTTGGATAGACATAAAACTGCTGACTTATGGATCAAAATTCTAGATTCGAAGAGAAAAGTGCAAATATTCTGGCTTAACTTACTAGTTAAACACTAAAATAAAGTCAGGCTTTCTAGTGAGGTTGCATGTGTTGAAATGACATTTTTTTAAGTTGTAATTCTTGATCACTGATTGACAATTTATTTTATTTATTACCACAATAAACCATTTTACTAAAGGCTTTAGTATATCCTCCTAGGAATTTTTCCTTTGTTTTGATATAGGTACATATAAATATAAATATGGATGACACAGATAGATTTATGGATGTGTATATATGTCTATATATGTTTGTGCATATACACATATGATCAGAGCATTAAATAAATTATGTTGAACAAAGTTCTACAAAACTTTGAGCTATGTAAGTGATGTGCTATCAGGGAAAATCCTCATTCATAAGCTCCCTTGAGCAAACAAAGGAATGGAATAAATATCCTGAATCACTTTCCTCTCTTCCCTTGTAGTCTTTCAGGTTCACATTAGCTCAATTCAAATCTTGGCTTCCTATTTTTTTCAGAAATTAATAGTTGTCATGTTTCCAGAGGTTCATGGAAAGACTTAGAATAGATCTTAGAAGTGAATGGAAGCTTTCCATCACTATGTTGTTTATGAAATGCCAAGTGTTCCAGAAATATTCTTAGATACTTTACAGTTACTACAATCCTTAAAACAACACTTTTAAAAAAGAGGAGACTGCTATTTTCAATACAGTGATCTGTCAGAGTTCATATAGGTAATGAATGGCAGAGGAAGGATTTTATTTGCTTGGTTTTTGTTTGTATGAATATTTGTTTGTGATAGGCAATCATCTATATATAGCACTGGCTAACTTAGAACTCCCTATATTTCCCAGGCTGGCCACATATTCAAAGCAATAATCCTGCCTTTTTCTCCTGATTGCTGAGATTACAAATGAGTGTTATCACAACTAACACCAAAGAAAATAATGTAAATTAGATAAACAGAAACCCTTTTGTTATAAACCAAGGCTTAGTATGCCTTTGTATAACCCCTACCTCAATTCTTAACTATTTGTGAGAATTTAGAAAGTCACTTCTAACATCCCATGTGTTCTTTTGTAAGGTGGAGTCATTATTAGATACTTTATAAAAATGTTTGTAAGAATTTACTAACATATAGACAAATAAAAAATTATGTAACTAGGTTATTATGGTATTTGTTAATGTATATTATTAAACATTTGTACTTAGGTAAAAATCCAACTTCAATCCAAAGACCTGAACATGTTATAGATATAAAGTTAGTGATAAATGTGATCTAATTGTAACTATATACAAACAGTAGTTTGAAAGGAAATTAATTATATAAACTGTGGTGGCTTGAATGTGAATGTATGTTCCCCATAGCCTCAGGTATTTAAACTTCCTGCATAAGTGTCATTGGGGGTGAATGTAGTTCTAACCAAAGGCATAGGGAGAGTAAGCCTACCTCTGGTAGATTTTGTGTTTGCTGCTTTTGATGTTTTCTTCCTGCAGTATTTCTCTGTGCTTGGATTATGGAAGTAAGCCACTTCTTCCACCACTGATGGAGTTTCCCTTGGATCCCTAAGTCTGAAATAAACCTGTTCCTCCATAAACTGTGCTTGGCTAGATGTTAGTCCCAGCAATGTGCAGATGATCGCACCATCTGCTAAAGAGACTGCTTTCTTAAGAGGGGTGGGACTTTTCTAACACTGGGGTCACCTAGTGTGGTAGTTTGAATATATGTCCCCCAATATATTCAGTGGTTTATTACTTATAGTTTGCATCTGCAATCACCTTGCTAGAGGCAATGTCACTGGGGGCTGTTCTTAAGGGGTGGGTTTGAGATTCCATTGTAAAGATATGCAAATGTGCCTAGCAGGAGTTCCTGAAGTGTGCTGTGTGACCTTTTGGCTTTAGTTTTTGCTCTGTGTGCTGTGGTGGCTGGTTGGCTTTTGCTCTCTCTGCTCGGCCTTGTGAAGAGCAGGCTGCTTCTCCTGACTTTATGGAACTTCCCCTGGATCTGTAAGCTTCAATAAATAATATCCCTTCCTCCATAACTGTGCCTGGTCTGGAAGTTCATCTCAGCGAACCTGAAGCTGTCTGCTACACCTAGTTTGCTCTATGGAATACCAACCTATTCTTTAGTAGCCATAATTTATCCCAAGGACATCTCAATTTTATTATATTTATTTGATGCGGAGCATTTAATGTCACAAAAACTGATAAAACACTTAGTCAATCTTTGCAATTAAATGATATGAAAAATAAATCATTCTCATACTGATATTTAAAAATGGACAGACAGGATATTAAAAGGACAATAAGATTATTAAGCAGAGAGAAGGGAGAAAGATACATTTTAAAAAACATACATTTCTATTTCTGACCATGACAGAGTAACATGACTCAGATTAGACTGCCCTAAAACTAGAGTACTTAACAAATCCACTAATAGGCATTAAACACCAATCAGGAAATGTTTCTGGTTCCTGAGAAGGGTCAATAAAATGAGCCCCAGAATTCCTATTTGTCTGGGGGGAATCTTAATTATAAGCATCCGGAAAGAGAATCCAAATAGAATTTAAGTGGCAGACCTGCTGAACTCAGGAGAATACAATCCTGTAACAGGTGTTAAAGATTCAAAGTAGTCTGAGAGTTGCAGAATATATGTTTGGAAAATTTTTTAAATGGTGCAGAAAAACTGATTGAAATATGCATAGTGATTCTTTTGATTTTTTGCTACCAGGCTACATACTAATAGAGAGGCATTACAAACTACCCAAAAAGGAAGACAGGAAATTAAAATCTGAGCCATTTCCACAGAACACATAAGCAGGGAGATCAAAGAAATCTGCAGGAAATTTCCATCCCTTCATAGGCAAAGCATAGCTTTTACAGAAAACAACTCAATGGCAACCGTTGCCGCGTCATCACACAGTAAAAAGTACGTGATGTAGCAAGGCAAAGGGCTGAATATTTGCCCAGATTTATCCTGCTCAGTAAAGTAGTGGTATTAAATAGAAAGGGGAGCTTTGGTGACATAACTAGATCATAACAGGAAGTCCTCATGAATAGAATTAGTCCGCCTATTAAAGAGACTCCAATGAACTCTCTTATCTGCTTTCAACCACATGAAGATACAATAAGAAGTTGGAAGTCTACAACCTGGAAGAAGACATGTTTAATACCCAATTTAGCTGCACCCTGCTCTCAGATTTCCACCCTCCAAAGATGTGGAAGGTAAATTTCACTGAGTGGTAATTTGTTACAACAGCTTGAATGAGGAGAGTCATGGAGCTGATAGCTCACTCATTTTTGTGAAAATATTTTAGAACCAAAGAATAAATTGGAAATATTCAAATTTAATTTAATAAGATTGCATGATATATGATATATATATATATGATATATGATATATGATATATATGATATATAACTTACACACACATACTATATAACCTAATTATAATTTTACATAGCAACAAACAATTGAAAAGTGAAATACAACTCTAGTTATTATAGCATCAAATTTTAATAATACCTAAGTATAAAATTACTAAATATATGCAAGATCACTGGGAAAATCTTTAAAAACTGACAGTATACTTTAAAATAATAAAAAAACTAAAGAGGTATAGTTATATATCATTTAATGACTTTTAAAGACTCATTTAATGTTATCTTATATAATTAATTAATTTGTGGACTTTTCAAATCAATGAAAATGGAAAATAGAATTCTGACATACTTATAACAGATTAAAAATATTTAAAGCAATTTTAGTGAAATAAAAAAGGACCCAATATAGTCCAAACAATCTTGAAATAGAAGAATAAATTTTGAGATACACACTAATGTCATTTAATGTTTACCATAGTCTTTAATAATCAAACCTGCCCTGGTTAGAATGAAAATGTTTCCCATGAGCTTATGTGTTTGAACTCGTTGTCTTCAGCTGGTGACGCTAGTTGCCAAGCTTATGGAAACTTCAGGAGGTGAAGCTTTATCAGAAGATGTGGGTCACTGCTGGGGTTTGATAGCTCAGCCCCACTTCCTGATCTTCATTGCAACATCACTCGTGTGGTGTAGTTGATTCTTGCATACTGAAACATTCATCCATGGAGGCTTGCTTGAGGTAAGCTCATGAGGCTCGTGAAATTCACGGGACACTTATAGGGCTCAGGAGACTCCTTTAACTTACAAGACAAAAGTGATTCCTCCCCAAGGTTATAAAAGTGATAAATAATTGCTCAGGGACAGGAGATTCTTTGATAGTGTGGCAGCCTACAAGGTGTACAGGGAACTCCAGGGGTACAACTGTCACACTCAGCACCCATGCTTGTAGGGAGATGAAGTTGCCTAGCCAACAATGCTCCTTTAAAACATTCCTCAGCCATGCTCATGAAAGTAACCTCAATAAAACCAGTATTTCCTGACCCAATGAGTTCTTGGAGACAATCATTTCTATGATCTGTTATCTATCTTTCTCACTCTCTTTCTCTCCCCCTCCACCCCCTCTCTCTCTCTCATGAAAAGAAATAGTTTTCCTGAAAAAAAGTCATATAATACTTGGTACCTAAACAGGGACGGACAGAGCCAAAATGACAAGGAGCAGTTGCATGTTGCATGACCCTAGACATTGGCAATAAAACATGACATGAGGTTGAATCATTGAGGGCTGAGCATGAGTGAAGGCAATCTAAATATGACTGGCTTTCGACTTATGATATGGGGTGCCTGCCGCCTTGATGAACAAAGAATTTCACACATTATGTGGGTGCTCCTGAAGCAGCTGATGGATTAGAGAATATATTGCAAATCCTGAAACTTGCATATTTGGGACCAGATAATAATCAGGCTAGGGTGACAATTGTATAGTGCCTATGACAAATGGTTCAACTGAGGCCGAGCTATCTGCATAGAAAGAGCTTGCTTATATAAGGAAGGGATTATAATGGAAAAGACATATGGATGATATCCTTATATTAGTTTCTGCTTTTCCAGGTAAATCAGATCAAACAGAGGATCAAATGGAAATGCTGGCTTACCATTTCTTATTTCTTGGGTGAGGATAGGTCAGAGGGAAAAGAGGGTACAAATTAGATCTAGCTAAAAAAGATCTTTCTGGGATCCAGAATCTTCAAATTGGTGGGGAAAATTGGACAGTGAGAAGGGGAAACAATGAGATAGAAGTGATGGAAAATACTCCACAGGTCTTATCTTTGATAAAGAAATGAGAAGATCTATGATTCAGCATGTCTAAGGGCCCTTAAAAATAGGCCACTTCAGAAAAGTACTGAAATCAGGTAATAATTATATTCTTTTGGACTTTGGGAGTCTTTTACACAAGAAATAAAAGGTGATGAGTCTTTGTGACTCATAGACTGTCCATTAAGATACTTGATTTTCATCAATGCTAATGTCTCCATGAAAATCAGGGACTGGAAGTCAACAGAGGAAAGGCAGGCATTAATGAGGGAAGTAGGCACTAGCTAAAGGACATTTGATGCCCAGATGTGTTCACAGCAAGAAAGAAATTCCTCAGGGCATTCTGTAGTAACTTTGCCAAGCACTATGGTGGGACATGGTCTTTATGAGAAAGGAGAGGCTCTGAAGTACCTGAATTATTTAGATTAGAACATAAGTGGGATTTGTAAGGTGCTAACAATTGAGGAGGGCTAATAAGATGGCTCAGTGGGTAAATGTACTTGTGCAAGTGCGATGACTAAATTTCTGATGCCAAGACCCTATGTAAAACCCAAATATAGTAGAAAGTATCTGTAATCCCAGCCCTACTACAGTGAGATGGGAGGTGGAAACAGGAGAATCAAGGAAGTTTGGGTCAATTAGCCTGGTAAATATGGCAGTGAACAACAAAAATTTGAGCGAGAGTCTCCCCAGGAAAAATCCAATAAAAAATTAACAATATAGACTGAAGAGATGGCTTAGCAGTTAATGCGCTTGCCTGTGAAGCCAAAAAAGCCAGGTTTGATTACCTAGGACTCACATAAGCCAGATGCTCAAGGTGGCACATGAATCTAGAGATTGTTTGCAGGGGCTAGAGGCCCTGGCCGCCTATTCCCTCTATATTTCCGCCCCCTCCCCACTCAAATAAATAATTAAATCACAGTATAAGTCAGTTAACACATATGGCACACAAATTGTATAGTAAATGTGGTATTAGATCCAGGAGATTTTTCTAAAAGTCCTTAACTCTCACGGAGTAACAAAGGAACACTAATGAACTTCACTAAGCCTTGTACCTACAGAACAAGCAAAGTCACGGTGGTTGAAATATTTGATTCTTCTTGTTTGTTCTTTATTTTGTGTTTACCTTGAACTATAGACTTCTGTGAGAAGCTTGCTTGAATTGCATATGCTCCATGATTTCACAATTATTCATCTTGTGGCTCTCAGCATCTGGCATGAGCATCATGAGTGAGACTGTAACTTCTTTGTCCAGGTGGCATTGCTCCCCATTCCCCAAAGCTACAGATACATGTAGCACAAAATTAAATGGCATTCATCCTCACAGAAAAAAAGCAATGGTAAGAATTCTCTCTTTATTTGCACATATTATTTTTTTATATACAAGGAGGTAAAATTTGTAATTCATGTATCTTCTCCTATCCCTCCACTACTCCTTTAACTTTGATGATGAAAACTGACGCAATTCTTTATAAAGTTTTGTGTGAGTAACTAAAAATGAGTTGGGGAAAATATTGTCTTCCAGTTTTGTTTGGGTATTGACCCTTGCCTTCCATCTTGTTTGAGTCAGTCTTCCAGGTTTGTTCTCGCAAATTCCAGGCATTGGATGCAGCTATATCCTTTGCGAGATACACTCCTCTAATGAAATCAGCTCATACAAGTACATGATAGTCTAGATAACTTGGGCCTCACCAACTTATGAGACAATGTAGAGGTGAATCTTTGGATGGACTAACTACAGTATCCAAAAACAGAATGAGGCACAAAGCCATTCCAATCTTGCTTGATGATCAGGAGGGACACATGTCTGTGTGAAGATACAGTTATGTCAGGCTCTTTTAATTGCTGCTACTGGCTCTGTGACATTGAAAAGGTAAAGCAAGTGGAGAGAATAGAGGGGGTTTTGTATTTCCCTTTAATTTTCAAGTAACTCTAATGAGGCTGAATGTGCCTTAGATAAAGGAGTATGAGTTATGGACATCTTTTACTAGAAAAGGTATGCAAATCTTCTATGATCTCTAGTATTTAATTACCTGAATTAACCATGATGATAACTCCTAATTATGAGAATTTTAACTGTTGTAATATTTGTTTCTAAAAGCAAATATAATATATAACAATAAATATTTTAACTGCTTAACCTTTATCCTCAGTGTAATTATTAGATATAGGCTATCTAGCAAAGACTGCATACAAATTTCCATAAATATATGAAACTAAGCTACTTTGCCCCTATATTTTACTTTTCTTTCAATGTAATAAGCTTTCAAAGACAGGGATAATCATATTTCTAAGGTAATTAAATTATCTCAATATTGTTTTACAGGATAACTACTAACTATACTTTTGGAGAATGTCCTACTATTAATGTTGAAATTATAAACATGATTGAAATGTTTAGAGTCATTCCATAACTTTACTTACAAAACTTTAAAGCCATTTTGAAAAATATATGGTGATTTTAAATTGAAAAATTAATGTATCTACTATAAAATAATATTGTAATTTGATAAAGTATGATGTTTTTAATTTTTAAAGTTTAAGATGTTTTATCTACATTTTTAACTTTTTAAGTTTTAAAATACCTTATCTGTATTTGTCCTTTAGACTTACTATAAACATTGCCTGTATATAACAATGGCTTGGTGGTTTTGTTGCCCAAAAGAGTGATATAAAATGCTGACATTGTTAGTATTAAATAAACCCTTATGAATATACAATTTATGTGTCTTTTTATGTATTGTTTAACCTAGTTAACACAACTGTTCTCCCGTGTTTAAAACCCATGAAGCTAATGCTCTGAGTAGTGCTGTGGGGCTAGACATGACACACATCCTCCCCACACCCTAGGAAACTAGCTTTCCCAATGGCTAAGCATATGCCCAGCTGAAGAAAGCTTCACAGTCAGAGTAGAAAGTGTAACTTCCATGCCCAGGAGAGCTAACAGTTAAAGTTATTCAGCACGCAAATGTGATATTATAACATTTATGCAGTGTATTTTACACCCATGCAAAATGCACATATTTTTAATTCTATTTTTATGAGTAGGGCTCTTATTTCTGTCCTCATTTGTTGGGTTTTGAAAACATTCACATACATTTATGACTTAATTTTCTTATTTTACTTTATCAACTTCTTTTCTTTACTGGACATTCTGTCTTAAGAAATCAATTCAGTGAGCATTTATTGGTACTGGGGTTAGGAAAACCATGACATAACTCCAAGGAATAACTATATGATGTTAGGAGAAGAGGGTAAATGAGTAATGTGAAGGAAGCATATACAAAATGGTTTCAAAAAGTAACCAGTGAGTAATGGAGGTATTATGGCATAGTTTTTATAGGAGATGACATCAGATGGAGAACGTTTTGAAACTGAATATGTAGAATGTGCAAAGCCTGAAACATAAGGTTTAAGAGGAGTCCAAGTATCCTGATGACCAGTGTGAATGTGAAGCTGAGACAAACAAGAAGTTTATGTGTCAGAGGTGTGCCAGGTCTTTAAGGGTATGTATTAAATAGAAGATTTAAAACCCATGGATGCTATTGTGATTTACATTTTGGACTAATTACATGCTAACAAGATTCAAGAAATGAACTGTGAAAGAAAGGACTAAGAAGGATGCATTACTATGATGAGATAATCTCAGAAATTAAACTTATATAATGGAAGAATCTGAAAGAGGAGCTGTGGAGATTTCTCAGTGGTTAAAGTCACTTGCTTATAAATCCCATCAGTCTAGGTTCAAGTCTCTAAAACTGATGACACACCAGGTGCAAAGTGGCCCATGCATCTGTGGCCTCAGTGCACTTATGATGGTCATTTGCACTTTGTCTATTCGTGAATTTGCAGGAGACCCTGTCTTAAAAAGAAGGTGGAGCATAGACATATCTAAGTGTCCTCTGACCTCCACACATTGTTATGGCAAGTAGGCCAATACAAGCACACAAATAATAAACAAATAAATAATGTTTTTAAAGAATCTGAACAAAGGCAGTGTTACTGTAGTCAAACATAAATAATATTTTTAAATGATTAGAATGTGAAGTCAAATGAATAAATTATATGCTGATGTATGACAGTATCAAGAAGAAAGTACACTAGAGAGACATAAACCAATTGAAAATAAAACTCAATATAGCTATGGCCTTCTTGATTCTGACATCATCACATGTAGTAATGCTATTTTTTAATTTTTTTACCCATATTATATTCTTCCACAGACACCAAGCCATGTATTACCCTAAAATTAAGCAGTTAAATATATCATGGATTAATTTAATCTCATATATCCAACATTTCCTTAAAATGTCCCTTTTCCTTCTTTATAGTGGCTGGTAGCCCATTATCTTCTCAGTGTATATACTAAACAGGAAAGAATGAAATAGTTAAAATAATTAGGAAGCCAACAACTTGAATTAAACTTGAAGTCCCAATGCCTACAAACTGCATATTTTAAGTCTGTATGGATATCACTCTTACACACTGATTTGTACTATTACAACTTGGATGTAAATTACTTAAATTATTAGAAAACTCAGGTAATTTGTCTTCTTCATTACATTTCATCCCTGATAATAAATCTTGCAAATTCCTATTATTGTTGATTTTTCTAAAATTAGTAATGGTTAGTCACACTTGGATCTCCTCCTAAACATCAATATCTAAAACACTGTTCATATCTAATTGATATAATAATCCAAATTCTTTAACACAGAATATATGGTTCCTAGTGATCTAGTCCTTATGTGCAACTCTAATCTGACTTCCCTCCAAAACTGACAAATCACACACAGTGATCCATTTCTCTCCCTCTCTCTCAGATAAATAATAAATAAATAAATAAATAAATAAATAAATAAATAAGTAAATAAATAAATAAATGTGTATTCTTGTAAAACATTCAAGTTAGAAAGGACTGTTTTTAGGGCTGGAGGGATGGAGGGATGGTTTAACGGTTAAGGCACTATCCTGGGAAGCCTAAAGATCCAGGTTTGATTTTCCCAGTACTGATGTAAGTCAGATACATAAGGTCACACATGTGTCTGAAGTTCATTTGCAGTGGCTGGAGGCCTTGGCACGCCCATTCTCTCTCTTTCTCTCTTCTCTACTTCCCTCTCTTTTTTCTGCCTCTTTCTGTCTCTCAAATAAATAAATATATTAAAAAAGAAAAGACTCTGTCCAGAAAATATTTAGCAATAAAATTTCTCTCAGTTCAAAACAGAAAGATAATATTCTTCATTGACTTCAACATGAACCTCGTTTTTTCAACCTGTATTTACTCTATATCAACATACCTTGCATATTTCCAGACACATTTTTCTTTCTGTATTTATTCTGAACATTTATAATTTAAAGAAAGAAATTGATTTAAAAATGCCTCTTTATTTCACATGTATCTATTTTACACAGTGTCACCTTAGGTGCTAAAGAAACTTTCAAAATTACAATTAGGTTTATGTTTATAAAATCCTAGAATTGGGAACTATAAACCTGCCTATAATATGAAATAAAGTAATCACCATAACTGGAGGGTGACCATAAAGCTTGATTGATTATGTGCTTAGAAATTACTTATGTCTGCTTATGTAAATTTCTAAGGTTGATTGTATAAAAACATTGATATGAAATGCCACTTTGTCTTATGCTTTATCTGTCTCAGTGATGCCAATTATATACTATTAGCTATTTGATTGTGTAATTTAAGGTATAACTTACCCTATTTGTGCCTACAATATATTTTAAGTCATTATTTTCTCTCCCTGTGGCATCCTAGCAAGCTCATTTTTCTGTTCTTTTTACTTACACCCAGACATTTAAAAGATTGATTGCTCATTTTCTACTTATTAACACTTTCTTTATGACACTTATAATCATCAATCATTTTTATATTTCCCTATTTGGCATGCAGTTCTAGAACTTTGAGTTATTAAATGATGCCAAAAGGGTTAATAACATCTTTTTAGGATCTTTGCATGTTTATGTGGAATATGCCTGCATGTTCATAGGTATGTTGATGCACATGTGTGGGTGTGCATACACATACATGACTTTCCCTTTGAAGGCCAGGGGTCAACACCAGTATCTTCCTCAGTCATGTTCCACCATAATTTTAAGGACGTTGAACCTGGAGCTCGACTAGCCAGCTAGCTCGCAATTGCTAGTGATCCTCCTGCCTCTCCTACCTCAGGGCAGTGAGTACAGCTGCACACCACTATTTCCAGTTTTTTATAGGTGCTAGGGATCCAAACTCAGGTCCTCATACTATCAGGGCAATAATTTTAGCAACTGAGTCATTTCTCCAGATCAAAAGTTAAAACAATCTTAAAGAAAAGTTTATCCTTGTGTTTGGATATTGTGATTCAATGGAGAAGCCACTGGCAACTATAATATATGAACATATGGCAAATTGTTCACATTCCCATAATATTATTCTCCCACGTCCCCTTTCCCCTTCACCCATTCCACTGAGGGCCATCCCCAGTGGGGGATTCAGTAATCACTGTGGGGTCATGAATGAGGCAGCTGGCTTGTGTGTGATGGACAATGCCTCACAGATAGTCTTCTCACCCTGAGACTCTTGTATTCTTTTGGCCCCCTCCTCTACAATGACCCAAGCCTTGGTGGTCAGCCTCTTGTTGTCTGCTCTAATGTGTTTTGAGTCTCCTCTCTATCTACCGCCATCTCCTTGGAGAAGGTTCTGTGGCTAGCAATAAAAGCAGCACTCTTATTTAATCTTTCACTGTGTTGGTAATGTATCCTTGTTCTAAGCAGATGTGATAGAGATGACCTGTACCACACTACATACTCAGTGTGCTTTTCTTGTCATTCTAATAGCGCTGTGGCAAGGTGCTGCATTACTTTGGGGGCCTCATGGGCTTCCCTGACCAACAGCTCACTCCAATTCTGATACTGAGATTTATCAGCAACAATCTATGGTTTTAGGTTAAAACTTTCTTCACTCTAGCAGGTACTTCTTCCCAGGCTCTCTCTCTCTCTCTCTCTCTCTCTCTCTCTCTCTTTATCTCTATCTCTCTTTCTATCTCTATTTATCTACCTACCTATAATATCATATGTCTACCGTCTATCTATATTTTAGTTTAGTAATGCGAAATAGGTTTCTATAATACGAATTCATGCTTTCTTTAGTTCTGTGTATCTACCTCACCTCCTTCCCTTACCCCCGTTCCCCCAGACCACTGTATTATGTCCCTCCACTTTCCTATGTGCTGTCCAGTCATCTCATCCTTTCCTGCTTCTACTATCCCTAAGCCTCATTCTAGCTTCCTAACCACTATACTACTGATGCTTACTAGAACTTATAGTAATTTTTTCTTTCAACCTTTCACAGTTTTGGGTCTTATATTGATGTCCTTGATCCATTTGGTGTTGATTTTTGTGCAGGGCAAGAGAAGAGAGTCTAGATTCTTTCCTCTATGTGTACTTATCCATGTGTGGAATCTTGTGTTTTCATCAATGTGAAAGACCAGATGACAGTATTTATGAGAAATTATAGGTGGATATTCTATCCTATTCTACTAGATTGATCTATGTCTGTATTTTGTGTCAGTACTACAGTTTTATTATTGTGGCTTTGTAGTATATCTAGAAATCAGTAATGGTGATATCCCAAGCAGTATCTGAATTGGCTGTCTAAGATTTTTGTGCTTCCATATTGTAATTGCATTGAATATGGCTTTTGGTAGTGTTGCAGTTACCTTCTTATTGCTTGGAAGAAACTTATGAGAGGAAAGGATTTATTTAAGCTTACAGATTCCAGTGGAAGCTTCATCATGGTGAAGGAAGCTGACTCACTTCACCAAACATCCTGGGACAGAGAGAGAGAGAGAGAACAAGAGTTCAAGCAGGTCTGGATACACCTTATGGCTAGACTCCATCTCAAGGTCCAAATAGTGACACAGTTCTTCCAGCAGGTCTCCACCTTCCAAATAATACAAGCTGAGGAATAAATAAGAAACTTAATCCCAAATATATGATGCTATAGGGATATGTATGTATGTATGTATGTATGTATGTATGTATGTATGTATGTAAGAGAAGTAGAGAAAGAGAGAGACAGGCAAAGAGAGAATGAGTATGCCAAGGCCTCCAGCCACTGCAAATGAACTCCAAATGCATGTGCCCCCTTGTGCATCTGGCTTACATGGATCTTGGAGAGTCAAACCAGAATCCTTTGACTTTGTAGGCAAATGCCTTAACTGTTAAGCTATCATTCTAGCCCCTAGAGGGACATTTTAAATTCAAACTACTATAGGTAGTATGACCATTTCCCTGATATTAATTCTTCCAGTCCACAAGCATGGGAAATCATTCCATTTTCTCATATTTTCATCAATTTCTTTCTTTAGTGTTTTAATGTTAACATTGCATAGGTCTTTCACTTCCATGGTTATAGATATTTAAATATATTTAATTTTTGTGGTTATTGTACATGGGACTGTTTCTGTGATTTTTTTCTCAGTATGTCAATGCTATCCATTAAGGCTAATAATTTTTGTGTATTAATTTTATATCCTGCTAATTACTGAAAGTATTTATTAGTTCCAGTTATTTTGTTCCTTTTTATGGAGCTTTTAGGGTCTCTTAAGTACAGAGTCATACCATCTTCAAATAAGGATAGTTTGAATCCTTCCTTTCCAATTAGAACCCTTTTTTATTTCTTTATCTTATCTTATCACTCAAGCTAAGACTTCAAGTACTTTATTAAATAGCAGTAGGAAGAGATGACACCGCTGTCTTGAACTTAATGGAAATGCCTCAATTTTTCCCCATTTAAAATGCTATGGGCTTTATGTTTGTTACATATAGCCTTTATTATGTTGAGCTATTGATCTCTATATCCCTGGTCTCTCCAGTTTTTTCCATGAAGGAATCTTATAATTTTGTACTCCTTTTCTGTGTCTTTTGAGATGACCATGTGATTTCTGTTTTATGTCTATCTGTATGGCTGATTTCATTTATCAATTTTTTTCTATATTGAACCAAACCATCCCTGCATCCCTGGGATGGAACCTGTCTGATTAAGGTGGATGGTATTTTTGATGGGTTCTTAGATTCCATTTTCAAGAGTTTTATTGAAATTTTTTCCTTTATGTTCATCAGGGTTATTGGTCTACAATTTTCTTTTCATGATGTGTCTCTGTCTCTTATCAATTTTATCCTGTACTACTCATTTTTATAATAAATATTTCAGAAAACTTAAGCTTTATCTCTTTTTAATTATCTGAATTATTATTAATGTGTAAATAGTTGTTCTGTTCTTTACTATCCACCAGTAACAACAATTCATTTTTTTCACTTGTCAGATTTCAAAGCTTTTAAAAATATTTTTATTTATTTATTAAGAGAGAGAAAAAGAGAAAGGATAGATGGGTGCCTTCTGCCCTGCAAACAAACTCCAGATATGTGTGTCACTTTCTGCATCTAGCTTATGTGGGTACTGGGGAATCAAACCCAGGTTATCAGGCTTTACAAGTAAGCATCTTTATCTGCTGAGCCATTGCCACAAAGTTGTTTTATCAGCATTCCCAACACATTACTTTAATGTTTTTCTTTCTCTATGAAAATTTCACCAAAAATTATTAAGTATCTCCAAAATAGCATCATGTAAATACTAAACTATAATTACTATATAGGTTTTATTACCTTTATATCTGAATAGGACTTGTATAACTCAGAATTAAAACATATATCTAATATTTATATGACCCTTAGTTCAATCCCAGCACACACACACACACACACACACACACACACATATATAGACATCATTTTTACCATGTATAAAACAATGATATTTCAAATAAAAAATGTAAGAATTTCAATATTGTAAAACAGATTTTCATGAGTCCTTAATAAGCACAGATATTAAAAATGAAACCATGTATGCTTTCAGTCCACAAAAGAATCAAATAAGAAATCAATAACATAAAAATAACTAGAATAAAACCCAGGCTTGTCATTTTGGTGCTTACTGGTGGTGAGGCAATATTTTAGTGGTGAGCACTGGTAGAAAATAAATCATATTATTGAAAGGCCTTCCTGGAAAAAAATGGAGATGCTACGATCACCAAATTATCACCTTTTGGGGAAAAAGAGGTATAGTGGGACAATGTCCAAGATCAACATTTATTGAGTGGGCTGTAATAATCAGGGACATGTGTCACCATCTCCAGTGTGGTAAGGGCAGTGCAGTATAAGTTAACTTCCAAATACTCCTAGTTCCTTTAATTCTTTAGACATACAAGTGTAACATCATAACACTTTGTATCTTTGTGTTTATTCATGAAAAGAAACAGAATAAGGAGGGTTGTTATGCACTCTAACTTTTTTATAGAATTTATTCTTTTTATTAAGTAGAAACTTTGTGTGGATACATCAAGCATTGGTACCATCATTCCCTTCCTCCCTGCCCCCATTCCACTGAGGGCACTCCTCAGTGGGATTGCTGGTATCCACCATGGGGTTGTGGATCAGAAGTTGTGAGAGCAGTAGTCATTGTGGATATTCCCTCCCACCCTTTGGATCTTACAATCTTTCTGCTTCCTCTTCTGCAAAATTCCCCAAGCATTTATGGGTGTGCTTTAAGTCTGCTTTAGTGTTGTGCTCTTAGCATCTTCTGGATTTCTGCTTTGGAATGTTTTTAAAATTCTCAGTGTCTGTCTCCATCACCCTGGTTCAGGTTGTCTGGCTTGCAATGGAAATTGCACTCTTGCTCATATTTTCAATTCTGATATGGTTTAACCTGGGCTCTAGCTAATGTACAATAGATGGTTTACTTCTGACAGGGAGGCAGCCATCTGTTCTTGTCTTGTTGACTGACTTTTGAAAAAGGAAAACATATTCTCCAACAGAGAATGAGCTCAGAGTAAGTTTAAGGGAATAAGCATTGTTAATATTTTGATGGCTGTGGCCTCTCTTTTGGCCAAATACTAGTGGGACTTTCTCATTGGAGTCTGCAATATTGGTCTCCATATAATTTGGTTTCCAGTAATAGCTATGGGTTCCTTTTCACTGAGTGGATCTATTAGTCAATCAGAAAGCCATTGATTAGCCAGGTTAGCAGGGTGCCAACTTTGCACAGGTAGGTATGTCTTGTCAGGCTAGTTGCTTCCATATAGCAGTGTTCCTTGCTTGCTCACAACATTGTTGGCCATTTTTCCCCAGTGCCTCATGTAGTGCTTTCCAAAAACATATTGGCTAACCATCTTGAAACTGACTTCCTTCCAGATTACAGCCAGATCTCTTGATGTTCTGTTTCAAAAGCATGTGGTGGGCTGGAGAGATGGCTTAGAGGTTAAGGTGCCTGCCTGCTAAGCCTAAGAACCCGGTTCCAATCTCCAGGTCCCATGTTTAGCCAGATGCAAAGTGATGCAAGGGCACAATGACGCACTTGACCACAAGGGGGCACACGCATCTGGATTTTGTTCACAGCAGCTGAGAGACTACTGGCACACCCATCTCTATCTGTCTCCCTCTCCCTTTCTCTCTGTCTCTCTCTGTGTCTCTCTCCAAAAATTAAAAAAAAAAATTTTTAATTTTTAAAATGCATGTGGTATCTTTAGTGATAGGCTCTTACCTTTTTACCTAAAACGGTAATCAAGTGCTTTGACAGAACCTGTCTTGTTTTGGGGACCTTGTCAATCTCTCTGCTCAACAGTGCAATGTGGGTTATAACTAATTTCTGGTACTGGCATTTACAAGCCAGAGTCAAATGTTTTAGGGTAATGCTTCAGTCCACACTCTTCAATGCCCTTCGTACCAGACCAGCCCCACACACGCCTATTGAGGTTTATATCTTTTATTCTACTATCTAGAAAGAAGGTTTCTATGGTAATAATTCATTTTGGATCTGGTTTTGTATGTATCTCCTCCACCCTTTCATACCCCTCTCTCCAAACCCTTGCATCCCTATTTTCTGTTCCTCAAGTTGCCTATCACATATGCCTGCAACTCAAGCTGTTCCAGGAGAGGAACCACAGATGAGGAAGAACATGTAGTATTTGTCTTTCCATGCTTGTGTGAGTTCACTTAGTATTACCTGTTCCAAGTCCATCCATTTTCCAGCAAGTTTTATAATATCATTTCTCCTTACTGCTGAGTAGAATTCCATCATGTAAATGTCCAACATTTTTGTTATTCAATTGTCAAATCATGGGCACTTGGGTTGATTTCAGTTAACTATTGTGAGTTGAGCAGCTATAAACATGGTTGAGTAAATATCTGTGCAGTGAAAAGTAGGACCGTTAGGGTAGATGTCCAGTAGAGGAATGGCTGGGTCAGTTGGTAGCTCTATTTTCATCATTTTTAGGAGTCTCCATATTTATTTTTATTTTTATGTCTGATATGACCTCTCCCCTTTTATTTCTAATTTTATTCACTTGAGACTACTCTTTTTTTTCATTTGATCAAATTGAGCAGGTGTTTATCAATCTTGTTTATTTTTTTCAAAGAACCAGCTCTTCATTTAACCAATTTCCCCAATTGTTTTCTTAGTTTCTAGTTCATTAATTTCTGCTCTGATCATAATTATTTCTTTCCATTTGGAACTCTTAGGGTTTTTGTTTTTCCAATGTCCTTAGGTGCATGGTTAGTTTATTAATTTGAGATTTCTCTATCTTTGATATGTACGTATTTTGTGCTATGAATTTTCCCCTTAGGACTGTCTCTTAAGTTTTGGTATGGTATGTTGTGTTTGTATTATCACTCAGTCCTAGAAATTTTATCATTTTCTTTTACTTTATTTTCACCATGACCCATTCATTATTTAATAGTGTGTTGTTCAGTCTCCAGGAGCTGTGCGGTTTGGTGTTTTCATGGGCTTTGTATGCTTTCAAGTCTGCTCTAGTTTTGGTTATTGTATTCTTCCTCTTATAGTCTCCTGTGGTTGGTTGTTTGACTCTTCTGTGTGGAGATTCCCTGTAGGTTTGACTTTGTGCTCATAAGGCACAATTTTGATAGGTACAGTAGTTTGTGTTGAAAGCCATTTATTTTTAGACCTTGAAGTACTCCATTCCAAACCCTTCTGGCTTTCAGTCCTGAGGTAATTCTGATAGGATTGCACTTGCATGTATTGAGTTGATTCTTTCTTGCTGCTTTTAGCACTCTCTCTTTGTTTTCATTGTTTAGAGTTTTAACTGTGATGTGCCTTGTAGTTTCTTCTTTGGTCCAGTCTACTTGTGTTCTGTGAGCTTCTAATATCTGGATGGGTCTCTCTTTCTTCAATAATTTTGTTGATTATATTCTCCATTCCTTTGGCCTGAATTTCTTCCCCTTCTGGTATACCCAAGAACCAGATGTTTTAGAGTATCACACTATTCCCTCATATTCTATTTGAATGATTTTTTGAAGATCTGAGATATATTTGCTGCAAAATTAACCCTGTTAGTGAGGGTTTCTAGAGAGGCTTTTACAGGCTCTATTTGATTTTTGTTTTCTGTTGAATTTTTCTGTTTTGCATTCATCCCTTTGCCAAGTTCCAATTTCAGGTTGTGGTTTTATTTTATTGATGTATCTTCAAATTCATTTTTGCATTTATTCACGTCTTCATTCAGCTTAATCATCTGATTATTGAGATCCTCTATTTGTTAACTCACTTTCAATTCATTTATCTCTCTTTTGAGTTCTCTCTGGTTTTCCTCAATTGAATTAAGCCTAGTGATGAAAGAAGTTATTCTGTTGCATTTCGATTATGCAATTGTAGTTTTTTGATCATTTGCTTCCAGTTCAGTGCATCACTTGGTCATGATCCCATAGCTTATTGTGCTTATTTTGGGATTCAATTCTGTTGTCTCATCTATGTTTTCATTATAGTCTTCCATTGTGGGATTAGGCAATGTTAGATATTTCTCAGGGTTTCTTTTGTTTGTTTGTTTTCCATTGATAACTACCCATCTCAGGGTAAAAGTATGTTATTAAGGACAAAGCAAGAAATTGTCCTTGTAGGATCTTCAGTGACTGTTCTGTTGTGTGTTTCAGTCAGCTTGGAGTAGGATGGAATTTTATCCACAGATATGCAGGTTGTGGAGGTTGCATGTGCAAATAGCCCCAAGACTATTGTAGGCACTAGGGCTATAGCCACAGACTTGGTGGTTTGTGTATTCCAAAGTAATGAGTTGTCTTCAAGCTTGGAGAAGTTGTTGAAACCTCCTGTATGGGGTCTCAAACATGCCTATAATCAGCCCTTCCTAAGCCACCTCAAGCCAAGCCCCAAACACACCTACAGTCCTCTCCTGGTCTGAGTTAATAGGCCCCAAACAAGCCTCTACTGAATGAACAGGCCCAAAATACTCATGTACCTCACCTGGTCCCAGTGCACAGGCTCCAAATACAACAGCACCTCACCAACCCTGAGTACATAGGCCCCCATGCATCTGGCACATCACCATGTCTAAGCCACAGGGCCCAAACATGCTCAGCCCCCGAACATGTTGGCATATGCCCCAAACATACCTGAAACTCTCCTCGTCTGAGCACACAGGCCCCAAACCAGCCAGCACCTTACCCTCTCTAAACACAGACCCATACTCTGATTTTATCTAAAGGTCATCAAATATTTTGTATTCTATAAATATAAAGAAAATTCACTGACCAATGGGCATTTCAATCAAGCAAAAAACATGGCTACAAACAACTCCAAGGAACCAGCCACTGCTTCAAATCTCCATATGTCAGACAAAGAACTATATACATATAAATAACACATAGGCAAAAGCATAAATCTTAAGAAGATGGAGAATATTTTAAGCAAAATGAAAATGTAAACTTAATTTATCAAAATCTGAGATGCATGAAAAACAGCTAGAAAAAAAATGGTGGAACAGAATCATATAATAGAAAGGAAAAGAGAACTGAAAGTTAAAAATTTAAACTTCCACATTTGAAAGCTATAAAGCAAATGAAAATTAGTATAAAATGAGCAAAAGTTAGAAAAAAAATCAGTGGAATTAAAAAGAAAGGAATCTATTCAGAATGTAAATAAAGCCAAGAATGTTTCTTTAAAAATATTGATAAAATTGATGTGTATAGCTAAGTTAGCTATGGAAATGGAGAAAAATACTTAAATTACTAATATTAAAATAGTCATAGAGAATTCATTTCCTTGATTCTGAAAGGCATTTTGCAGGCTTTTGTTTGGGTTCTCAGTCAATGAATTTTAAGAAATTTACTGGATATTCAAAAGATTTTGGATGATGTTCATTCATTACTGGCTGTATTATCTAGGAAATAAAGTATGATATTAAAAGATCAGCTTTTCTACAGTTATTCTTCTGCTTTTGGAATAGTGCAGAGAATAGTGTCATGTGCTCTAAACACTGGGGCTGAGTGTCAACTACTGAACACTATGCCCTCACAACTGTGGGAGAGAAATGGCACTTTAATCCTACTACACCCACACCTACATGAAAATTGAGAATTTCCACTGAAAAAACACATGCAATTTAAAAAACTCAACCAGTGACATGGAATTCAGGGTAACATAAATCTTCCAGAAGTCAATAATTCCATAGTAGCTAAATAAAAATTAATAATTCCATTGAGGGCAAACTAAATAAAAGCCAAACAAAAATTGAAAAAGAATTACTATAAGAATGCTCAACCAAATCAAAGAGAACAGAAACTCCTGAATGAATTTAGAGAAAGTATAAAAAGTACTTTACAGATTCAATGCAATCCCCATCAAAATTCCAGTGACATTCTTCTGAGAACTAGTGAAAGCAATCCAAAAAATCAAATGGAAGCAGAAGAGCCATTAAATAGTGTTGCAGTCAGCTTCTTGTTGCTAGTAGAAAGCACCCAACCAAGAACAGATTTGGAGGAAAGTGTATTTTGGCTTATAGACTTGAAGGGAAACTCCATGATGGCAGGGGAAAATGATGCCATGAGCAGAAGGAGGACATCATATCCTGGCCAACATCAGGTGAACAACAGCAGCAAGAGAGAGTGTGCCATAAGTCACCCCCAAAACCCATAAGTCATCCCCAAATAATACACTACCTACAGGAGGTTCCAATTCTCAAATTCTACCAGATAAGGATCTACCATTCAGAACACATAAGTTTATGGGGGCACCTGAATCAAACAACCATAAATAGCTAAAGCAATTCTTAGCAGAAATAGCAATGCTGAAGGCATCATAATAAATGATCTCTAATTGCATTACAGACCCATAATAACAAAACAGCATAGTATTGGGACAAATCATATCATAGGTTAGAAAAGAGGACCTAGAAATGAATCTAAAGTTAGATACACCTTTTTAACAAAGTTATCAAAAACATACATAGGAGAAAAGGAAGCCTATTCTATAGATACATTGTAGACAACCATAAGAAAAGGAAGCTAGATCCATATCTTTCACCCAGATTCCAAAGCAGAGGAAAGCATTCCAAGAATTGACTAATGGGATTACATGAAATTAAGAGGTCTTGGAAAAGGAAACATCCCACAAAATGAGGGAGAGGGGAATCTTTGAAAACTACTCAAAATACATAGATTTAGAATAAATAATATATTTAAAAGTGTAGGGCTGGGTGGGTGGCTTAGCAGTTAAGGCATTTGCCTGCAAAGCCAAAGGACCCAGGTTTGATTCACCAGGACCCATGTTAGCCAGATGTGTGAGGGGGCGCATGTGGCTGGAGTTTATTTGCGGTGGCTGGAGGCCCTGGCTCTGGCCATTTTCTCTCTCTCTCCCTCTCTCTCCCTCTTTCTCTTTGTCAAATAAATAAATAAATAAAAAAATAAAATAAAACAACCACTGTTTTTTTTTTTAAGTGTAGAAAATTAAATTTTAAAAATCACCCTACCAATAAATGAGCTGATGAACTGAATCGGTAATTCTCATAGAAAGAAACACAAATCATCAATAAATACTTGAAATGGTGTTCCAAATCCTTAGCCTTTAGGAAAATGTGAATTGAAACTGCTTTGAGATTATATCTTGCCACAGTGGAATATGATTACTATCAAGAAACAACAACAAATGTTGGTGAGTATGTGAGGAAAGAGGAACCTTTTTTCACACAGGGAGGAAATAATACAGTTATTTCAATAGTATGGATGATCCTTGAACAACTGAAAATAGAACTACCATATGACCCAGCCAGATCACTCTTGGGTATATACCAGAAGTCTAAGTCAACACATCTGATACTTGCACATGTATGTTTAGAGCTACAAAATGAAACCAGCCTAGATGTCTAGGGGTAAAGAGAATGTGATACATGTAGTAACTTTGATGTAAAATATCCATAGCTTCATGTTTGAATGCTTCATGCCCAGATGGTGGTACTGATCTGGAAGGTTGTAGAACCTTTAAGATAGGATGTAGACCCCTGCTGGAGAAACGTGTGTCATGGGGGGACTGACCTTGAGGTGTTACAGCCCATCCTACTTGGTATTCACTTTTTCTCCACTTCTTTCCTGTTAAAATGACAATGTTTGTGCTTTATCCCTGCTCCTGCCAAACTTACTCTGCCATGATGAACCTTTCCTTTGAAACTGTAAGCCAAAATAAACTCTTTTCTTCTTTAAGCTGTTGTTGTTTGGTATTTTGTTCCTGCAATGAGAAAGTAACATATACAGTGCATATATACAAAGAATTTTTTTTAGCAATAAAGAGAAAAATGAAATAATGACATTTGTAGGAAATATATGCAACTGAAAACTATTAAAAATCAAAACAAATCAGTCTCAGAAGAACAAATATGTTTATGCTCATACGCAAAACTTAAATTTAAATATAAATAAATATATTCATGTACATATGTATATATGTGTGTTTGTAGATCACAGAAACTAGAAAGGGAATTATGAGAGGTGATGAGGAGACCTCAAGAGAGGTGAGAAATAGAGAAATAAATGGATTATATGTAAAAGGAAATCAAGCCTGAAGCCAGTCTGGTCCTTAAAGCAAGAACCTGTTTTTTTTGTTTGTTTGTTTGTTTTATTTTGTTTTTAAAGCAGAACATGATTTTAAAAAGACAAAGAAATTAGACATAAAGTAAAAACAGGATGGAAATAGAAAAGAAAAAGAAGAGAAAAAAGAAATTATATAAAAAGATCAAAATTTCACATATAAATTTTTAAACCATAATTTATTCAAAAAACTTCCATAGAAAAATAAAAATGCAGTCCCAAAGTGGATATAAAATAAAAACAAAGCAATTTTTGTAAAATAAGAGAACAGGTTTCCTGTCATGTTGGGCGGTCAACCATGTGGGCAACAGTAAATATCTCCACCTCTAACAACTTCAGTCTCTCTGTAGCCACCAGCTATGTGGCCCCTGCTGAGAGTAGACTATGTTCCTTTCTGCCTTTGAGGTCCTCAGCAACCACCTAGCAAGGGCTTGTGGGTGAAGCAAGGCTGCCTTTCTCTTCAGGGTGAGCTGGGACAGACCCCAGGCTTTCCTCTGGTGGGAATCTCTTTCTCCCTCTAATGTTGGGTTGCGAGCTGAGGAAGATCTATGAGGATGCCACAGTCTGAGCCAACAGTGTCAGAACACACATGTGCTCCACATGAAATCTCTGACTTTCCCTTAGCTCCCACAGGTCATCACGTGTTACCCCTCATCCTCCTTCCCAGGGCACTTGTCACTCGTTTCCCTATCTAACGCTCAAATGGTAAGCGGCCTCCAACCCTCCCATCCATGTCCAGGACCAGCTTTCTACCAAGTGAAGCTCTCAGCATCCCTGAATAAAATTCCTTCTCTGTTGTTACACTCACTCTCCAGGCCAGCACGCCGGATCAGCACGTGACTTTTGCTGGGAATTCCCAATGCAGGACAATACAGAGACCTTTGATTCCAGAAGTCGCTCAAGACGGCTTCCTGCCACTGCGTCAGGGCCCCATTCTGGGAATAGAGAATTTTCTGAGCAGGTTTATGCAGACTCCAGGGTCCCTGTCTGGTTAGATTGCACTTCTGCTTGGTACACACTGTCATTCTGATGGTGGGTGTCTTCTGAGTTCTTTTTTTCCCCCAGCCCCAAGTTTAAGCTTTGTCACTGTACATTCTCCAGAATGAAGTGTTCTATTTCTCCTTCTCTTCCACTCTCTAAAGTCTTTTTTAATAAGGCAAAGGTGATTTATTGAAAAAGATGTGGGAAAGCCCCAAAATGTCAGGGCAAAGGTGTTCAGGATTTCAACGAGCATCCAACGAAGACCAAAGAGAAAAGTTCTGCATCTTGAGTTAACTAAAGAAGAGAAAGAAAGGACAAAAGAAAGGTTACATATTCAGTTACAACTCGGGGAGGCAGGCAGGCTTCCGGTGATCTCTGAAAGCAACTGCCAAGTCTCTCTTTTTGTTTGTTTGTTTGTTTGTTGTTTTTGAGGTAGGGTCTCCCTCTAGCCCAGGCTGTCCTGGAATTCACTAGTCTCAGGGTGGCCTCAAACTCATACTGATCCTTACTTCTGCCTCCTGAGTACTGGGATTAAAGGCCTGTGCCACCACACCTGGCTCCAAGTCTATTTTTCAGTAGGACTCTGTTAGCTACTGAAACATCACTGCCAAGTGTAGCTGATCTTCAGCTGTTCTGGCAGTATAACCAGGAGATATTAATTATTGGTGAATGCAAGTGGCTCTCATCATCTTCTGTCTCCCTAGAAAAAAAAATTCTTAAACTATATAATATGTATCATTGTTCATTGTCAATATTTTCCCTGTTACTACATAGATTAAGTGTAACATCATAACCTTGGCATACAGATACATATATCAATATTTAATTACATACCTCAGGTTGCACCTGACATAAACAACCTGTATGAGTTTGTGAGAACATTTTGGGATACCAATAGAAAATGAATTATTCGCTTATTTATAGTGCGAAACATGTTATGACCACTAGAGAGCACTGTTTGTCTAGAAATCAAAGGAAAGTACAAGTGTGATCCCTTGCAAAAAAAAAAATAATTAAATATGTTTTACCACTAATTCACATAGTTATCTTGTCATCAAACAACTTGAGCTTCGCTTCTAGTCTTACTTAGTTTTCATGTTGTTGCAGTTTTGTTTGATGTTATTATATCCAGTGAACCAAAGAATGGTCTCCCATCAAGTACTTGTGATGCTATTAAACAGATGTCTTGATAAGGCAGCCTTATTCCTCTAAGTGTGACTTGACACTTCTTATCTTTGATACCATATATATATTCAATAAAGATATTTGCTATGGCTGGGGAGTTGGCTTTATGGGTGAGAGCACGTGTGCACTCAGGAGGACCTTAGTTCACACCCCAGCACCCACATAAAAAGCTGGACATGACCACACATATCTGTAACCCCAGCACTGACAGAAGTGCACACAGGAGGATGACTATGGCTCCTTAGTCTGCCAGTCTAGCTAAAGCAGGAACAACTAATTCCAGGGTCAGTGAGGGAAATAAGGCAGAAGAATGATAGGGACGCTTGCCTGACTTCCTCCTCTGTCCTCAGGGGGGCACTGCATCTGCACACAATGTGCATAAACACACACACACACACACACACACACACACACAGGAAATAAAGAAATGGTGCCTGAAGACATTACTATAAGCCCAAGGGCTTCCACAAATATGTGTGTGCCGGAGCAATACATACGGTATATGGTCCCTGTTCTCAATAATACACTTGACAGTTTAGTTTTGCTTCCCACTAACCACTTAGGACTTTCTGCACTGGCCAACAAATTATCCTTCTGTCATATTATTGTCTATTTCTTCCGATAGAACCATATTCCCTAAGTTTTTATTTATTTCTAGGATATTTATATTCTTACACATTGCTTTAGCAATAAAGTCAAAGTTAAAAATAATGTAAAATATAATCATATTTTTATGTTGCTAGGGGTCGAACCTAAGGCTTCATACATTGTCTACATTCTTTAAAAATGAACAAATGTACTAATAAAGTAGAATTTGTTCCTAGAGATGATGCATAATACATGTCCAGTATCTGTATTTGCATATCAGTTATCCATTTTCTCATTACCTAGTATCTATTCATGAGTGTACGTTAATCCTGAATTAATCTCTATGCTTGAATTTTGTAATGATTTCCAATTCAGAGGTGATATTGAGGCCAGTGGTGTACTGTTACCCACTTAGGTGGTAATGACCCATGAGAACCTAGGCTGAGATTTATCTCAGATCATCATGCATGTAGTAAACTTGTTTTCCTGATGTTGAGTTCATAACACTAGCTGGTTCTGAATTGACTCGTCTAAAATTCTAGGCAGACAGTAACAGGTCATTGTCCACTTATCATCACCTACCATCATATTTTTATGCTCAGTAGATCAATTCACTAACTCATCTTTTTTAAAAATATCTTATTTTTATTTATTTAATGAGAGAAAGAGAGAGAGAGAAAATGGGCACACTAGGGCCTCTAGCCACTGCAAACAAACCTTAGATGCATGCACCACCATATGCATCTGGCTTACGTGGGTTCAGGAATCAAACCTAGGTCTTTAGGCTTGGATTTGAGGGCACACATTGATAAGACCTGACACCACAAGGTATTTTTAAGACACATGAAAATTATATCAATTCTCTTTTTAAAGTTTTTAAAAATATTTTAAATTTTTATTAATTATTTGAGAAAGAAAGAAGCAGATAGAAAGAGAGAGGAGAAGAGAATGGGCATGCCAGGGCCTATAACCACTACAAACAAACCCCAGATATATGTGTCACCATGTGCATCTGGTTTACATGGGTCCTGGGAAATCAAATCTGGGTCCTTTCACTTTGTAAACAAGCACGTTAACCTTTAAGCCATCTCTCCAGCCCTCAATTGTCCCTTTGAGATAATATTAACCAGAATTAAATGAAGGAACAGTTACATGAAATATTTTATGTTCAAAAAAGGAATGATTCAGAGAGAAGTTGTACTGAAAACAGACTTACTGCTCTCTAATTAGAAAGCAAAAATCCCCACCAAGCATTCTTGTACTGCCTATGACAGAGTAAAAGCTCTGTCTGTATGGAAGACTCAGCTGGGGGTCTGAGCAGTGGACTTGGTGATGATCAATCTTGTAGCTTCAGGTGACCTTCAAATCAAGTTGAACTCTCAGATCTGTCATCACAAGCATCTCATTGAGCTTCTGTCATGCTCACTATTTTGTAGAGGTCACAGTGAGAAGGTGACACAAGGATGCAGGTGGCATTCATGGGACCAGATTTCTACAGAGTGTGGAGTCACTTCTTGGAATCCAACACAACCTGTCCCACACATAGAAAGCCTAGTAGTTTTGCCATCACCCCAGTGGCAGGTAATCACGGAAGTCTCCTGGGCTCACAGCCTGGAACAAGATTCTGAAAGGCAGAGAACTACCAGTGACAGGAGCACCCTTTCCATCACACATTCTTTTATCTCTGTTCCTGAACTTTTCTTCAAAGGCCAAAACTTTATTTTAATGAAGTCAAATCTCTGAGATATTAACAGGTCTTTCTTCTACACAAAAAGCTGTCAAAATTGTATATGCTTTTAATTTGTATATGTTTTTACATTATTTCTAAAATAACCATCTTTTGTTTGAGATTCACTTTTTATAGATCATAAAAAGGAAGAAATAATCATATTTCCATAAAAGTCTAGTGAACTGAAAGAGTATTTTGACTAGTTTAAATAATATTAGAGAGAGAATTAGAGAAAACAAAGTTTCAGTTTTAAAGTGAATGGAAAATTATTCAGCCCAGGTGAGAAAAGAATAAATCAGAGTTTGCTTCTATTTTTTGTCACTTAATATAAGATAGGGTTATATATCTTTGGCTTTTGTGATAAAAATTATGCATCCAATAAAATTTAAATCATGTTAAATTTTTCTCAATGGAAAATTTAGGACTTAAATTCAAACACATTTTCCTAATGTTTACATAATTTGGGAGTTGCTTTCTAGAAACATATTTTCTTTATTCCCTAAAAATTACCTTAATGCATGAAAACACAGATCATAGAAGAAATCTAGAGATAATATTACCAGGGCTCCTTTGCAATAAAGTGCTGACTGGTACATTCCTGACCACACAGTGGTTACTGATGCCATTTTAACAGCAGAATGGTTCTGAGTCAGTCCAGCAACATTTTATGTGAAGGACCAATGAGGACAAATGGAATAAGACAACCAAATAGAGGGAGGACTACCTTGAAAGGGGAGGATTCTCAGAGGATGAAGGATGAAGGACAAAGGATAATGGGCTAGAAAAACGATTCAATTATTGTGTTTTCATATACTAAGCTCTCAATTAAAAGACCACAGGAGGGAGCCTGTATCCCATATCTGAGAATTTATTCATTCGCTAGTCATGCAGCATGTTAATTCTCATCAAAAGAATTCTCCTGAGGACCAGAGGTGCTGGCTTAGTTGGTAAAGTGTTTGCCTGCTGAGAAATTCTGGATTTTCAGTACCTGAGTTGGAATTCCCTGCCTAAAGCAAATATTGAAAGTAATAGAGTGATACAAAAGTAACATTTGAAAATCTAATACCTATTTATTAATAATTGATAGAGAACTGAATTTAAAAATAGTAAAATATAAGGCAGTATATAAAATTATTAAGCAAACTTCTCAAAAGTCCAATTACAAGCCAAAACACTACTGCAGACTAATCAGGAAAACAAAGAGGAGGAAAGAGAAGGATGGAAGAATGGGATGACTTGGCCCATTGACAGCCTGGACAAGGGAAAAGGGCCAAGAACATCAGTGAGAGCCGGAACTGGTCCTGACCAGCCATGCATGAGAGTCATTATGGGTCTCACGGACCTAAGATGCAGAAGTTCCAGGAGCCTTTTCTTCATTGTGCCTTAACTGTTCATGACAGATACAGGCGTTTCACAAAGGACAATCTTATGGTCTATATCTTGATTGACCACCCCAGCCTACTACCAATGCTCACTGTTGAGGTGACCATCAGTGTAGACTCACTCCAAACAGAGATATGCTATTGTGTCACCAGTACCTCCAACAGTGTCACTCCATTGTCCTGAAGCATGGATGGTATGTGATGCTATTCTGGACCTTGGAGTCCCAGCCAGTATCTGCATGCCCTTCTATATGCTGTTTCTTCTGCCACTCTGTACTCCTGAGCCTCAGACCCTGGAGCCATCCCTAGCACAGGCTAGTTGTATGTGGGCGCTAGAGCCACTGTGACCCCAGAAGCGATTTTCTTCCAGACAATAGTCACATGTTTCCATGCTTCAGGCACTAGATCACATCCATAGACCGAGGCCACTGCCTGTCTTTTCATACTCATGAGGTAGGAATGACAGGGACAATTATGGGGACATGAGGAAGACAATAAATCCCTCAGTCTGGAGTCTTCAAAGCAAGAATTCTAGCCTAACAAAACTACTTACGATCTTTCTCCCTTCCCACCTGTAAACCAAAATTTTTCTAGGAACCTCACCTAAGACTACATTTTCAGGGATAGGATGTGTTCTAACCCTCCCCCCCCCCCAGGAGCTCATCACTGGGACAATTGCAAGTTGGATGTCAGAAAGAGAAGGGCTTTCTACTGGAATTTCAAAGGCTTATCAAACAGTTTAAAAGAAGCAGTCACAACTATTTTCTATTTTGCCATTGTGATATTAAAAACCCATATTGGGAATGCATGCTTTAAGATGACCTCAGAGCTGGCAAGTAAGAAATTAATACCTTGCAAAGTTCTTTAATTAAAACCATAGTGCTTCACCTCTACCCTCTTTAATCAAGTACTTACCCAGTTGGTGTGATATCTACTAGTCTCAAGAATTTTGATAGTTACTTCTACACATTTGTCAGTTATTACTTTAAAACTAATCATTTGAATTGTACAACATTTGGGTTTTTTTGTTGACATTCTTTACAAAAAATTTACCTGCTTTCTTTTTTAATTGACTTCAGTCTCCAAAGATTTATATTAGGATATATTGACTTTTCCATTTATCTTACCATAGTTGTTAGAAAGTGTCCTAAATCAGAAGATGGTTGTATTTAAAGTGCTTTCAAACATCAAGTGATTTGTTAGTGCTGAAAGGAGGCAAGTCAGAAGGAGGGAAAGGTCATTGATAAAACTGAGAACATATCTGTGCAGAGAATTGTAACATCAATGTAATTATATCCAACGGAAAACATAAGCAGATCAATAAATAGGCTGCAGTGGTCTGTGAGCATCGATTTTGACAGTCTATTGTTAATCTCTAATAAAAGTTTTCAATGACTGTTTTCCTTCAGATATTATTTGTGGTCTTTTTTGGGAGTTTTTTTTTTTTCTTTCTTTCTTTCTTTTCTTTAGTTTTTGAGGTAAGGTCTTGCTCTAGCCTAGGCTGACCTGGAATTCACTATGTAGTCTCAGGGTGACCTCAAACTCATGGTGATGTTCCTACCTCAGCCTCCCGAGTGTTGGGATTAAAGACATGCAACACCATGCCTGGCTTTTTTTTTACTCTTTTAATATCATTCACTTATAATATTTTTTTATTTTAAGTGCAGAAGTTGTGGCATTCTAAAACTTTTCTACATAGTTTATGTGTGGCAGCTTTTTTAAAGTATGCCACATTATGTACAGGCTGATATGACATTTGCTCATTTGTCTAGTACATGGTATTTGAGTGGCTGTGATATATATATTTTTTAATTTTTATTTATTTATTTGCAAGCAGAGAGAGAGAGAAGAGAGGCAGACAGAGAGAGAATGGGCACGCCAGGGCCTCTAGCCACTTCAAATGAACTCCAGATGGATATGCCCATTGTGCATCTGGCTTACATCGGTCCTAGAGAATTGAACCAGGCAGACAGAGAGAGAATGGGCACGCCAGGGCCTCTAGCCACTGCAAATGAACTCCAGATGCATGTGCCCATTGTGCATCTGGCTTACATCAGTCCTAGAGAATTGAACCAGGATCCTTTGGCTTCAAAGGCAAATGCCTTAACTGCTAAGCCTTTTCTCCAGCCCCCATGATATATTTTTGAGAGTAGACTTATTGTAGACTAGAATAATTTTCACAGCAAAATAGACTGAGCGGAAAAATACAAAGCTCCTTTTCACCCCCTCTTCTACACATTCAGCTTCCCTACCATCAACTCATCACAGAACAGTGCCACATTTTGATTCACCTCAGAGAAACAGCATTAGCACATCATTACCACTCACACTTTGTGTTTACCTGGAGGATCATGCTCTACGTTACATAGTTTCCAGTTTTCCATGGGTATGCCAGACTCCAAATAGATTCCTGAACCCATGGACACTATACTGAACACACACACACACACACACACACACACACAAATTTAATGCCTTTTTAAATTTTTAGCTAAGTTATTACCACTGCCAATGCAAAACACAACTCACCTCAAAAGCATAGAGTAAAAGATCAGTGATTCTTAGCTAAATAGGAGAGACCATGGCCTAGGAACATGGATTCTTGTTGCCTTAAAAAATGTGCTCCAGTGTGGAATCAGTTAAATGAAATTTTTATAGTGAAAAAAACAAAAATAAGACATAAAGCATATTCACACATTCAAGTATATTGGTGGAAATATCAAGTAGGTGGGTTACGAAAGTGTAGGAAAACTATCTCGTAGGTTTTAGATACTATATAACAACATTCTTAGTTTTTGGGTTGGTGGAAGCAACTGATCTCAAGTTAAAATATTCTGAAGGTCTTTCCCGAGAGTTGTGAGGATGCTCGTTAGGCCAAACACACAGGTAGGCAATGAGTATCTATTAAGGAGAATAAAGATAGCTCATTGTAATTTGTAATCTGTAACATTCTAAGTCTCCATAATCATATCTAGTCATAGAGTTCCAATCAGTCAATCAATCTTGTAAAATCTTTAACATATGAGTGGCTTTCAATATGACATGAAATGATATCTCATTATGGATATAAGCTACATCTCCTTCTTGATTAACAATGTGGAATTTTTTTTCATGTTTCTATTACACATATTAGGTCTTCTTTTTAGTTTGGCTGCTTGAGATCTTGGTCCAATATAATTATTTATTTCATTGCTATTAAGTTGTTTGAATTTCTGATATATTTTGAAGACTAACCCTAAGAAACTAAATATATAGCTTATAAATATTTCATTCTATCTGTCAATCATCTACTCACTTTATGAGTTCTTTCAATCAGTGTACAGAAACTTTTCAATTCAATGTCTACTCATTTGTCTATTTTTGCTTTTCTTACCTGTGCCTTTCAGATGGAAAAAATGCCAAACCCAATATTGTGAAAGTTTTTTTTCTACAGTTTGTTCAAAACTCTTCAGTTCAAGTCTTGTTAAAATATTTGATACACTTTTATTAATTTTTATAATGCAGCCAAAGGTCTAATTTCATTTTTCTGCATGAAGATATCCAGTTTTCTCAGTACTCTGTACTAAAAATGTTGTATTTTTTGCACTGTTCATTATCAACACCTTTGTCACAAACCAATTAAGTGTCTTGATTTTTCCCTGAATTTTTTTATACTGAGCCACTGATCAATATCTTTGTTTCTGTGCCAGTACCATGTCCACATGTTTGTGAAATTAAGTGTCTTGACTTTTCCCTGAATTTTTTTATACTGTGCCACTGATCAATATCTTTGTTTCTGTGCCAGTACCATGTCCACATGTTTGTGAAATTAAGCGTCTTGACTTTTCCCTGAATTTTTTTATACTGAGCCACTGATCAATATCTTTGTTTCTGTGCCAGTACCATGTCCACATGTTTGTGAAATTAAGTGTCTTGACTTTTCCCTGAATTTTTTTATACTGTGCCACTGATCAATATCTTTGTTTTTCATGTCCACATGTTTGTGAAATTACTTGACTTTTCCTGAATTTTTTTATACTGAGTGAAACAAATCTTTGTTTCTGTGCCAGTACCATGTACACATGTTTGTGAAATTAAGTGTCTTGACTTTTCCCTGAATTTTTTTATACTGTGCCACTGATCAATATCTTTGTTTCTGTGCCAGTACCATGTCCACATGTTTGTGAAACAATGTAGTGTATATCTCTAACTTAGTTCCTTTCCCTATATATTCATTGGTCTACTCAGGGTTTTCTGTCATCATACAAACTATCTGAGGATTATTTTTACATTATGTGAAGAATAACATTAGATTTTTAATAAGGAGGAGTATAGTTGTTACATAGACTACTTGGACAAGTATAAATACTTAAACCATATTAATTCTTTTAAGCCATGAATATAAGTTCTCATTCTTGTTTATTTTGGTCTTCTTAAAATTTTGTAAGTTTCAGTATTCTCTTTCATTTCCTTGGCACAACTAATATCTACTTTTAAAATGTTTTATTTTTCAAAATGTTTTATTTTCTCATTTTATGTATTATTATTATTATTATTATATAAATGATATTGACTTTGTGTGCTACTGATTTATACCAACTTTATGTCCTGCCACTTAATCACTTCAAGTGATAATTTGGTAGAATGTTGGGCTTCTCTATGCAACCTTTCAAGCTTTTCTCAAATAGAGATATTTTTAGTTCTATCTTATTTATTTTTATCTAATAAATCTGGTTATTATTTCTAGTACTACATCAAAAAGAAATGGTGATAATAGACATCCTAGTCCAGTCTTTGACTTTAAATGGAAAACTTTCAACATTTTATCATATGTAATGATGTAATGAGTTTGATATATATTGCCTTAATTGTGTTTGGTATATTTATTCCATAAGAAATCTGTTGAAAGTTTTATTATCTCATTTTTTCTGTGTCTAGCGATACTAATGACAATAAGATACCACTGAACTGTGTATGATGTAGTATGCAAATCTATGCACTCACAACCTACAAAGACTTAATCTTGAAGAATTAGAAAATATGAACAAAATACAAAAGAAGTGTGAAGGCTGTAATAATAGTAAAGAGTCTCTCACAAGAGAAAAGCCTATGGATGGCCAGATGGCTTCACTGCTGAATAATATTCAACATTTTAATTAGTCTATCAATTCTTTATTATTGTTAATTAGTTAAATTTTACTTAATTGATATTAATTCACAAATTTTCAAGTAAAATCAAAGTGGAGAGGATATCACTAAATCTTCAACAAAGTATTAGTAAGTCAAATTAAAGAGGTCATTACAAGCATCAGCCACTATGACTATTCAGGGTTTATTCCTAGCCTTTAAGGGTGGCTTACAGACTCGAGGAGAATATTCATGATAGCCAGGAGAAAGAATGACATGAGCAGAAGTAGGACATCACCTCCTGGCCAACATCAGGTGGAAAACAGCAGTAGGAGAGTGTGCCAAACACTGTCAAGGGAAAGCTGACTATAACACCCATAAGCCCACCCCCAACAATACACTACCTTTAGGAGTCCCCAATTACCAAATTCCTACTAGCTGGGAACTTAGTATTCAGAACACATAAGTTTATGAAGGACAACTGAATCAAACCACCACATTCTGCCCCTGGGCCCATAAACGGTTAACCACACATGATGTAAAATACAATGCATTCAGTCCAACTTTAAAAATCCCCATAGTGTTTATCAATCTTACTGATGTTCAAACATCCCCATATCCCAAGGTCTTTTAACTGAGCCATAACACCAAAAATAATAATAATAACAATGGCACAGAATAAACATTCATACTACAAAAAAAAATGGCATTGGGCAAAACAAAGAAATAGTTAACCAAGATTTAAAACAAACAGGGCAAACTTCAAATACTGTAGCTTCAAATCTGACAACTCTAGCTAGTGTCAAGTCTCCAAGTCTGATAATTGTAACTAGTGATGAGTCTCTGGATATCCAATTCCACCCCTCTAGCTAGGCTATTCAGAGTCCTGGAAAACTTCCTCTAGTGCCAGCAGCTCTCCTTGGCAGACATCTCATAGTTCAGGCATCACCATGTGTTCTCCACTGCAACTCATGGTTCACCCTCATGGTTCCATCAGGCCTTGGCACAGATTATTCAACAAGCCTCTTCCCGCTGCCCAGGGTCATTTCCAAAAAACAAAACTATGTTGTAAATTCAATGACCCTCTCTTTCCTGCATTTGTTATACTCTATAGTAACAGAAGGGCTACCAGTTTGTTAATCCAGTGAGGGTGGGAATAAACCAGACTTTGAAGAACAGGACACTTCTTTAACAATCAGGCCCCTTCCAAAGAGTGTACATTCTTCCTGTTGTCCCAGTGCAGATCAGCTGGCCCAATCTCAATGGTTGTAATCTCTCAAACACTTGCACCTGAATGGGCAGCAGTTTTGGCCCAAAGATTTCATTTTTTTCTGTGCCATATCCCTCTTCTCACACCAGTCCATTTCTATGCAATGTAATCCTACACAAATTATCAGGACACATACATAACAGCAAGCCTCTCACACAAACTGTGTTTAGCCCAGTCTAGCTAAAGCTCATTCCCACCCTCATAAGCCAGACATCATAGTCCATAGTTCTTATTGCATTTAGGTCTTTCAACTCTGAACAGAATAGTCCATCAAGCTGTAAGTACAGCACTGCAAGGCATCTATTAGGCCAAGGTTTCAAATACATTCACATTCCTTCCTCAAATCAGTTACAAATGACCAGAACAGTCAGGTTTCTATCAGCTATGACTCCACTTCTTGCTACCAACTTTACTGTTGCTGTTAGTTTCATATTGTGGTCAGAAAACACCTAAAAGCAGCTTGTGGGAAGAAATGTTTTATTTTGGCTTACAGACTCCAAGGGAATAGCCATGATGGCAGGGAAAAATGATGACATGACCAGAGGGTATACATCACCTTCTGGCCAATATCAGGAAAGTGTGCCAGATACTGGCAAGGCAAAGCTGGCTAAAAACCTCTGGCCAAGCCCCCAACAATACATTACCTCCAGGAGCTCCAATTACCAAATTGTCTATAGCTCAGGACCTAGCATTCAGAACACATTAGTTTATGAGAAACTCCTGAATCAAACCACCACACTCAACATATGCAAATTAATAAATGCAAAGCACCACATAAAGAAATAAAATATTTCTTTGATGTGAGATATATAGTAATAAAGTTCAATATCTAGATGTATGATTTTGAGTAGCAAACAAAGATAAAAATGCCAGAAAACAAACAGCTGGTCTTTAGCTGATCCAGTAGCTGGACCCTTCTAAGTAAACTTTTGTGGCTATGTGACAATGTGGACATATGCATTTTATACATTAAGTTCTGAAAATATTGTAATGTCTAATGAATCTGTTATAGCACTGACATTGACAGGATTTATGAATATCCTCACCCTGGAAATCATATACTGGACTTATATTAGGATCAGACTTACCACATAAATAGTCTAAGAGGTTTCATGAATATTTTTAAATAGGTTTATTGTAAGTATAATGAGCAGAAGGAAAGTTTTAAAAACTTCAAAATTGAGTTTTATATGACAATGTATAAATTTAAGAGTCCTAGGCAATGTGGGTTACAACTATCTTATTTAATTTTTGCCTCATTATTCTTGAAATCCTACAGATATGGCAGAATCATCTCTGAATACAAATGTAATAAACTGCTTTTATAAATAAGCTTTCCATACTTTTTATAATGTATGCAATATTTTCATCCTTTGCAATTTGTTTTAATAGTGACATATTACTCAAATGTAGGCTATTTTAAAACATGGTAAACTCTCATTAAATATATAGTTTATGCTTGGAACATTTTCTTCTACTAGGTGTAGGATATCAGCTATTAATTTTGATTGATTTTTATGAAAGCATATGATAATAAGATTCATTTGCATTATTGGTGAGCAATAACAACATGTTCACCAAATTCACTTGACAGTGTGTCTCATCACTGCTTGAGAAAAGTATTATTCATAACATTGAGTGAATCAGAATCATATCACATAAGAGAATATCAAATTTTATGTAATTCCAGCCATCTGATTCTTCTGGAAATAAGATGTCAAAATTGATTTAGAAATGCAGAGAAGTTGTTCAGAAGCCATTGGTTAATACTAGCCAAAAGAAGGCTAAAGGTAACTGGAGGTTATACAGTTCTGACACCCATGACATCTGAGGATGAAGGAGACTGGTTCGAATAAGAGAGGGTTAAACTTCACTATTTCCAGAAAAATCTTTCAAGAAGGTATTAGAGCCCCAAAGCACACAGGTTTTGTACCAATGGTCTTGGGACTGATGAAGCCTTGTACTCTAGCCATACTGCGGGAAAAAAACAGGTATCCATGACAACATTAATCAATCAACAACTCCTATCATTTTCTCATATTACTATCTGGAAACACTCTCTGAAATAAGCTTTCTTAGAGGGAAAGTTACATTCACAAAGTTACAGCTACATTCTCAACAGGAAGAGACAGTTGCAAACCCTAAGTGTGCAGTTAATGATGGTGCACAGGATGTGGCAGCCCTGGACATGAGGCAATGAAAAGCAGTGCCACTTAATAAGAAGAAACATATGAGGTGAGCCCTAAGGTAGATCTACCTACTGCACTGAGGATGGAGTAAGAGCCACTGCAGAACTGAGAATGGATGTTATTATTGTTTTAGCTTTTAAAATTTCTTGTATTATCAGTAAATGCAGTGAAAACTAGAATAAAGAGGGAGATACAAGCCCAAATGGGGAGATAAACCAATCACTGATTTTACTCATCTACATAATTTTGTAATTAGCATGCTATATCAAATAATTATATCCTATAATAAATGTTCTAGTATCTATGATGAAAAATAAGCTCAGCAGTATTAGATAGAGAAGACAGTTTAAATGTCATTGCATACTGTGTAGTAAATGATTCCTCTTTTATAGAAAGAGCTTTTGTCATATGTTTAGCCAATGTTATAATTTATGCTGAATTACTGAAATGTGCTGTATGAAGATTAGGTAAAATAAAATTATACCTGAAGTCTACCTTTCTATTTCATATCACAAGTCAGTGCAAGAAAGCCAAAATAATGGATCAATAAATGAATAAGACATAGATAAAGAAACCTTTGAAATTGTAACAAAATTGTCATCATTAGTAGAGTATTATTATATCCATAGAAAAAATAAAACATATTTACAACTTCCTGTTAGTTAATATATCATTTGTCTCACTGTTTGCAAAAATGTAAATTAAAAATCTATATGTAAGTGGCAGAAAATAAAAATTTAAAATAAAATATGATTACATCTTTTTTAATCCTAAAATGTTTAAAAAATGTAACAAAACTCTCCTGGACAGTTTTACATTGAAACCTGAACATAATATGTAGCTTAAAAGACCACATATATTTAATATGATGAAATCAGGTAATTCATACAGAGCAGAATATCATCTCTGACTATTCTGGTCCACTCTCTGGGAAGCTGAAAGCCAAGGTGCAGGTAGGATGGTTGCCTGACAGGGGATTTTCCGCATCAGCACCATTCTTTATTGCAGCATTCTCCATATGGAAAGACAACTATTCGCCAACATAGTGAAGAGCACAGGAAGTGTAAAGAAAGGACTCTACCATTCATCAAGTCATTTTGCAAAGGCATTAATTTATTCTGAAGTCAGATGCTTGAAGACTCTAAACTCTTCCCCCCAAACGCTCCACCTCCCATCATTACTAAATTGGGGGTTGAGTTCCCAAGAATTTTAGAGAATACATTCAGACCATAGCAATTAATAAATCCAATCTGTTTCAACCAAAATGTCTGGGTTGTAGTGGATATGTGTGGGTTCTAAATCTTTTACTAAATATCAAGTAAAGAATCAAGAATTAATCAGGGTTCAATGCTACACAACTACACCAGTGGACCATAATAGAGAGCCATGGAAGATCCTCTGCTTTAAAATTGAGAAAATATATTCTGTTCAAAAAATGGTGCTGGGTAAATTTGATATTTATATAAAAACATTTGAGAAAAACAGATGATTATAATCTTGGGATAAGTAAAAATTGCTTAACTATTATTTCAAGTCTTCATTAACAAAGTCTATGGGAATGTGCTATTAGTAATCTATTTAAAAGACTGAGGTGGTCATGGCATCTTGCTCCATGGTTTCCTAGAGTCACTAATGCCAGGCAATATGTCACAGGGTTGTATTCCCTTCAAGGAAGTCCTTCAATTGTAAGAAGTAGTGACAATGAAGCCTAACTAGCAATGGAAAAAATCCATGATATTTAAAATGCCAAGACCATAGAACAATTGCCAAGAAAAGTTGTAGAGTTTGAGTGGATCCAGCTCAAGAGAAGATATGTATAATACAAGCTACAGGAAGCAAAGCTGGAATGACAGGGATACCCAGGCCCTTTCATCATGAGCAACAGATACTGGACATGTACCAGAAGAATTTAGTGTTTGCCTTCCTGGGTTTCAGTCTTTGTTGAGTCCACGGTTTCCTTGCATGTCCCAATTCATACTTTTTAAAATGAATGGGAATGTTTACTCTATGCCATTATGTGTTGAAAGACTGCAAGTTTTTAAAAAAGATAATGAGGTGGGGGTCACAGTAAGAAGTTTCCTTGAGTATTAGATGAAACTCTGGATATCAGACAGTTTATAAACTTTATCTTTTCCATTTTTTACATTTTCTTGTATATAATGTATTTTGATGTTATTCTCCCTGATAACCCTCTTTTATCCTCTCCCTCTCCCACCAACACATTTCTTCTTCCCCATTAATATATTCTTACATTCATACATTTTTAACCCATTGAGTTAAATACAGAACATTATTTATTTGTGGAATGTGTAACTTATCAGTGGCTACACCACTGATGTTCCTGACTCTCCTGTTCCCAACAAGCATTAGCTGTTATTAACTACCCTGGGTTTCCTGTGGTCTCATGTGTCCTTCACCCAAGGAGAAAGAAAAATGTTCCATGTTAAAAATAGGCTAAAGGAAATTATAGAAGTTCTAAAGTTTTTTAATACTAAAATAAAAATCTTTATTTTAAAATTTACATAATCCCCTCCGACCAACCTCTTTTCTCTTCAAACACCCACCCCCTTTGCTAAACTTCCACTTTGTTCCTATATTCCCTCTTCTATTTGGATGTCTTTGTTATTGCCCTCCTCCACCATTCATGACAACCTATTGATAGGCCCAATATTATCCAGTTCTTGGGCAGGCAATTATGGACACTGTTAGGTCATGAATGCAACAACCACTTTGTGTCTGGAAACAGCATTCCAAAGCACTCCTCCCCATCATTTAACTCATATTCTTTCTGTCACCTCTTCCACTTTTGTCCCTGAGCCATTGGAGGGTGTGATAGACATGTCTCACTTGTTGCTAACACTCAACTTCCATGGTTTCTCAGCATTTTGATGTTTGAGTCTCCCCATCTGTCATGCCATCTTAAAAGAAAAACTTTTCTCACCACAAGAGAGATTAGCACTAATATATGGGCCTAAACATAAGTATTTAGAGGGTAATTTGGTAGGTAAAATATATTCATGTGTCAAAACAACCTTAGGGTTTATGACCTTCTCAGTTATAAGCTTTTGACCAAGCTTTCAGTAGCAGGTATGGATCGCTCTGGTGGAACAGGCCTCACATTCAATCAGATCAGTTGGTTACCCTCATAACAGATATTGCACTACTGGACACATCTTGCCCAGTTGATCAGTTGTATAGCTTGCAGGGGCCACTGCTAGTGAAGTCTACCAATGACTTTTTTTCCCCAGGCAGGTCACACAGCCTTTCTAGCACCATGACCATTTGTCAGCTATGGGGAGGCTTACAGTTCAGTTATAGCTTGATTTCTCATTGTTCACACCAAAACATATGATGTCTTCAGCAACAGAGTCTTATTATCTAGTTCAGGTGGACAATTAAGAGCCCTGGAAATAGCCTATGATGTTTAGAGGACCTTAGGGAACTCTAAGATTAACAATGCACTGGGAGGTAACCTAACCCTAGCACTGAAAATTTTTTTTCTCTAACAACTTATGGCTTCTGGGTACAGCATTATCTACCCCCACAGGGGTAGATTTTATATATATATATATGTGCGTGTGTGTGTGTGTGTGTGTGTGTGTATGTATGTATTTAGCTAACAAAGAAGTAGGTCTCCATATGGCTTATTTATGTTTACAGCATCTTTCTTTTTTAATATTTATTCGTTTATTTGAGAGAGAGGGAGAGATAAAAAGAGGCAGAGTGAGAGAGACAGACAGAGAGAGAGAGAGGGAGGGAGAATGGGCACTCCAGGGCTAACCACTAGGCTTCACACCAGGCAGGGCCCAACAACCATACTCATTGCAGACAGAATATGAACTCCATATGCCTGTGCCACCTTGTGCATCTGGCATACATGGGTCCTAGGGAATTGAACCTGGGACCTTGGGCTTTGCAAGCAAGTTCCTTAATGGCTAATCCTTCTCTTCAGCCCAATCTTTAGTTTTGATGAGTGCTCCTCTCCCACTTCTCCATATCCTTCCCACACTTCACTTAGATATCTAATTTCACTTTTTATTAAATATTTTATTTTTATTTATTTATTTACTTGTGTGTGTGTGAGAGAGAGAGAGGAAGAGGGAGAGAGAATGCGCACACAAATGAACTCTAGACACATGTGCATCTGGCTTACATGGGTTCTGGAGAATCAAACCTGGGTTCTTTGGCTTTACAGGCAAGTGCTTTAACTACTAAGCTACCTCTCCAGCCTTAGATCATTTCACTTTTATTTGTGGTTTTCATAAAGAACACAGTGTAATTTGTTCATAATTCCCTCCTAGTACCTTCTTTTCTTTCTTCTACCTCATTTTCCTTTCAGTGAGCCCCTTCTTTTTCCAACCAGTCATTCTTAATTGACTTGCTCGTGTGATTTCCATTACCCTATGGTGGTTAGGGAGAAATGTTGTGGTTTTCAAAATCTTCCCCATAGGCTCATGTGTTTTAACACTTAGTTCCTAGCTGGTGGTGCATTTTGGGAAGGTTGTAGAACCATTCATAAGAGGTGGAAACTGTCTGGAAGAAATTGGGCACTGAGGCTAGCCCTTGAGGTTTTATGACCTGGCCACATTTATTATTCAGTAAACAGACTTCTCCTATTTCCTACCTTTCTTTTTTTTCCATTTTTTTGTTTTTGTTTTTTTTTTGTTTGTTTGTTTGTTTTGGTTTATTTTTATTTAAGTTGAGAGCAACAGATAGAGAGAGAAGGAGGAAAAGGAGAGAGAGAAAGAGGATGGGCATACCAGAGTCTCCAGCCACTGCAAATGAACTCCAGATGCATGTGCCACCTTGTGCATCTGGCTTATGTGGGTACTGGGGAACAGAACCTCAAAGTGGGGTCCTTAGGTTTCACAAGCAAGCGCTTAATCATTAAGCCATTTCTCCAGCCTTATCTCCTGCCTTTCTTGTCATGATTCCCAGGAAATTTTAAGCCAGAATAAATAATCCCAAAGCTGCTTCCTGTCAGGTATTCTGTCTGCAATGAGTATGGTTGTTGGGCCCTGCCTGGTGTGAAGCCTAGTGGTTAGCCCAGCCAGTTTGTACTTGGCCTACTCCCGGTGAGGACTAGTCGAACTTCTGGAGCCTGAGTAGAGTTTTGCGACCTGTCCTTGGAGTGACTCAGCACCTAAGCTGAAACTGCCTCCGCCCAGCTACTGCTGACATGGAGACATACTATTGGCCCTTACACCTTTATCTCATCCTTTTCTCCAGCCTCTCTCAAAATATATAAATACCTTCCGATGACAATAAACGGAGAGATTTCCGCCCCAGATGGTCTCCCTGCTCAATGTGGTTTTCTTTTCCCGGTGGCTTGGGGAGGTTTTTTGAGTTGCCGACACCCGCCTTCCCGCTCAGCCTCAAGAGAAGCGGCTGGCCCGACTCTCTCTCTCTTCCCCTCTACCTGCCGGTGGTGGAAGGAAAAAACCGGCATATGGTAAGAAATATAAGCAGTATAAATAGAGTGAAAAAAATTACAATATGGGATATATACATCTGGCTATCCTTCTGAATCTGTTTCCTATTAGTTATTTGTCCCAGTAGTGAGTAAAGTAACTAATTCAGACAGCATGAATTGAGTGAAAAAAATTACAAAGTGGGATATACACTTGTCTAAATTTTATGATTTTGAGGCCAATAAAGAGAATGCAAAAATGTCTACTACCAGTTTATAAAAGTCTCTATTAGATATTTCACAAAACTCAATATTTAAATGGAGAACACACATTTTAATTGTAGAGAAATAATCAAAAATACAAACCACTAACCACAACAGCTGTAATTATAAAGACAGTCAATGCTAAACATTAGAAAAATATAAAGCTACTAAACTTTGGTAAAAATGCTGATGCATTTTTAATCACTCTGGAACCAAGAAGTATCTGCTAACATTTTGCATATAATAAGTGATTCAGTAACTCAATATCATTTTAGATAAATGAAGAATGCATATTCATAAATATATCCCCTAGAATAACTGAATTAATTTGTTCATAGCATATATTATTCCAGGTAGTCACAAATTAAGTTATTTGTGACAAAGGGCATATTAAAAACTAGTTAAAGGAGCTGGAGAGATGGCTTAGCAGTTAAGCACTTGCTTGTTAAACCTAGGACCCCGGTTCAAGGCTCCATTCCACAGTGCACATGTAAGCCTGATGCACAAGGGCGTGCATTCATCTGGAGTTCATTTTCAGTGGCTTGAAGCCTTGGTGAGCCCATTTTCTCTCCCCCCATTCTCTCTCCTTTCTCAGTCTTTCACTCTCCAATAAATAAAAATAAAATAAAAATGTGGGGTCCACCCTCCTGGGGAGTCTGCTGCCCTGCTTGACTGACATGACCAAGGATTGTTTGCCTAAAAACATCCTGTTCCACTCCCATTTCCTGGCCTAAACACAAGTTCCGTTTGCCCCAGGTGGCTCTTGCTTAACAGTAAACAGGACAGGAGAACGTAAACAACAGGATAGGAGAACATAACCTTCTAACCCTGGTACATTTCCACAGTGCTGTAAGACTATATATATCACCCTCTGACTTCAATAAATGGCATTCTTGAAGCACGAATGACCCAGAGACTGTCTCTTCAATCCTCGGCACCTTGCCCAGCTCGGGATCATGGTGGTAGCACGGGTGCAACAAATGGAGGTTCCACCGAGACTGGGAAAGAAGGAAAACTGCTGAAGGATCGCTCCTGAAGGCTTGCCAGCCGAAGAAAAGGTAAGAGAGGAGCGCATTGAAAATGGGTACCAGTAGCTCTCATTCATTGCTAGTAGATCAGTTAGTTGAACTGCTAAAGAAACAAGGTACGGGCATTAAACGTATTACAGCAAGACAATTTATTAAGATTTTTCAAAAGGCAAGCCCTTGACTTTTGATTTTGGGGGGCCTTAATATTTTGGATTAGGAACAAGTAATCCAGAGAAAGCCAATTTATTAAGACTTTGCAAAAGGCAAGCCCTTGGTTTTTTATTTTGGGGGGCCTTAATGTTTTGGATTGGGAACAAGTAATCCAGAGAAAGCCAATTTATTAAGATTTTGCAAAAGGCAAGTCCTTGGTTTTTGATTTCGGGGGGCCTTAATGTTTTGGATTGGGAACAAGTAATCCAGAGAAAGCCAATTTATTAAGATTTTGCAAAAGGCAAGCCCTTGGTTTTTGATTTCTGGGGGCCTTAATGTTTTGGATTAGGAACAAGTAGTCCAGAGAAAGCCAATTCATTAAGATTTTACAAAAGGCAAGCCCTTAGTTTTTGATTTCGGGGGGCCTTAATGTTTTGGATTGGGAACAAGTAAAACTTGATTTTGCTATGCATCTTGATCCAGAGAAAGCCAATTTATTAAGATTTTGCAAAAGGCAAGCCCTTGGTTTTTGGTAAGTGAAACTTGATTTCGCTATGCATCTTGATCCAGAGAAAGCCAATTTATTAAGACTTTGCAAAAGGCAAGCCCTTGGTTTTTGGTTTTAGGGGGGCCTTAATGTTTTGGATTGTGAACAAATGAAACTTGATTTCGCTATGCATCTTGATCCAGAGAAAGACAATTTAACTCTTATCTATTCCCTTAAGAATTTCATGTGCTTTGTTCTCAAGCTTAACTATTCTCAACTTAACTCTTCCAATTTCTTTGATGATTCCACTGGATGCCTTATCCTAAGCCCATGGTCAATTACAGACTTTTCACCTAATTCCACCAACTGTTCTGTGCATGGTTTACAGCATATCTGGGACTAATGAAACTCCCTTGGGAGATATCCTCAATTGTTCTTCACAGGACTGCCACCTGCCACTGATGCCACAGACGCAGCTGATTCTCACCTGGCAGTGAAGACTTGACAGATGCAGCTGATTCTCACCTGGCAGTGAAGACTTGACAGACACAGCTGGTTCTCACCTGGCAGTGAAGACTTGCCAGACGCAGCTGACTCTCACCTGGCAGAAAAGAGACTTTGGTGTATCTGCAGCTATCATTGCTGCAATTGCCACCGCTGCCACCACAGCTACTGTTGCTGGTGTAGCCCTTTCCCAATCTGCTGTTACAGTGAGCACTGTGGACTTGCTCTCAGGGGACGTAGCTTCTACACTCAACACTCAAAATCATTTAAATTCTCATACAATTGGATATACTAAATTTAAATCAACAGACAGCTCTACTATAAGGACAAATAGATTTACTTTAAAGGGTTGCAATTTACAGGCCATCTCTTTAAGGAATGGAGTGGGTCTATGGCCCTCAGGCTAATCGCCCTGGGTGGTGTGGCTTTGTCCTTGGTCTGTCTCTGCCATATGGCAAAAACTCAAGCCCAGTGCCAATTTCAGACCAAACAGGTCTTGATGTCTCTGGCAGCAGATAACCCCACTGCTCAAGTATGGCTGAGCTTACAAGATAAATGAGTAATCAGTGATGGGTAAGACCTGGGGGATGTCTATCAACCTAAGACAGAGAGTCTGCAGGGCCTGGGCAGGCTTCTCCATGACGGGTAAGATAGATGTCGATGTCTGAGGCAACCTAAGACAGATGCTCATTTATATTTAAGGAAGGGGGACCTGTGGGGTCCACCCTCCTGGGGAGTCTGCTGCCCTGCTTGACTGACATGACCAAGGATTGTTTGCCTAAAACCATCCTGTTCCACTCCCATTTCCTGGCCTAAACACAAGTTCCGTTTGCCCCAGGTGGCTCTTGCTTAACAGTAAACAACAGGATATGAGAATGTAAACAACAGGATAGAAGAATGTAAACAATAGGATAGGAGAATGTAAACAACAGGATAGGAGAATGTAAACAACAGGATAGGAGAACATAACCTTCTAACCCTGGTACATTTCCACAGTGCTGTAAGACTATATATATCACCCTCTGACTTCAATAAATGGCATTCTTGAAGCACGAATGACCCAGAGACTGTCTCTTCAATCCTCAGCACCTCGCCCAGCTCGGGATCATGGTGGTAGTGCAGGCGCTACATAAAAATATTAAAACTATCTAAAATAAACCTAGATGATACTGATTCATACTTATTTATTTTTTGGTTTGGAATACTCAGTATTTGGGGGTAGTTTGAATGCAATGTCCCCATAGCTTTTGATATTTTTCATTAAGATTAAGCTTCCCACTTAGTCTTCAGAAAGGCAGAGAACTGCTGAAGAAGGTTTGTCACTGGGAAGTGGATCTTGAGTCTAGCCCCAGTGGGTGTGTCCTGAGCCAACTTGAACTCTGGATGCTTGTTGTTTTCTTGGCCTCTCTGCTCTGGATGTGTGATAGTGTGAACCAGCTTCCTCTGCCATGATTAACCTTCCTCTGGAATCTGTAAATCTTACATAAACTCTTTCCCTCCCATAAGGTGTTTTTGGTCAGGTGTTTGTCCCAGCAATGAGAAGGTAACTGCATCAGAAGATTGGTACCAGAAGTGAGGTCATTGTTGTGATGGATTTGACCATAAAGTTGTTGGTCTGTTGAAATGTGTTTATGGGAGGAAAGTGAAACTATTTAGTACTGTGGACTGGAGAAGGCTTGCAGTGCTGTAAGCTGAGATTTATAGGCTATTGTGGTGAAAGTTGGAAAGTGTAAAATACAAAGAGAATAAAAGCTTGGCTTATGAATATTCAAAGAAGAAGAGAACATTGTTGGAACTGGGTTACTGGCAGAAAGGCTAGATGTGTTCTTCTGATCATACCTTGAGAATTTGAGCAAGAATTTGGGCTGGTATGCTTGGCAGAAGTATAACACAGAAAGATATGAAAGATGCACAGTTTATTACAGAAAGAAATTCAAGCAAGCTTGAAGTTACAAGCGCAGTGTCTAGTTTTAGACTTAAACTATAATTGCTTAATTTACCACCATTAAAGGTGGTCCAACCATTTTGCATTGGGACAATGGGAAAAATAATACCTGAGGGTGAAATCTACCCATGAAAAGCTCAATCTAGTAAGAATTAGATTCTTTTGAAAGGAGGTGGCTTGCAGGAAGACTGATAAGGTAGTTTTCTGCTCTTAAAGGTCAAATATTCTCTGCATTTACCAATTTTTTTATGCTGCCCACATGTAACTGGTTGGAAGCATAAAAATGCAGAGAAACAACTCTTGAAGTTCACACAGTTACAAAAGCCACTGAGATGTGACAATGGGAAGCAGGGCTGAAATCCCTGAAATCCTCAGAAAATTATTATATGGAACAAAAATCAAGTCCAAATGGATTAAGCACCTCAATACAAGACCTGAAACTCATCTCCTACTGGAAAAAACTAGGAGGAACTCTCCATGATACAGAAGTGGGGAAAGACTTCCTGAACAAAACCCCAGTAGTCCAGGAAATTAAACAAGCACTCAACCAATGGGATTTCATGAAGCTTAAAAGCTTTTGCACAAACATACCTAAGCAAAGCCAATAGATTACCCACTGAATGGGAGAAAATCTATGCTACTGTCAAAAGTATAATATCTAGAATCTACAAAGAACTTAAAAAACCAAACAATAAAAAAAAAAAACCCTGTCCAAAAATGGGGCAGCGAACTGAAAAAGGGAGCTCAAAAGGGAGTTCTGAGATGAAGCAATACAAATGGCTAATGCACACAGTTAAGAAAATGTTCAACATCCCTAACCATTAGGGAAATGTAAATTAAAACAACCATGAGATTCCACCTTACTCCAGTAAGGAAGGAAATCATTAAAAAAAAAAATCTAACAATGACAAATGTTGGTGAGGATGTGGGGAAAGAGGAATCCTTATTTGCTGTAGATAGAATGTAAACTTATACAACCATTATGAAAATCAATAAAGAGATTCCTGAAAAGGATGAACATAGAGCTACCAACAGACCCAGTTATTCCGTTATGGGGTATTTATCCTAAATGCTCCATCCATCACTACAGAGATATTTTCTCAACCATGCTTATAGCTGCTCAATTCATTATAGCTAAGAACTGGAATTAACCTAGGTGCCCCTCATTGGATGAATGGATAATGAAGCTGAGGTACATTTACACAATGGAATTCTACTCAGCACTAAGAAAAAAATGATACAATGAAATCTGTAGAAAAATGTACATAATTGGAACAGATCATACTCAGCAAACTTACCCAATCACAGACAGACAAATGCCACATGGTCTCACTTATCTGTGGTTCCTAACCTCGACCTGCTCATATACCTGATAGGCAACTTAAGGCCTAGACAATAGGGATGGAAGGGTTTGGGGGGAAAGAGTGAAGGGGAAAACAAACACAAAACTAAATCCAAAATTAACTGGTACCATAGAAACCTTTATCCTTGGAGATGGACCAAAACATGTTAACCTCAAAAGGAGTAAGGGGGGTGGCAAATGAAAAATAGGGCCCTGGAGAGGATGGGATGAAGCCTAAGCATAAAAGATATTTTTTTCTGTCTCTGGCCTGTAACTCCTAATACCAGAAATTGATTGCTACCCACATGGAGCTGTTGACAGGAGAGACCTACGAGGTTCCCAAATCAAGACAGCTTTTGGTCAAAGCACTTGATTACTTCTTTGAGGCAAAAGGTAAGACCCTATTGCTGAATTCACTATATGCTGCCAACGCAGAGCATGGAGAGACCTAGCTGAAATCCAGAAGAAAACTAGTCCCTAGATAGCCTGTCTAGTGCCGGAAAGCACTACATGAGCTACTGGGGGAAAATTGGCCAGCAATGTTCTAAGCAACCAGAGGTCTAAGCTACTCAGGATCCAACATCCTGAGAGGATGTACATGCCAGTGAAATAGTGGCACATAGCCTTGGTGGGTAACCAATATCTTTAGGTTTCTGATTGGCTAAGAGATTTGCTCAGTGTAAAGGAACCCATATGTAGAATTGGGAACCAGATCAGAATCCTATATAGATAAAGATAATACTCTCCTGTGTCAAGCTCTCACTAGTCTTTGGCTAAAAGAGGGCTACTTACATAAAACTCTCCCTAAATTAATAATGTTTATCCCATTTATACTATGCTGACTTCACTCTCCACTGGATAATCTATTATTTTCTTTTTTAGAAGGCAGTGAGATCCTAAGAGATAAACCATCCCTCACATTGCACCCAAGCCACAGCTGAAACCACAGAGGAATTGGGCAGATGAGCATGAGTGCTGCCTCCATGCTAAACTTGATTATCAGCACCAGGGTGTAGGAAACAGACTTGGAGGATCCTCAACACCTACCAAAGCAGAGATCTGGAGGCTCCTGAGAGCTCATCTCTGAAGTAGACTTAAAATTCACTAACCACAGCTCAGGGAATTTTACAGAAGAGGGAGCAGAAAGATTTTAAGAGCCACAGGTTAAGACATCATGCCCATAGGCATTCCTTCCCCCCCAAAATAAGTGACATTGCTCCCACAACACATAAAAGACAACCCCATAGGGAATACTTGCATCCCCAATGTGGAGCATAGCCAACAGAATGGGAACACAGGGAACCAACACATGATGTATCCATGTGAAACATGTTGTTAATAATAATAATAATAATAATAATAATAATAATAAAAAGAAAAAAATTAAAAATAAACCCCTCCCCACAAAAATTATTGTATGGACCTATGATGATAATAATGTGATTCACAGTGTAGAGCCAATGGTGTTTGGGTCATACCAAGCTGTTGAATAGTTGCCAAGAAGATCTGTGAGCTTGGGATGGAGTTTCCCCTGGGCTGTGAGCAGCCCATCAGGAAGGGTGGAATTGGAAACCCAGAGACTTTATCTCTGGTTATAGATGTTGGACTTGGAACGGCAGATGTTTGATGTTTCCCTGCTGGTTATTGATTTTGCATTAATCTAGTCTCTCCTTGCTATGTCTTCTTTTTGTTATGTGAATGTTTACTCTGTGCCATTATGTTTTAGAAATATGCAACTTGCATTTTGATTTTACAAGGTTCACAATTAAGAGACATTCTTAAATCTCAGATAAGACTTTGGACTTTTAAACAATGTTAAAGTTGGTGATGGCTAGGGAACTTTTGACATTAGACTGAGTGTATTTTGCATTTTCAGATGGTCATGAATACATGGGGCCAGGGCTAGAATGTGGTAGTTTGACAGTAATGTCCCCCTAGCCTCAGATATTTTTTATTAAGTTTAAGATTCCTACTTAGTATTTAACAGCCAGAGCCCTGCTGAAGGAGGTGTGTCACTGGGGGAAGATTTTGAGTCTATCCCCAAGCCAGTTTGAGTTCTGAGTACGTACTGTTGTTTTTCCTTTTGCCTCTCTTCTATGGAGGTATGATGAAGTGAGCCAAATTTTCCACCATGATGAATCTTCTCCTGGAAACAGCAAGCCTGAAATAAAAGCTGCTTCTGTTCAGGTGTTTGTCCCAGCAACAAGAAGGTAACTACAACAATATTACAAATACTTATTCTCTAATATAATGTCTTTATTTAAATGTATCATTATGACCTTTCAAAAAATATACTTGAAATAATTAGTATATGGGGCTGGAGAGATGGCTTGGCTGTTAAGGTGCCTGCCTGCTAAGCCTAAGAACCCTGTTCCAATCTCCAGGTCCCAGTTTAGCCAGATGCAAAGCGATGCAAGGGCGCAATACTGCACTTGCCCACAAGGGGGAGCATGCATCTGGATTTCATTCACAGCAGCTGAGAGACTGCTGGCATGCCCATTCTCTGTCTCCCTCTCCCTCTCTCTCTGTCTGTCTCTTTCTGTGTCTCTCTCTCCAAAAATAAAAAAAAATAAAATAAAAATAATTAGTATATTATACAATGCATGTATATATGCATATATATAGATATATTTAAATTTTTTACAAAATTTGAGATCATTATTAAATATATATTTATTTTTTAATATTTCATTCATTTATTTACTTATTTGAGTGAGAGAGAGAGAGAGAGAATGGGCATGCCAGAGACTCTAGCCATTGCAAACAAACTCCATATATCTAGATAGAGATAGAGAGAGAGATAGTAATAGTAACCTAAAGAAAGAAATGTTGATACAAAATAAAAAATCAATTTAAAAGAAATTTCAGAATCAAGCATTTGCATACATAGGTAACATTAAGTAAGAAAATGTTTTAGGACTGAATAGATGGCTTAGCAGTTATGGCTCTTGCTTGCAAAACCTAAGGACCCAGGTTGAATTCCCCAGTTCCCATGTAAGCCAGATGCACAAGGTAGTGCATGGATCTAGAGTTCATTTGCAATGCCTGGAGCCCCTGGTGTACCCATTCTCTCTCTCAATCTCTCTCTCTTTGTCTCACATAAATATATACATAAAGTAAAATGTTATTTGGTGAAAAAATGATTAACATTATGTTGAAACATATTGTAAGAGAGTCAAAAATAAGTTCCAAGATTTAAAGCTCTAAACTTAGAACTATAGGCTTCTCATATAGTGTCTTCTGATAGTTGTTTTAATAGAGCCTATTTTTATGTTAACAGACTTTAATGTGCTAGAGAATTAAAGACACTTTAGCACCTAAAGAATAAAATGTAAATGAGGTGAAACTATACTAAAGGCAACTGAACACTGCAGCTCATCCTAACCCTATTGTTGTTGTAAGTGGCATTTGCAAGTCTCCTAAATTTGAACTCCAGCTCTGATGATCTACCAATATAAAAAGGAGAAAAATCAAAATCCAGAACTGGAGATTCAACATGTTACAAAATAAGGGAGAAACAGAAAGTAATGATGAAGCCAGTCACCATCTATGCAGCTGTGCTTGTGTGTGTTTTGTCAAGTTCAAGGAGGCTCAGCCATGAAATTGTTTTAAGCTACTTCTCAACTATGAATGCCTGTAGGAACACAGTGGAGCTGGTTAGACAATTCTTCTACAAATAGGTTTTGAAATGGCCAGCAGAGGGTCATTGATACAGAGGACACCAGAAAATAGGAGCAGTGTTGAGAATAACCAGAAATGACAGCCAGGAGAAAACAGATATATGCAAACGTCAAGGTATAAAGGGACACAGATTGCTGATAAACACAAAATGACAATAATGGCATATAAAAACAAGAACTAAAAGATTGCTGAAAGAAATAATGAAAAGTAATATTTGAAGGTTCAAGAGAAAATTGATTAGCACCTCTGAATATAAAACTCATTAGCAGAAATTTACAGTAGCACAAATTTTACTAAATGGGTAGAAGTATGGATTTCTCTAAACCAGAACAAGGGCTCCAGAGCACATCTTTCCATCTTATATCAAGTAAAATTTGGCTTAACATATAAAGAATCTTCAAGAATTCACTGTGAAACACACCCACATCAGCAGGATAGCCTGTGTGAACTGACTTGAGGCTGCAACTGTCCTCCCAAGGCTTAAATTTCAACTCCAACAACTCAAGCAAGCACTGCACAGGTGTGAAACTGAACTATCTTAAACTCTGTTCATAATTTACATCTATGTTACTGATCCCATCGCTGTTAAAAATCTATGAGATAATTAACTTACAAAGAGGAAATGTTTGCTTTAGTTCACAAGTTTGAGGGTTTCAACACATGAAGGACTGCCCTGTTAACTGGGGACTGGGGAGCAGTATATCATGGTGAATAGGAAATGAGTGGTAGAGGAAGAAGTGAGGGTACCACACAGTTCTTTGAGAGTGCACACTCAATTACTAAAAGACATCTCGCTAATCCACTTCTTAAAGTTTTCACAACCTTCCAATAGTGCCAGGCTGGGGGAAAGATCCAAACTATGAAGGACTTTAAGAATATTTAATATTGCTAATAATTTCTGAAAATAGCTGTTCTAAGGTTCTTAATGTAATATTTCTCATAGTGTTACTATTCGAATGTCCTTCAGAGTAACTTGTAATTCAGATGTACTTGGTATGCTTTCTTTGAACTCATGTATGGCTCAAGAGATATGTTGTCTCACATAATTCTTTGTGTTCTATTAAAATAAACTAATTATAATATATGCATGTTGCTATTATTTTTGAAAGCATTGGGTTTCAGCCAGAGATTTTTTTTCAGTATTTTAAAATGCCACAACTTTGTTACATTTCTGTGGTTCTTATCTTGGTTATTCTCAACATAAGTTGACATTTCTTTCTCTCTGGATGCTGTGAGAATTTGCTTTTATCTTTACAGAAGTCTGAAGATCAGATTTCTGGGTATCTTAGTGTTTACTCGAAAGTTAAATCTAAAATAAAATCAGTATATCCTTGAGTTAATTATTAATAGAGTCAATTATTCAAGCTGACTCACTGTTATATGTTCACTATTCTTTCACCTTATGCTTTCTAAAAAAATCAGGAATCATTTTTGAGACAAAATTTCCAGGACTTGATTCCTTCCAAAGCCCAATTTCTCACCTGTGTTTTAATATTTGAATATTTTAAATAATCTTGAATATTTCTAATTATGTGATGTACACAACTTTCTAAGAAACTTAATTTTGTATGTTAAGTACATTAAAAAATTTAAAGCTCTTTAATTTTATTTGCTTATTTGAGAGAGAGAGACACAAATACAGAGAGAGAGAGAGAAAGAGAGAATGGGTGGGTCAGGGCTTCTAACCACTACAAATGAACTCCAGACACATGTGCCACCTTGTGGATTTGGCTTACATGGGTGGTAGGAAATCAAATCTTGATCCTTAGGCTTTGCAGGCAGGTAACTTTATTGCTAAGCCATCTCTCCAGCCCTATTTTAACTTTTCATATGAAAGTTTTCATAGAAAACTATAAAAAGTTAGAATAAAATTTATGGTTCATTATAATTACTTAAACTATTTTTTCAAAGGCTTTGGCTATGGGTACTGTTAGACATACATCTCTTTTCATTCCAATGGCTATAATCAATGTCCTCTGTTAATGAAATGATAAGACATCATAAAGGATCAAAATAATCACAATTATCATATAATGGTATGATCAATATAAATCAGATAGCAAAAGTTGTGAAAAATTATTATCCAGACCCATAAAATTAATGAATGCTGATTTAATTCATTGTTAGTACCGCAATAGGAAATACAGTGGCATGGTGCCCAGATGATGTGAAAAAAGAATAACCATCACCATTTGAACAACATTCCATATAAACTAATCTTTTCTGTATCTTCAGCATAGTTTCCATATAAAATATTATTTTTCATGTTGTATAATACATGGAAATATTCCTCCAATGAGACAAGAATGCATTTCTAAGCACTAATAGTCTGTTTGGCAATTTTCAAATTAATTCATCTCTCTTAAAATTTCTGAGGTCTCTCAGGCGCTCTAATTGCTTCCGCTAATTCCCATGTAAATCCAATCCAAATTTCTGATTATGTTTGCAAGATAATAAACAAAGTAGAAATCAGTTGGGAAGCACACCCCCTCACTGGGTACTCTGCAGCATCAGCCACTCACATCTGGATTACTAGTCCTGTGATGCAAGAAAAGAGACCTCAATGAGATGAGCAGCAATGAAGTCCTCACATGACCAAGGTGTATAAAAGTATTACTATTTTCATTAATGATAAGAACAAGAAAATAAGTCTAGTGTTGGGAAAAAATCACTCTATTATTTCAAAACTATCTCAAGTGCAGCATGTGCTGCAGTGAGCCATTCTCTGAGTCATACAGATTTAGTAGTTGTGGAAAAATTTAGATCTAAAATGAAGAATTTAAGAATTGTGTACAATAAATGTTCTTTATTAAATTCTTGATAGCTAAATGTTTCATTTTAAAAATAAGATGAATCTGCATCAATATTTATTAATTTAGGAATCATATGGATAATAAGTGTCTCAAAGCAAATTTTACATCTTGTATTACTACATGGTTCTCTAAAAACTGTTATACATATAAGGTTATTTAGTAAATGTTCAAAAGTTACAATACCATCATATAAAAGTAGAAAAAAACCAACTTATCGAGGACTAGAATATTTCATATGAGCTGTCAAACTTAATTGACAAAGGTATATATTCTGACTGGTCCATTTCCCTTCCTTTGTCTCTCTCAGTCCTCCCCATTCCCCACCACACGAGAATATTGAAATTTGTTTAATAGTTACCTGTACAGTGGCCTCTGCCTTTTGAAGGGAAGAGTGACACACTTCTCACTTTAATTAAGCAGATAATAGTGATTCAGTTCAGTGAGGAAGGAATGCATCAGACTAAGACAACAGTAAAGCTATTTTTTTAATGCCAGACTTAGTCACATTGTAAATGTAAAGGGTCAGTTCCTAAAGGACATTAAAAATACTTTCCCAGTGTACATATGAAGGTAGAAAAGCAAAATGGATGGCTTATTGATGACACAGAGAATATTTTGGTGATAATCACAACATTTTCTTTTCTTTCTTTTAGAGATAGAGATAGAGAGGGACAGAGAGAGAGAGAGAGAGAGAGAGAGAGAATTGGCACACCAGGGCCTCAGCCACTGAACTTGAACTCCAGACACTTGCACCACCTAGTGGGCATGTGTGACCTTGTGCTTGCCTCACCTTTTTGCATCTGGTTTATGTGGGATCTGGAGAGTAGAACATGGGTCTGTAGGCTTCACAGGCAAGTGCCTTAACCATGAAGCCATCTCTCAAGCCCCACACCATTTCCTTAAATCAAAGCCAAGACCAGACAAGGCCCTAACTCTTAAATTCTGTGAAGCTGAGATAGGCAAAAGAACTATGGAAGAAAAGTTTAATCCATAAAAAGTTGGCTAATAAGATTTGAGTGGGGGAAAAAAAAAAAAACACCTCCAAAACATAAAATAAAAGGAGAGGAAGCAAATGCTCATGCAGAAACTGCATTAGATTATCCAGAGCAGCTGGCTGAGGCAACTAATAATGGTGGGCACACTAAACAACATCCTTTAATGAAGATAAAATCATGGCACATCTAGGATTTCCATGGCTAGAAAGGGGGCAGTGCAGCTTTAAATATCAAAGGAGAGACTGGGTGTGGTAGAGGCCAATATCCTTGAGTTGAACTCAATGATCATTTATTTAAAACTCTAGGATCCTTACTAATTATATTTATTATTATACTATGTTATAATATTATATTATACACAAACTACTCTTCTTGTACTTTGTAAAAAGGAACAACAAAGCATGGATGATGGCATGTTTATTTGTAGTTGACTAAATTTTCAAGATCATTATTGAGATCTTTTCTTAGAACAAAAAGATTCCATTGAAAATATTACTGCCCATTGATAACATACCTGGTCACTCAATAACTCTGATAGAGATGATAGAGAGAGAGCACAATAGCTATAAGCTGTTATAACATCCCATGGACCCAGGAGTTTTAATTTTTAAGCCTTATTATTAAGGGTATATGTTTTCTAAGGTGATCATGGCAATAGAGAGAGACATTTCTCTGATGGATGTGAGCAAAATAAATTGAAATCCTTCTGAAAATGATTCACAATTGCAGGTGGCATTTAGAATACTTGTGATTCATGGGATGATTAAAAATATCCACAAAAACAGGAACTGGAGGTGGAGGCAAGTGTAGATGTGGTGGGTTTGGCAAAAGAACCTGGGGAGAGCTTGAAGAAGTGACTTAGCTGTGATATCCTGATAAAAGTTGAATGAATGAGTTTCTTCCTATAAATGAAAAAAGAAAATGGTTTTGGTTTTCATTTGCTTGCTTTGTTTTGTTTTGGTTTCTGAGATGGAACTTACTGCAGGTGAAGATGCTATGTTGAGATGACAATAAATAACTCAGAGTGTCCCACTTAAGCCCGACAAGGCAGCAGAGAGTCATGATATATACATATACATATATATAAAATCCAGGCACTTGTTCCACTGGATTTACAGGGTACTAGGGCATCAAACCAGGGCCAGCAGGCTATACAAGCCAGTGTCTTTAACTGCTAAATCATCTCCCCAGCCCAACCAATGCCAATTTTGAAAGATGTCCTACTAAGGGTAAAATGCTACCAAACAGAGCAAACTTTTGTTTCCTTCTTTAGGGAATGCCCATAGGCACCCTAATCTTCAGCAACAGCTACCCCAGTCAGTGAGCAGATCTCAAAAATGAGGTGAAACCCTCCATTAACAAAGATATCATGATTTTCAGAAGGCCTGGGTGATTCATAACACATTTTAGAATGAAATACTTTAAGTTCTTATAATGTTGTGGCATGCTTAATGGATCAAAATATAGTTAAAAATTTACTTTACAAAATATTCATAACTTACTTTATTACATTTGCTTTGCCAAACTGGTCTAAAACTGAATTAATAATATTCCCAAGGAATGCCAAAATTTCATCATTAAAAGTGACGTTTGATATGTATGGTAGTTTGAATGCATGTCCCCACCAGATTCAGGTGTTTCATTAAAACTTGGATTTCCAGCCACCTGGCTGGAGGAGGTGTCACTGGGGACAGACCAGATATCTAGTCCAAAGATGTGCAGAGAAGTCTGAGCTCTGCCTGGGTCCCTGCTGTTTTTCTGTCCATGTCTGCTTGCTTATGGTGCTGGCTATTTGGTTGTGTCTCTTTCTGATTGGATCTGTGAAAGAGATCCAGCTCTTCTGCCTCTATGGAACTTCTTCTGGATCTGAAAGCCTGAAATAAATCTTGTTCCTCCCATAAATTGTGTGTGGTTCATCCCAGCAATGTGAAGCTGTCCACTACAGTATGTTATCACTATATTCTATAGATCAATCCCAGACCTGGGCCTGCAATCTTCCTTCAGTAGTCTAGAATATCACCCAGATTATTTTACAATCATGTAATTCTCATTGACAAACACAATTTTAACTTTTTATACATTAAGACAGTGTTTCACCAATTTAATAATAGATATTGGCTGTGAAAGATGATGTAGCTATGTCTATGATCTATTTTCATAGCTTGGAGCCAGTGTTCCATAGTTTATCCATATAAAATGCTATATGCACATTTCTATTATATCTTTTTCTTTTATCCTGTCTTATTTTTCATTAGCCTAAGACTGGAAAGTGTCTCTTGCATTATTCATATTCTAAAACATTAGCATATTTCATAACTGATTATTAAGCTCCAATTACTAGACATCCATTCAAGCATAGATAGGTAGTTGACTTCTGATTTATATGCAATAACATCATCTACTTTAAATTAATAGTTTAAAAGTTTGGGTAGGTATATACAGACAGGCCTGAAATTATCTGTAAAAAAACATGTTTTTAAATACTTTAATCACTTTAAATTCCTTGTGTTTTGTCAATCTTTTGTCAAGGATTAATGTACTTTTTGTGGTATTAGTCTTATGTTTTCTAGAATTCCATAGAGAGTCAATCATACAGTAAGTAGGTAGTTTTTAATTTGTTTTATATAGCTTATAGTATGGATACTTTGAGAGTCAGTCATGTAGTAAGGATCAGACATTACTATACTTCTATTGCTGAATAATACTCCAGTGCTTTGATAAGCCATATTCTGTTTATCCATGCCCACATCGATGGCCGTATGAGTAATAATCTACTGACTAGCTTCACTGTTTGAATACAACCTGTGTGTGGACACATGTCTTTGATATTTGGACATATAGTTATTAGACAGATCTATCTCTCTCCCAACAGACTCGGCACTAATTAATTAGTGGTAGTAAAAGTCACCTTCATCACTGAAAAACATTGCTGGTGAATGTGGCTTGTCCATTCTGTCACAAGCCACATAAGGTTATGGTAGATAATCCGTAGGCAAAGCCTGGTAAGTAATTTTATAGGGTTGGGGGCAAGGTAATGTGAACTGGCTATTTGTCTAGACAGAAAACAGGTACAAAAGACAGCTTCTCAACAGTGTCTAGTCCCACATTTCCTTAAGCCTGTGATAAACTGTGAACTCCAGTTTTTCTGATAGAGGAGGAGATTCTTTCCACGTACATTTCACTATTCCTTAAATGTAAACTTTGTGGATTTCCTTTCTCCCCATACAATATTATATACTGGGCTTTCAGAGGCTCTGAAATAGCTCAACTGTTATGAGTAAAATAAACTCAAGGCTACAGAATTCTCAGTGGAGAAACTTTCAATCTTTGTGCTATTTCCAATCTCTTGTGATTTCCTTCTGCATTTTCCAGCAGTCTCTGAAGTTCTCTCATTACATCAAATGATGATCCTCTACAAAACATTTAAAACACTCATAATAAAAGTCCCCACCATTGGAAAAGAGATTTATGACCACATAAAGTTTTGTAGAAGCAATTAAATTTCCATATTAAGGCCTATTTTAAGTTAAAGTGCAAAGAAATTAAGCTCATACAGCTTGTTCTTATGAAGTGAACCCTAAGGGTGTTAGAGACTTAAGCCCACACAGTATGTTTTCTTTCCTTCAGTCTCAGCTGAAATTGAGAGCAGAGCAGACAGTTGTCAGTGATAGTGTAGAGTGAGAGTGCTCTCCGTGTTTGGTCTCTCCAGCATAGGTAGAGTTCCTTGCATAGCCTCTGAAAGAATGAGTTCAATCTTTACCCTCACTATTCAACATTTGATGGACCTTACTTTTTGGGAAAAAAAAAAAAAAAAAAGTCTTGGCATTAATAGTGAATTCAAAATAATTACAACACACATTTAGCATCTATAAGCTTTAAATGCCAAAATATGCTTTGTTCTTTAGATCTTATGTAGCTTTTATTTTTTTCTTTAATAGCCAATAAATAATGGAGTTAGAGTATTAAAAAATGATTCAGGTGGCTGTTTTTGGCTTTTATTTATAAAGAACTTAGGAGTTATTTTTCTTACACAAAGAAAATTTTATGAAACTGAAAATTAGTAATATTCTTAAATGGTACAGAGAATTGAGATTTAAATGTAAATTGCCACTCCCTATTCAGGGAAGACCAGCACATTCAGAGTACAACAGAGCATTAATCACCTGAGCAGAAATCCTGAAGCCATGAAGTCATGCCTCTTAATTTAGACTAAATGTAAAAGGCTGTGTATGGACTAAGTATTGTGAGGGTAACAAATATTTAGGGCTGCATTCTTACAGGAAGTTTCACACTTTTATGAACTTGCTTTCTAGGAACCCTACCCCGACCTCATAGCAAATTCTAGAAAGAGCTATCATTTATACTGGCTAGCGGAAGGGAAGAACAACCAATGTGAAATATCATCAAAACTTTTTCCATGAAAAGAAAAGTGTGATTTCCAGAAAAGATGCCCATCAACAGTCTGCAATTTGGAACTCATAGTCTTGCCAGAGGGAGAGAGTTTGTAATCAGTCTAGTCCTATCCATCCTTGAGGTCCCAACGAGGAACACAGACTATGTGATCTGCAGCTAGGGAAAGAAGTAGGAGACAAAGCAGTAGGGAAAAACAATACTGTGGAGGATATACAGAGACATTCATGAAGGCTTTGGCCCCAAGACACTGGCCCACCAAAGGAGTGAGACCAGAGGATTAAAAAACCAGTAACTTCCTCACCAATACACTAATTCCATAATAACAAGATTTCAGTTTAATAGAGGTGCATCATAGCTAAAAGACATAGATTAGGTGAAATATATAGATGTGTCATAATGTCAAAAATAGAAGAAATAACAAGGATGTTAGATAAATTAGAAGTCTGTAGACATATAGGTGTATCAAACATTAAATATAGCTTAAGTCTCCACCAAATTGATAAAATGCACATGTTAAATTACTATTTTAACACAGTTCTAACTACTCAATCTGTGGTATTCAAATGAATGCTAAAATGAAAGAGAAACAACCTGTAGAGACTACATTATCATCAAAACAAGATTCGGACAGAACCCAGATGTTAAAACATAACAGGAAATTTTAAGAACTACAATCAATATGTTAATGGCTTTTTGCAGTTACCTTATTGTTGCTTGGGTAAAACACTCGACCAAAAGAAGCTTATGAGAGGAATAGGTTTATTTCAGGCTTATTGGGTTGAAGGGATGCTGCATCATGGTAGAAAAAGCTGGCTCACTTATTCATATATCCACAGCAGGAGCTAGCAGGACTCAAGATATGGCCGCAGTGACACCCACTCCTCCAGCAGGGCTCCTCCTGTTGGAGACCAAGTAGGAAGCTTAACCTGAGGCTGTCACAAGAAGTGTATCTTTGGCTTTATAAGATGTGACATCCACAAGTGCCCAGAAGACCATTAATTGATCACTGTCTAAACTTGCTATATATGAGAAGGCTTTCTGATTAAAATAAAAATAGCTATGCTCCCTGTCTTGAAAGTCTATTCAAATGGGCCTATCAATCCTTTGGATAGGAAATGCCTGTCAGGAAAGCTGACTGTTGTATAGACTTTAGAAACAGGACAAAAATTCCTAAAATATGATATAGTGTAACAACTTCTGTGGGCATTGTCCACTTTTGCCTCTTCAGACAGAGTGTTCTACTCTGCAGTAGTCCCTTTGGTCATTGTCCACTCTCATCCTTTGAGACTGTGTGTTTCTCTGCTATAAATTCTACCTTCTATGCATTGTGTGTCTTGTCTAAATCATTTGAATGGAAATGACAATGACCAAGGAACTGAGGGGAGTCTAGAGCAATATCTCAGTGAACAAATGATATATATATTTACATGGTAACTAATTTATTTTAAGACATTACCAACTGAGCATAATCAAAGAAGAATAATTACAATTGTCTGAAGAGACTATAGAAACATCACTCTATTCTTTGCATTATTCACTGTACTATGCCAGATTTCCCTAATATATTTAAACATTATAATATATAGAGAGAATGATTATATTGTGGAAACAGATATGTTAATCATTTTATTTAATTAATTCAGAGTAAAATATATTTTTTGTAGTAGACAGCTTCAGGTTTGCTCAGATGAACTTTTAGATCAGGTACAGTTATGGAAGAAGGGATTCATTGAAGATATAGGGAAGTTTCATAATGACAGAAAAAGCTGGCCTGCTTTCAGAGGTCCAAGCAGAGAAAGAAAAACCACAATCCAAAAAGCCAAAAGCCACACCACAAACAGACTTGAGGAACTCCAAGCAGAACATAACACTTTGTGTATCTTTAGACTAGAATTTTAAATCCCTTATCACACCTTAAAGGCTGGACCCTAAGATCCACCCAGTGACACCTCCTCCAGCCAGGTGGCTGCAGATCCAAACTACAAATTAATAAAACACTGAATATATTGGAGGCCATCTATTTAAAGTACTATACCAAATGTCAAATTTTGGGAGCATAATCAAAGAATAATTACAATTATCTGAAGTGACTATAGCAACATCATTTCCCTCTATTCTTTGCATTATTCACTGCACTATGATAGATTTCCTTAATATATTTTAAACAACATAATATATATAGCAAAAGATTGGATTGTTGAAACATGTGATAATCATTTTATTTAATTAATTCAGAGGAAAATATATTCCAAACATTTTTTTAAATGGCTCTTTTCTCACTACAATGATTTTAGCTTCTAGAAAATGCGTTTAGGCAGAGGAGATGGCACAATGAGTAAAACATTCACCATTCAAGTTGGAGTACCTGAGTTAACCCCAAACCCCAAGTAACAAGAGCCAGAAGCTGTGGCAGGTTCTATAATTCCAGCACACCAACACTGATAGCAAGATGGGAGGAGGAGGCAGGAAAATTTCTGCAGAAGCTCCTGGCAAGAGCAGCAAAGAACAGCAGAAGGAGAATCCAGAGCAAGAAACTCCCTCAGGTGAGGTGGACAGGCGAGGCCAGACCAACAAGTGTCCACTGACCTCCACACATGTGCCATGGCATGCACACACACTCACATAACACATGAACACACACAAAAAAATAATAAAAAAAAAATATCTATCATTAAAATATACTTACATTGACACAGAACACATTTTAGAACATGGCTATTATCATATTTTTAAAACCCAGTTATTTTAATGAATAGAAATTATTGACAATTTTATCCACATATGCTAAAGGTTTTTGGTGTCCTCAATATTTAAGATGAAGTGAATTAGAGACTAAAAAAGAAGTTTGAACTAATGAAAAGGTACTTTGTTTCAAGGTGTAGCTCCATGGTAAAGCATTTGTCCATAAATGGGAGGCTCTGAGTTTGAGCCTCAGAACCATTAAAAAAATGTAGCTCATCATTTTAAAATTAAATTCTCACAATCTTGGCTAGATTCTGCTTTTAATGAGCCAACTTGTTTCCTCTTTGCATTTTGTTGTTCTGTTGTGGAGCTATTTAAACATTCAGCTGTGCAAATTAACTCTGTGGGAAGCACACTGGCTATGTGAGAACTTTGTAGTTCTGTTTGTGGTGGGAATTTGGCAATAACGTTTGGTCTTAAAGAATATAAGAACAGGTAAAAGTTGAGGCATGATTAGGCCATTAGGGGCTGCCTTACACAATTAGCCATCTGCTAAATTAGAACCTAATTTCCTAATTAATGAGTTAGAATTAAGGAATGTGTGTATAGGCAGAACTAATGTCAATGTTTTAATTTTCATGATTGCCTTCATTAATCTTTTAATGATCATATTTGACATAGTGTTGCAATATAGGTAAGCTGCTTCACTTACCTGCTTCCACTTAAATCTGATAACTGGCTTTATTAGTTTGTATTTTCACCATAGTGTGCTGCACTTAACTTCTTACTGCTGGGACCAAAATCCACTGATGGGAAGAAAGGTTTTTTTTTTGTTTGTTTGTTTGTGTTTTTTTTAAATTTTGGTTTATAGTCTCAAGAGGAAGCTTCATGTTGGTAGTAGGGAGCATGACATGAACAGAGGCTGAAGGTCATTTCCTTGCCACAGAAGGAACATCCAGACAGTGAGCCAGATTCCATCAAGGAGGAGCTAGCTATAACACCCCTGACCCTGCCCGCAGGACCACACCTCCTCCAGCAAGCCTCCGCCTCCAAAACTTCAATCAGTTTTGAATCAAGCATTCAGAACTCATGAGTTTATGGAGGATATCTGATTGAAACCACCACACAATGATCAAAATAATCAACAAGAAGAATTTATATTGCTCGTGATTCTAGGATTCAGTACATCATTAAAGGAATGGCATTATTGAGCAGCTCATAGCACAGCACATAAAAGCAGGAAAAGGGCAGGCACACAGATGTCCAAGAAAATGTATAGTCCTTAAGGACTGCCACCAGTGAGCCACTCCCTTCAACTGGGCTTCACACACTGACTCTCACCACCTCTCAGTAATTCCATCATATTACAAATCCATTCATTTTGTCAGAAGCCTGCTGGTTTCTTTTTGGAGACATCATTATAAGCATATTCAGAAATATTCTTCACTAAAAATGATTCATAATGCAACCAAATTGATTCTGGAGTTGAACTGTCACATTAGTGAAAAGTTGAACTGTCACATTAGTGAAAAGTAGATGGTTCAAGAGGCTTTCTTCACAGAAGTAACACATAAAACTTCAAAGTGGTTTGTACCTAGGGTTAATACATATTCAAGACTGATTAATTCTTTAGAACTACAAGTATATCACCTTTAAAAACAAATGTTACATATATATGCAGAGGAGTTTGTAATTTTTATGTATATAAAATAAAACTTGAAAGCCTAAGGGGGAAAAACATGCATGTGTGGCATATTGAAAATGAAGAAGCATAAAACTAGTCTATGGCCATACTGCTCTGAATGAGGTGGGTATGATTTCATCTCAGAAGCTAACCAAGATCAGGCTTGGTTAGTACTAGCATGTTTGACTTTCACAAACTAGAAGTGACAGAAATTTAGAAATCCTCAAATATTATTCATCAAAGTGATTATAACTTCCCTCAAATATTTTATTCTGCTCAAACTTGATTATATTGGGGAAGTGAGCAACTGATGAATGAGCATGAGATGCAAAAAGAAAGGCCTTAACCCAATAGACTGTTATTAATTAGTTTAATTTGGCACAACACTGTCACCATCAACTATATTAATGGCAATTACAAATTGAGCAGAAGAAATGAGCAGATGGGAAATCACCATATGCTCATATCATGCTCTTAATTGATAATAATTAAGTAATTATGAAATGGGAAGAAATGTTAATTCATATGTCTATGGCATTTGAAATGGCTACTTCTAGAGCTATGTCATTAATAATGGAAACTATTCTACTTGGCTCCTGAATTACATAAGAGATATTGAGGGCAAAGAAAAAACATTATTCCAGTGTTTTCTAATCCATCTTCCTACGTGGACTACATTCATCAAACACTGTGAATATATAAACTCAATGCATACATTTACTACTTCTTATATTGATGCTAAGAAAATGGGATGTGTTTGGTGCCTTGGGTGTTAATAAAGAAGATGGCTGTGGATGGTCAAGGCTAAGAGAGCTGTCTGGAGTTGATTTTACTGCTTTTGCTTCCCAGACTTGAGTCACTTGTTCAAATATGAAAGCCAAAGGATTAGGCATGGTTCAAAGCCCAATTGATGTTTAAGCAAGATGTGAACAGCATTCAGACCAGAGTGTTATCTTTGTATGTTTCTCCATTCTCCAATCTCCTAGCTCTATCTTGTAGTTGGAAAATGTGACATTTTACTTGTCTAACTCTCCCAAGGATACTGTGTCACATTGAAGGGGGTGTTTCATTTGGTTTATTCATTTCTAGAAGTCAGTTATTAAATGCACAAGACTACTTCTTACTGTCTCAAAAAGTCTGCTTCTTTCAGTAGAAAAAAAATAAAGCTAGTCTGAACCCAGGGGAATTGCACTGACCTTTAAAATGTCATTTTCACTGACATATTTGTTTTTTTAATCATAGTACCTGCCTTGCATAAAGGAATTTATTATCGATTTCCCTGAGCCATTTTGATTGGTGAGTATTTAATTAGTCTAGAAAATCTTATTCATATGCAATGCTGATATTTCAGACTACCTGGATCAAGTGACTTTCCAGCACTGTACAAAATTTAATCATACACTACCAGTGTTGATACTTATTAAGACAATAACCAGGTGAACAAACATACTTTCATTACAATAATATGTGTCCTTGAGGCATAAAAGAATAGACATCCTCACTTATCAAGGAATATAAAAAACATAAAATACAAAATGATCCAACAGGTGATATGTTATCCAATAAATGAGTTCAAAATGTTATCATTGTTTATATAAACAGCATCCAACTTATACTGATAGTATATGGAAATTTATTTAATCAATAGAGTAAAATGAGAATTAAGAAATCCATTTGTAGGTGGCATAAATTCTTCATTAAAGTCAATCAGATCCGTGACTTTTTAAAAGCTGATATTTTATTGTGTTCTCTGGCAATATTGGTATTTGGACATAGATAAAATATACATACATTGTGTGGTCCTGTGTTGTAGATTTTAGTCAAACTAAAGCCATTCTCGCCATTCGGTGCTGAACAATGTTTTGCAAATGCCTCATATTCTAAAAAGGAAATAATGTAGGCTGAAAATAGACAACTTTGCCCTACTCATCACAACCCAACTAGCTACATCCTGACCAGAGTCAGTCAAATATCTTAGAAGACCAGAACATGTGTGACACCCCCTTCCTCCCAGCTTACAGTTTACTGGTTTGTCTTTTGTAATTTGCTAATCCCTGAAGAATTTCATGACTATAGTTACATAGACTTAGAAACTTGCCCACCACTAATGCAAAAGACCCAAGGTGATGTTGGACTGCCTGAAATGAAAGGTCCAGACCCACTAGAATGGGCTGCTGAAGGAATTTTGGTGCATGGACTTCCCTTCAGCCTGCTGGCTTTATATAATAAATTCTTTAGTTCTCCAATCCTCTTTGATTGGTGAGTGACTTTCTCACTTACTCGAACCCAATTTTTTTGTAACATTCTTAGTGCTGTGACTCAGATGACAGTGAGCAGTGGGAATGACATCCTTCTGGGCCCGTTGCAGTTCCCCGGTGGATGAAGGAAAGAGCGCCAGGAGGAAGGAGCCCGGCCTCTGCACATTACTTTGTATTCCTTCAGAACCAGAGCTGTGCTGCTTCTAGCAGTCCCACCCAACCGGATTCCAGAGAAAGGTGACCACCTCACAACTCACTAGGCAGTGCTTTGGGACTAGGTGAGGCCCTGGGATGATAAGCTAAGGCCCACTTCAATGGGTGGGAGAGGAGGGTGACTCCCTCCTAATCAGGTCCCACCTTCCGGTGTAAGAAGAGGCTTATCTCCTTTTGTGATGTGGCAGGGGAGTTCAAGACATCTCCCTGTGGCTAGGTCTCACTGGAAGAGGAAGGAAACACCTACCTGCAGACCCCCTGAACCTGAACAACGTGTACCAGGAAAGGGGGAGGGATTGTAATACTGGGCAGCAAGCGGGTAAGAGGGAGACACTATGATACTCTCAGTGTATGTGAGTGTGTGAGTGTGTGTGTGGGTGTGTGTGGGATGTGTGTGGGAGTGGGTGGGTGTGGTCTCACAGCCCTGAGACTTCCAGCGATTTCTGCCTGGTTGTTCCACTCCCTGAGCAGAGGCTGTAAAGCCATGGAATCCTAGGGTGAGCCCTGGCCCCGTCCTACAAGAGGAAGCCTGGCCCATGGGGGCACGAGGCTGAACAGGTCGATTTTAGCTCCTGCCCCTGCACCCCAGAACCAGAAAATAAGTGATATACAGAGAGGCCTGCTAGCCTCTGAATGGTGCTGAGAGTGGGCCCAGTAGCTGCCTGAGCCACAGTTTAAGCGAGGTTTCAATTTTTTTTTCTTCTTTTTTTTTTATTGACAACTTCTATATTTACATACAAAAAAACGCATGATATTTCCCTCCCTTCCCCCCATTCCCCTTTAGAACTCCAATCTCCATTGTATCCCCTCCCTCTCTCCATTTGTCTCTCTTTTAATTTGATGTCATCATCTTTTTCTTCTAGCATGAGGGTCTTGCAAAGGTATTGCTAGGCAGTGCAAGGTCATGGATATCAATGGCAATTTCTGAATTTTTAAAGACCTCAAATGGGGCCATGCATAAGCAAGTGATCTCAATGTGCTATTAGCTTGCTCAGAACCTCCCCAGCAGGGATTGGGATGTACAGTGGTCTGCTGGCATTGGGAGCCAATGAGCAGCTCCAGGGGGCGCCCTGCAGGTAAATCTCATTGATGACCAGGGGCGGGGAGACAGGGTGCAAAACAGATATCCTGTGAGCCCCCAAAGGCACTTGTCTTGTGGGCTATGGCCATGCACCTTCCTTCCCAGCCAGGCTCTGGGGGGGGGGGTCAGCAGGGGAGGGACACCACTGTTTGGACTATGGGGGATTACCCTGTTCCACAGCCTAACACTGGGCTGAAGGGGGTTGAAGGATGCGGGAATGCTAACCAGGGAGGAGGCCACCAGACAGATATATATATATATTCCAATTTTACATTAATGTTGGTGACTCCGGTAGCCTCCTCTCTGTCCTCTCCCCTCCGATGTAACCCTCATCATTGGGGAATGTGGGTCATGCATTATGGGGGTAGTCAACAGTTAAGAGGGATAGGCCAAGGCTCTGTGCATAATGAACCAATTTGTGGTTCTAACACTCTTTCGCCCCCTCTTTCCAAATTTCCCTGAGCCACTTTGGGATCATTTTAGTTCTACTTCAGTGATGAGGTCTTGGGAGCCTCTTTGTATCTGCATATCTGGCTTAGTAAGAATTGGATGTTCTCTGTGTTTATCTCCTTCAGCCTTATTCTGGTGTCAGGTTCACCAAGAAAGCTGTGCTCTTGCCCTTTTCCTAGTTACTCTATGGTTTCAGCTGGGGCCCTGGTGATATGCGAAAGGCTGATCCTCCCTTCAGGTTCTTCTTCCATCAGAAAAAAAGAAGCAAATTCTCCAAAGGAGAGAGAAGTTAGTACTAGACAGATGGAATGGCTTTAGTTATTTTAGAGAGAATTTTATATGTGTCTAGAGCTAACAGACAGCGACAGAACATTCTACCCATTCTTCTCAGAAGCCCATGGAACCTTCTCTAAAATTGATCATATATTGGACCACAAAGCCTGCCTCCATATTTTCAGGAAAATCGACATTTTACCAAAAGCCTTTAACAGACTTATGGTAAAAAGTGTTCTGAGATAGTGTCCTCCATGAAAACTGATTGATGTGTGCATAACCTCACTGAGGAGGGTTTTTGTTGAAAGGTATGGTGTGATAGGATGATTAGACTATCAGCTAGAGAGGACACATTAAATGCTGGATATTTTAAAATGTTTAAAAAGAATTGTTATAAAGTGGTCACATATAGTCTAAGGTAAAAGAATGTGAATAAAGCAAAAGAGACCTAACAAGATAAATAAACAGATATATCTTGGAAGGGAAAGAGACAACAGGGAAGAGTTTCATGGATCCAAGACCTAAGTGCAGATGGGGGTGAGACCTGGAAAATAAGATTGTCCAAGGAAGGATGATGAAATACAGCAAAGAACTTTGGAAGATAAAAACACTGTCTAACATCAGCCACACTGGGGTTGATGAAAAAAAAAAAAATTCCAGTAGGATTTCTGTTTTGGGACTTCACAGGATCATGCTTGAGGCCAAACTGGTTTAGTTCAACAATGACCATATTTTGCTCTATTCTTAAGCTGTGTGTAATCAAATGGTCTCAGTCAAGGTTTTACTTAAGTAATTGTCTCATTTCTGTTAGCTCAAGTTACTTGCTTATAGTTGAATGAATTCTTAAGACATATACCCTGTTCTAGGATACAGCCTCATATGCAAATGATCTTCATCTAAGAAAAATAATCTCGAGCTCTGCTGTTCTGCTTTGAGCTTTCTCAGGGCAATTAGTACCCACACAGTTACACAGACTGACTCAAGATGATTCAAACACAGATGCCAGGATTTTATGCTGTCTTGTCTTTTCCCAATATATCTAGATCAAAGCAATTAATTTATAGTTGTTGATAGAATATTACTTCCGTGGCTGTTCTGCCTATACTTATAACTGACAGATACTTTTAAAAAAATGCCTGCTTTCTATGTTACAGACATGACTTACACTGTCACCTGAAAACTAAACTTAAGTGTTAACCAGTTATGTTCTGTACTTCTTTAAGTAGATCTGTCTTTTTAATCAGATGTATATGGTCTCACTGAGTGATTAACAGCCATATGTAGAAGCCAAAGCAAATTGGAGACCTTGGAGTTAAAACAAAACACAACCAATGATTTGGTTCCTGCTCACAGGTCAAAATGCCACAGGAGATGATGGGACATTCTTAGCTTCTAGCATGTCCTTAACCTCTGGTAAGTCACCTGTCATCTTGATCAGGGAGGGCATGAGACCCAAAGATGGATTCCAAATCATTGTATCTGCCAAAAGGAGAGTCACAACAAGTACTTCCAAAGATAGCCACAAAGTCAACATGGCCTTGACTTATTCTAGAAGATGACACAATAGTTGGAGTCATAGAGCTCCACACAACTCTCTCCTTCAGAGCCACACCTGACCTCTGGAAATAGAATACACCATTAATGTATTTGTCTACATGGTCTTAAACACCCAGAAAAATATAACCACAAAATATCGCAATATAAACAAAGATTCAGGCTGATAAGCTCCCCTTTCTTATTTCAGCTCACAATACCAAGCTCTTACATTAATCTATACCTTTTACCTTCACATGGCCCAGATTTAATCAGCCATTGTTTGCCTTTAAATAAAAGATCCAGTAATCAAAAAGTGGTTCAAATAATCTAGACATGATTCCCACAGGGCTTCACAAACTCCCTACAATGTTTAGGGAGACATTAGCTACAGACATTTCAGCTTTTCCCAGAAAAGCCTTCAATAGTCCCCAGCTTCAATAGGTAATTTGTTTCTGACCAGCCCTACCCAAGAGGACCCACATACTCATACGGAATTGTGCCCATCCTCATCAGCCGAGAGATATGGTACAGATTCATCACACAGGATTCAAGAGGACAGCAATCTCAGCCAACTGTGGCAGCTGACAAATAACCAGGGACTCAGAGGGTCCCTTCAAGGTCAAGTTCCAGAGGATGCCTGATCCTACTCAGAAGGACACTATGGACCTGCTCTAGTCACCCTGGAAGCTGACTAGTTTACACACAGTGGAAGCTTGAGGCATCCACAGCCCTACTCCAATCATGATCCTGGAAGCTAACTGGTCCATAAACAGCAGAAGCCTAAGTGTGGGATACCAGGAAAATGGACATGTACACCAGTTCCATTGAAACTGAAAGAATATCCCTAATGAAGTTCCTCACATGTTTGCTGGGCTTGGTTTTAAAAAAATTATCTGCTTCTTATAAGAGTTTGAGCCCTATAAAGCTCTAGAGTACTAAATAAGTGCCTATTACCCACCATACAGATACAGAATATTTAGAACAACTTCCCTTTAACTTGGAATTCCTGGATCAATCCCTGTTGTTAAATAGGTGAGTCTCTTGATAACATCAACATCAAAGGGGGAATGTGGTAGAAATATTAAACTAATGCCACTCTCCCATTTTGTGCTGAATGTTTGGCAAACACCTCAGATTCTAAGCTAGAAATTATACTGAAATACGTATGCTGAAAATTAACAATCTTATCTTACTTTTATCATAATCCGGCCAGCTACAGCCTGACCTGAGTCAATTATTTTGTAAGACCAGACCATAGATAAAACTCCTAATGCCCCCTTTTGAGCTAACAGTTTATTGTTTTACCTTTTGTAATCTGCTTATTACTGAAGAATTTCACGATATGGACTTAGAAACTTGCTCACTAATAATGTAAAAAAAGAAACCCAAGGTGATGTCAGACTGCCTGACAAACAGCCTATGAAAAGTCCAGATCCACTAGAATGGACTGCTGCAGTTATTTTAGCACATGGACTTTCCTTCAGCCCACTGGAATTATACAATAAGTTCTCCAATCCTCTTTGAGTCGTGCTTGGCTTTCTGGCTGACTTGAACCCAGATTTATGCAACAGTCCTCTGAGAAAAGCAACTGTTGCCACTTTTTCACAAGCAGCTGTGGCCATACATGAGAGACTCTTCAGGTTGAGCTTGTAGACATTCCCCCATAGAAATAGGCAATAAGAGAAGGATTATCAGACCTGTATCTTGATGCAGTATTTTGGGGTTTAGAAGAGGTCTCCCAAACTTATGAAACAAAATTTTGAGAAAAGTACCACACATGTCTGCAATGGCTACTGCAGAATTGTATTACTCGGGTGTGCATGTTCAAGCCCAGCCCCTTCCAGAGGCTGTACCCAGGTGTGCTGACTTCTTCCGGATTCAACAGCAGACCCAAAATTAAAAGCCTGGCTCCTCACGAGCTTTTTGGCGGGCTTTTTCCTCTTTTCAGGCTCTTGAGCTCTTCATCTCTCAGCATCTGAGGTTTTCCACCAGTAAAGTTTTGGCCTTCCCACCCTGTTAGCTAACCTGCACCACTTAACTGCACTCAGGTGGGAACAGATACACATGGGCCCTTACACCATGTGGATGTATCCACTTCTTACTCCTTGGTTCCCCATCTAACCTCCCTTGCCATTCCCCCTTGATTCATGGACTCTCACTCACTCCTCCTGATTTTTGAATAAAAATAATAATGTAATAATTATCCTTCTTAGTTTGGTTTATCTAATTCTTTGGTTAAAAACAGACATGAGCTTGGGTTTGTGTTTGAACCCCCCAAATAAAATAAAATCCTGTCTCGTCATATTTTTAAAAAATAATTGATAAAAACAAACTCAAGGAGGATAAATTATGAACTATTGAGTATTTAGGGATTATATAAGGGAAATTGGTCTAGTAAAAGGCTGAAGCAGAGTTGCAAGAATGTGGACGAAAGGAAATACACTCGTGTGGAAGGCACAGCATACTTCATGAGGTTCATCAAAGAGAAACGGGGGTCTGGGAAGAGGCTGCAGTAGAGCCTCAAGCACAAAGAAAATAGACCCTATTAGCTATGTAGGGAGATGTAGAAGAAATGTGGACTCGTGTGGAAAGCACAGCATCCGCCTTGAGCCTCCCCATGGAAGAAAGTTAAGAGAACAAATGGTGATTGCTTAAGGAAGAAGCAAAGCAGAAAGAAAGTACCAAGTCAGGGACCAGAAAATTCAGATGAGAAATAAGAAGTGTTTCAAGCACAAAACCAAATCCAAAATGAACTGGTACCATATTCTTGAAGATAGACTAAAACACATAACTCTCAACAGGAGTAAAGGGAGAATACCTAAAAATAAGGGCCCTGGAGAGACAGTGGGATGAAGCCTAACCTAACCTTATTATTTTTTTTTTTTTGCTCTGGCCTGTAATTCCCAGTACCATAAATTGGTTACTACCCATAATGAGCTGTTGATTGAAGAGACCTATAAGGTCCCCCAAAGAAGAAAGGCTGCTGTCAAAGCAATTGATTACCCTCCTGAGGCAAAAGGTAAGCCCTATTGCTGAAGATACTATATGCTGCCAACACAGCATGGAGAGACCTAGCTGGAATCTGCAAGAGAGCCAGTCCCCAGTTAGCCCATCTAGTGCTAGAAAATACTATGTGAGCCACTGGGGAATAGTGGCCAACAATGGTCTGAGCAACCAGAGGTCTAAGCTACTCAGAAGCAAACACCCTGAAAGGATGTACGTGCCAGTGCAATAGCAGAACACAACCTTGGTGGGTATCCAATAGCTGTTTTATTAGCCAAGAGATCTGCTCAGTATAAAGGAGCCTATATCTGGAATTGGGAATCAGGTCAGAAACCTTCAGAGACAAAGATTATGCTTTCCAGTGTCAAGTTCTCACTAGTCTTTGGCTAAAATAGGGGCTATATATATATCAAAGTCTCCCTAAATTACTAATGCTTATCCCATTTAAACTATGCTCACTTCACTCTCTGTTGGAGAATCTGTTTTTCTTTTTCAGAAGGTAGCAAGACCCCAGGAGATAAACCACCCCTTGCACTTCACCCAACTCACAACTGAAACCAAAGAGGAATTGACAGGCAAGAGTGCTGCTTCCTTCATCAAGTCCTTAGAGGGAGAACCTGATTCACAGGGCCCTGGAGCATATCATGAAAACTAACTTTAAGCTTCTCCTGCTTCTCTCTCTTCTCTCATTCTCTTCTATATTACTTATCTTTTCCATTGGCACTGGCCTATAACTCCCATTATGAGCACACAGTAAATATCCACAATGAGCTGTTGATCAGAGAGACCTACAAGGTTTCCCAAAAGAAGACAGATTTCTGTAAGAGTACTTGATGACCCACCAAAGATTATGGTAAGACCCTACTGCCAAAGACACCATATGCTCTTGGTACAGAACATGGAGTGACCTGGCTGGAATCTGGAAGAGACTCAGTTCCCAGCTTGTCTAGTGCTAGAAGGTGCTACATGAGTGACTGGGGGAAAGTGACCAACAACTTTCCAAGCAAAGCATGATCTAAGCTTCTCAGCAGCAAACAACCTGACCTGATGCTTACACAAGGGCAATAGTGGCACACAGCCTTGGTGGGTAACCAACTGCTCTTGATTTGGCTAACAGATCTGCTCAGTGGAATGGAATCCATAGCTGGAACTGGGAAAAAAGTCAGAACCATATCCAAATAATGAGCCCGCTCTCCAATATCAAGCTCCCACCAATCGTGGGCTACAAGAGGGCCTGCACCTATGAAATTCTCTCTAAAATAATAATGGTTATCCCATTTATCTGGTGCTGACCTCTCTCTCCACTGGAGAATTTTCTTCTCTTTTTCAGATAGACGCAGAACCTTAGGAGAGAATCAGCCTATCACACCTCACCAGGACCCCAGCTGAAACCATTGAGTAATGGAGGAAATGAGCAAGAGTGCTGCTTTCTTGGTGAACCTGGTACCAGCACAAGGGTGAAGGAGATAGACACAGAGAACACTCAACTCCTACCAAACCAGATATCCAGAGACACAGAAGCTCTCTAGACCTCATCACTGAAGTAGATCTAAAACGAACCCAACATGGCTCAGGGAAATTTGTGGAAGAGAAGGTGGAATGATTGTTAGAGCCACAAGTTGGGACATTATGCACAGAGACATTGCCTCTTCCACATAATTGATGGCTACTCCCACAATGTACTACCCACATACCACAATGAGGAGAGTCCCTTCAGAGGGGGGAGGACAGGGAGGGAACTAACAATGGTATCAGCATGACTGTATACACATTATTCACATAATGAATAAATAAAATAAGAGTGCTATTTCCATGGTGAGTCTGACAATCAGCACCATGGTGAAGGAGACAGACCCTGAGGATACTCAACACTTACCAAAGCAGAGATCCACAGGCTCCTTAGAGCTCAGCACTGAAGTAGACTTAAAACATGTCCACCACGGCTCAGGGAATTTTGCAGAAGAGGGGGGTGGAAAGAATGTAAGAGTTACAGGCTGAGACATCATGCACAGAGGCATTTCCTCCCTCCTAAAACTGACTGCTGCTCCAACAGCATATGACCTACAACCCCATGCAGAATACCTGCAACCCCACAGAAGAGTGTCCTCAGAAGAATGGGGGTGGGAACAAGGGAAAAGTGGTACCAACACATGATGTATCCATACAAAAGATGTTGTTAATAAAAAGAAAAAAGAAAAAAAAATGTGTTACACCTATTGTGGTAGTTTGAATATATGGCCCCCAATATATTCAGTGTTTTATTAGTTTATAGTTTGCATCTACAGCCACCTTGCTGGAGGCAGTGTCACTGGGGGTGGTTCTTAAGGTGTGATGGTGGATTGAGATTCCATTGTAAAGATATGCAAAGTGTGCCTAGGGGGAGTTCCTGAAGTGTGCTGGTGGCTTTTGGCTGTAGCTTTGCTCTGTGTTCTGTGTGGCTGGTGGTTTTTCTCTCTCTTGCCTGGTCCTGTGAGAGCAGGCCACTTCTTCTGCCATTATGGAATTTCCCCTGGATCTGTAAGCTTCAATAAATAATATCCTTTCCTCCATAACTGTGCCTGGTCTGGAAGTTCATCTCAACGAACCTGAAGCTGTCTGCTACACCTATGGTTACCCCTAGTTTTGAGAAATTACACAGGTAGCAGGTACAGAGTTTAGAAGAAATTCCCAAGTGGTAAATTTAAATTAAAGAAAATATACACATGATATACTCAGAGATCCCAGGAAAACCATACATGTAAGTAATGTGAGAAGTTACCCCAAAGCATAAAACAAAGACAAGTGTAAAATCTGCTCTATTTTACCCAGCCTGACTGAGTAGGGAAAAGTCTGACTTACTTGTATACAGACAGGGATCACAGGGAAGAAAGGGAGGTGAGGTCAGCAGACAAGCCTTTATGGTTGATTAAAAATGTATATTTTTGTCATACTTTGGTATGTAAGGAAAGACCTAATTGATGTGTAGTCAAGGGGTTGACCCCAAAGGCCATCCCCTAAGTAGTGTGCTAGACAGGAGGCAGCAGGGGGTGATACAGCTTTTGCGCATGAGACTGGATTAGACAGAAGATCCATTCCTGCCAAGGTGGGGTGGCCTCATCTGGTCTGGTTTGATCTTTGGGCTCCTGCATTTAACTGAAATTGCTTAAAAGAAGCTATCTTTCTCCTGTGCCAGCTTTATGCAATGATGCACTGTCTCATGGCATCTGGAGGAGATAGGGTATATAGACAGAAGAAAACTAAGGTATGGGAACACTACCTATTTCACCAAGGAGGGGTTGTTGTTCATGTTATTCATGCTGGGATGAAACATTTTTTTTACTCTTTTTATTTATTTATTCCATGATGCAGCTCCAAGAAGGGATGAACTTCTCGATGGTGTGGCTGCTCGGGGCGGGGGGGGGGGTCTGTATGCTCTATAAGTAAGCATTTGTGCTCATGCTGAGGGAAAAGCATTTGTGGGGTAATCCTGTCAGGGAGCTCAAGCTCCACTGTGGTTATGGAAGGTCATCATGTAGGGTGTAGTAACACTTCTCCATGGTGTGGCTGCTTGGGGGCCTCCATGATACAGCTTCCAGGAGGTCACCTACTAGGATGGGTGGGACTTTGTCGTGTTATAGCTGCTTTTGAGTCACACATGCTCCTGTAAGTAATGCCAGTAAACATATTGATTCACCAAAACTGATTTTGGTGTACTTGTCCTTTGGTCTGGCACCTATGCACTGTCTTGGGGAGAAGACATAGGTTCACATCACCTCAGGGGAAAACTTTCCAATGACACTTGCCAAGATACATCTGACTCAAAAGCATGATGCTGCCCTGGTACATTTAAAAATGCCAGTTGACATTTTGCAGTAAATGATATGAACTCACTGAGGGACAGAAATAAAAGCAAACAATACATTATCAATATTTGCTTGGTTGTCTTTAAAATTTAGTTATAATGGTTCTAGAGAGATGGAGTAGTGGTTAAGGTGCTTTCCTGCAAAGCCAAAGGACCCAGGTTCGATTCCCAGTCCCAATTTAAAGCCAGATGCACAAGGTGGTGCATATATCTGGACTTTGCTTGTAGTGACTAGAGGCCCTGGTGTATCCGTTCTCTCTGTCTCATTCTCTCAAATAAATACATAAAATATTTTAAAATTTTAGTTATAATGAATACATAAAATATAAAAAATACAACTCTACATTCTTCAAAAATTTCCATTATTTTTCACTAAAATGTTCTTATCTCTCCAAGTAACATGCTGAGCAGTAATGATATACAAAGAACTATACTAGGTAGGCAGGATGTTCAATTTATTTAAGAAAAAGAGTGAAAGATAGCATGATGCTTTATTATTTCCACTTCACATAAAAATTCCTCCTTCCTGCTGGTGTTACTCACTGATTACGAATCATAGCAAGTACAGAAGATAATTTACACTGTGGTAAAGCATAGTGACCTGGGAAAAAGCATTTCCAAAGGATGGATGTGTCTTTGCTGTAGTGGGACCTCTTTAGTGAAGAAAAAAATCAAATTCTTTGAACCATTAAGAGAAGAAACTCTGTAAGTTATCAATTAGAACTTCAACCATGAGTATTCAAGTATAGCTAGAAGAACATGACATCAATTCTTAGTCACAGCATGGTACAATTATTCAGATACAATTCTCTGCCGAGGTCCTATAAATTTTTTCCCTATTTATTTTACTAGGATTGGTTCTGCATGTTTAGCTTTCCCCACATGGGGGCTGTGTCTAGCTTGGTTTCTTTTAACTTCTCTAGCATTGGTCCATGCTTGACTACCACATCACAAGAAGAAATACTTCAGCAGCTAGAGGACCACATGCAAATCAATGAATGTGAAATAGAATTTTTATAAGCTTATATTATTACAACACAGGATAACAAAAGTATTTTAGGTCTAGGTCTTATCCAAAAAAAGGAAAAAAATAGTTATAATGCATTTTGCTTTATTTTTGCTATTTGCTTTTGCAGTACACAAAAAAACCTTAAAATAATTTTGAAGCACAATGTGAATAATGAAAGACAAAATCAACTCTTATTTCAACCTCCTTTGAACAACACACACACACACACACACACACACACACACACACACACCATCTGGATGGAAAACACTGCAAAAAAATACTAGTCTATAAAGATAGTGAAAATGTAATATCAGAAATGAGAAGCTGTGAGAGTTTAATATTTTATTATGTTTTATATTGTTCTATAAACACAATGTAGCTCAAAAATATCTGAGAGAATTCAATGGCAAAGGAAATACCAGACTTATGAGGTAAATTTTTATCTTCTTTTAATGAGTGTCTGAGATCTCCAGTGATTTTATTTGTATTCTTTCTCATTCTATTTCAAACATTTCTTTTTAATACTTCATTTTTATTTATTTATTTGACAGAGAGAAAGAGGCAGAGAGAGTGAGAGAGAAAGAGAATGGGCATGCCAGGGCCTCCACCCACTGCAAATGAACTCCAGATGCATGCACCACCCTGTGCATCTGGCTTATGTGGGTCCTGGGGAATCAAACCTGGGTTCTTTGGCTTCAGAGGCAAGTACCTTAACCACTAAGCTATTCCTCCACCCCCTTTTGAATATTTCATTTTTATTTATTTATTTGACAGAGAGAAAGAGGCAGATAGAGTGAGAGGGAAAGAGAATGGTATTTCAAACATTTCTTAAGCAAGGCCATAACTTCAGATCATCAAAAATAAAATGTAACCATGTACATTAAGATGAATTTTTCCTAAAAGAGACATTGAGAAAAACCTATGAAAGTTACAGAGAGTATGTAAGAATAGATCATTTGAGGAGAAGATGCAACCCCCAGTGGGTTCAAGGGGATAATCAGAATATGATAAGTAATGCAATCCCAGAAATAATCCATTATTGCATAATAACTATAAACACTGTTAATTTCTGAATAATTATAAGGGGGTATTTTATTTTTTGCTGGATTTAATAAAGGTAGTTGTTTTTGAGTATTAATGCTGGAAACATTAAATGTAAACCTTCAAAGGACTATTACAATAAGCAAAACTTAAAGTATTTTATATTAGCATTTTAAATGATTCACATCAGCATTCTTTATTTTTAAATGTATTTAGTGAGTTAGACTATATGATACAGTTTTTAGAACTTGTTAATATTAAAAGTCATATATCTACACCTGAAAATGTTAATGTAACTCAGATGATAACCAATGCAGCAGCCCAAGTATCAGACAAGAAACAAAACATTTATGCATTTGTACTTCTCTCAGGATCCAGATCATGGTGCCAACTCTGAAAGAATTTTAGTTTCTAGTATAATATCAAACTTTGTATTTTTGAGCAGACACTTCCTACATTTTTTGATAGATGTTTCCTATAGCCAATCAATTTATTTATAGCACAGAGATTATAGACAATTGAATTAGAAGTTTAAATTAGAGATATTAGTAAAATTACACTAATGGACTCTGGATGAATTCTCAGAGGGAGTCATCTTATCCTTCATATTCTTTGAAATTTATTGAAATCCAAATAACTAAAATGAATGCAACATGTTAGATTTCCTCAGAGAAGCAGAACCAAGTGTGTGTGTGTGTGTGTGTGTGTGTGTGAAGGTATGGAGCACACACACACACACACACACATACACAGAGAGAGTGAGAGAGAAAGAGAGAGAGAGAGAAACCAATAAAAAGGCACTTTAATTAACTAGAATAGAGTTACTGTATGATACAGCTCTTCAGCAGGGTTATAACCAAACACTCCAAAGTCAGAATGCAACAGGGATGCCTTGTATATTCCTTTTTCCTAAAGCACTATTCCCAATAGCCATTCAGATGAATGGATAAAGAAGTATATATACACACAATGGAGTTCTCGTCAGCCACAAAGGAGAATGAAGTCATGCCATATGCTGGGAAGTGGATGGAACAGTACATCATCATGCTGTATGGAGTAAGGTAGACCCAGAAAGAAATGTATTTTCACTCATAAGGCATGTGGACAGATATTCCATCAAAGTAGGAAAAGGGCTATTCTGAAGAGAATGCGTATCAAGGGGCAAGGAGGCAAGCACATGGAGAGCAACAGAAGGGTGAGTATGATCAAAGTACATGATTCTGTATAAGCAATATGTACTAATAAAAATGTGAAGTAAAACAAAAAGAAAAGAACCCTGTTAAAGCTCTCAGAATAATGTTTGGACTAATACCTGAGTTACTTATCCCACTCAAATTGGCATACATTATTATTAACTATCACTTCTATTTATTGTAGACCATATGAAAATAGAATAACTATTTTTTCTCACAGCACTATTTTATCTGCTTACTTTTTCCAACAACAGGATGTTATTATAACCAGCCACACAAACTAACATTTGAAGAGACTGGGATATATTTGATTATTCTAAACCCTTACCAAGACCCTTCTGGGAGAAAAAATTGGGTTGAACTTTATGTGTCAGAACAATTCTAACAAGGTTGCCTTCTTGATCTTCTCCTGTATGTTTTCCACTAGAAACAGGATCAAATTTATAGTAACTTCAATTATCCTAGTACCTTTCAGGAACTAGGCAAATAAATATATCTATTTGACAAGGAATTATTTATTACCTGTAATGTCCTAGGCACTACTCTATGCATGGAATAAAAATAGACCTGCTCTCCAAGTTTCTGAGGTTTAAGCAAATAATAGAGATATAAAGTGATGAAATACTATGAAGTGGAAGAAAATAATGTGGCTCTAATTAGATGACATAATACTAGTTCTTCTTAAAAATATCACACTGTATTTGATGCTAAATAGAACTTGCCACACAAAGTCAATCAATAGTATGGAAAAGAAACACACTTCGGGACCTAAATATAATTTTATACCTGTCCTTAACCCATCAAAGTATCATTGTGTTCATGAGAGACTTCACTAAATAGCTCAGCTTAAGTCCTTAACTCTACAAGTAGATAAGAAGGTCAAACAGGCTTCATGGGAAGTACTTGGGATCCTTCACCACAACAAAATTAAGGTACTCCTGCCAAATTAATAGGGAATAGATTCCTGCCTGCAAAGTAGCAAATGCATATATATGATTTTTCAGTACTGTGAGAGAGAGTCCTGACAAGTGGTTCTTGACCTCAAATCACCCCAGGACTTGTATGAAGAAAATAATAATAGTCATCTTAAGAAATGGCTAAATACAGTCTTTTATGATTCATATCCTGCTTACCTGAATGCTGTTTTCAGACTTAGTGCTTTAACTAACCCCTGGAATAAATAAGTGAATCGGAGAGCTCAGTAGCAGACAAGCTACTGGCCAAATATGTCATTGTCATTATTTCCATTGTCAGCCACTTCATCTTGGAAGGACACAACACAGCAAGTATTTCTGCTCAATAATATATGTCTAATGGAATGGAAATTTACTATAATTTTCAATTTTGTTCTATTTTAAAAACCTGGCTTTGGAGAAATTGCTGTTGGGTACTTAACTTTACTGCTAAATATTAAGCATGTCAGGATATGAGGCCAAATGTCACACACACATATGTGTGCACATATGGGTGCACACATACACAAAGACAACTTTCATTTCAGTAAAACCTAAGGTCATCTAATGTTGGTATATTTGAGAATATTCATCTTATTAAAATAAACATGGATATATGCACAAGGGATATTCTCAAATTATGATATGTCTTCTTCACTGAAGGACTGCTTCCTCACAATATTTTAAGATCATTGGTTGGAAGTCACAAAATGTTTCATAAATTCCTAATGACTTACCCTACAATAACTTGGTTTTATTGCTAAATATGTATTATTTTAAAGCATTTATTCATTTATTTATTTATTTATTTACTTATTTATTTGTAAGGACAGAGAAGAGAGAGAAAGAGGGAGAAAGAGAGAGAGAGAGAATGGGTATGTCAGGGGCCTCTAGCCACTGCAAATGCACTGTAGATGCATGCATCACTTTGTCTATCTGGATTTATGTGGGCACTGGGGAATTGAACCCAGATCATTAGGCTTTGAAGGCAGGCAAGTACCTTAACTGCTGTGCCATCTCTCCAGCCCTCAAATATGTATTCTAACTGTTGCTCTCATCCCCATTTTAGGAATAAAGGCATAGAAAAACAAAGAAATTACACTAATGAGTATCATATTTGAATTCGAGGAAGACTGATTCCAGAGATAGATAATCTTACCTATTTTGTGAGTCTGTATTCTGACAGGAAAAGAACATCACTCTGTAGGGGAAGGATGACTTGTAAACATTTATGTGTAAGCAGAAGTATTATGTATCACGGCACATTCATGAGTATTTAGGGAAAATTCAGGTAATTAGCCAAAATACATTGGAAATTAAAGATGCCCTTTTCTTTTCTGGATATTACCATGATGGTTTGCTGGTCTTGTTTTAGGTCCTCAGGTGCCCTCTCATCATGCCTTTCTTTTAGCATTTCACACAGTACATGATAATTGATTTGTTTACAAGTTGCACCTCTCCTCAGACAATAACTTCTCCCAGAGCAGGCACTGTGCCTCTTTCATGAGTGAATGCTCAGCACTTAGTTTCAAAGGCATTAAGCAAATGTTTATGTATCAGCAAATTCACATTAAAACACTTCTGTGCATTGAATCTCAAATTTCTTAATCCTCAGAGAAGACATTTCAAACTGGTATATTTTTATTTCGCTTCTATTTGTGCCAAATGGTTAATTTAGATAACAAAAAAATAATTCATAGAAATTTTAATTTTGAGATTTAAATTTTCTCTAATTTCAAATATGAGTTGGATGCACTGAAAATATTAAGTTCAATGTATTTTTTTCTATTACAGCATACTATCCATAAAAGCAGTTCACAACTCAAAATCCTACCAAAAGTCATTGACAATGCATGAAGCATCTCTCCCTCATTGCTAATGGTCCTACTTACTTCCTTCTCTATATTTATGACTGTTAAAAATTATCAAGATGGGAATAGGTTGTCACACCCATGACAATACCTATGTTCAATACCCTCCTCACAGTATTACTGAACTTTCATAGTCAAACCAAATGGCCATCTTCATGTCTGCTCTAAAGTGTTTAAGCAAATAATTATAGGTGTTATACATCAGTAGAAAATGTGCTCACAAAATTTCTATGACTTCCAAGAGAATACGAGGAAAATAATAAATTCAGGGAGGCTTGACTATAATAAGTTCATAGTTAAAGACATGAAAAAGCAGGCATAAAAAAGAGACATAAAGATATATAGGAAAGCAGGCTGAAATCTTTCCCAGGATATACTGAAGTGTGTCCTCCTACAATGAGAACATTCTGGACATTTTGCGACAGAAGTAGATGTAATCTTATGGCATTTTTGCAAAGATCCTTCTGGCTGTTGTATGGAGAATAAATTGGAATAGAAAGCATAGATTTAGTTCAGAAGCAAAACAATGAACTCTATTCATTTTTATTTCCATGTGTCTGCCCTGATTGCCACCCAGGTAGTCACTCAAAATGATGTTCACCATCATGTGGCATTTTAAAGTCAGTGTGAAACATGGAAAACGCTGGTGATGAGTTGGTCATGACAGTGAATAAGCCTCAAAAAATGAATAATAGAAAAGCTGATGAATGTTTTGGTGAAAAGTAAGTATATTTTAATAGTAATGGCATAAAGCCTAAAGCCTACTGGATCTATTCATATAGGCATGACTAAAAAGGAAAATTAAAATGTTGAATCAAGGCACTGGAGAAATGGCTTAGTGTTTAAGGCTCTTGCCTGCGAAGCCAAAGGACCCAGGTTTGATTCCCCAAAACCCACGTAAGCCAGATGCACAAGGGGACACATGCATCTGGAGTTCATTCAGTAGCTGGAGGCCCTGGCACACCCATTCACTCTCTCTCTCTCTCTCTCTCTCTCCCTTCCTGCCTATTTTTCTCTCTCAAACAAAGAAAAATAAAAGATTTTTTTAAGTTGAATCAGGAATTTTGAGCAATTTGATATGAAGTTCAAGGAAACGTGCCCAAACTAAATAAGTGTGAGCATCCACTTTAGGGACACATAAAACTCAAAATGATGTTTAGGAACATTTTGAAATATGATCTACATAAGTTGCATATGAGAAACCCATATATTGAGTGGAGATGGTCCTGGATTTGGGACAAGGTTGGAGCTATGATCATGGATTGTTGTATCATAGAACAAGAAGACGATGGGAAAAAAAGAAACTGAACTAATAGAAGCAAATTATTATGTCAAAGTTTAGGGCAGAACAAAGGGTCATTTTGTATGGAAAAAAGATTCACAAAGGACCCCACATCCTGAAGGAATCACAGGAGGGTGACATACTAAATGCCCCACAAACATAAGAGCAGACAGTGAACTAAACACACTATATTTGATAAGAAGACCATATATAGTCCCTACAGTGACAGAAGTCATATGTTCTTGGCTTAAGTAATGAAGAAGGGACCAATAAAAACAGGGAACTATCCTGTAGAAATCTGATATTATAAGGAAAGAAAGCATTGAGTCACATGACTAGAAAGAAATACAGTAGCTGAAACTTTGATCTCACAAAATACTTTTCCCTACATGTTAAATTCTTTTTTTATCTCAATTTGTCAACACTAACTCCTTATCATTTTCATCAATACATTGATCACTTTGTCAGAAAACATCACCTTTTCTCCCTATCTCATTCTCCCACCTTCATGTATATAAAGCTGTGGAAGCCAGGATAGAGCTACCCAGTATTTTAAAATTCTAGAAAAAGTAAGAACAAGAATATTATAATCAATAATTTTCTATTAGCAAAATAGTTTTCTAATAGCAAAATATTGACAATGACATGAAAATATTTTTAAATAAAACAAAAGCAATGTGTCCTCACCGGACCTAGATTACTTAAAATAAAACACCCAATAGATGTGTTTGAGTGTCAAATGCCCCTCCTGAGGGCTTTTAGCAGTTAGTCTCCTGCTGGTGGCACTGTTCTGGTAGGTTATGAATCCTTAGAGAGTGCAGCCTAGCTGGAGGAGTGGGTCACTAAGGACAGGAATGGACAATTATTGACCAGCCTTGCTTCTGCCCCAGTCTCTCTCTGCTTCCCCTGTTAATATAATTAGCTATCTCATACTCTGCTGTCACAGCTCTCATCCACAGTGAACTTATACACTCACAAACCATAAGCTGCAATAAACCTATCCTGTCTTAAGTTGCTACTTTCAGGTATTCCATCAAAGTGATATGGAAAGTAACTTATAAAGTTAAGGAGAAGACAGTGTGTCAAAGGTTGGGGGAGGGACTTGTTATAACTCCAGTGTAGTCACATGAATGGTGCCCACAAAGTGCCACCTTCACAAAGACTCAAGAAAAGAGAGAGAGAGAGAGAGAGAGAGAGAGAGAGAGAGAGAGAGCCATAGTGGACATGTGATCAAAATATTTTATTATTGCCAGTGGAAATAGGGGTTAGGAGAAGCAAGCCTGAAGTGTGGAAAGCACTGAGGTATGCACTGGATCTCAAGAAGAAGGAATAAGGAAGGGATAGCATCAGCATGAAGCAGAAGTTCATTCAAATCATATTTCAAAAATATGTTATTTTATTTGAGAGAGAGAGGCAGGAAGAGAGAATGGGTGCACCAGCGCCTCCAGCAATTGCAAATGTACTCCAGACACATGGCCACCTTGGCTACTAGGGAATGGAACCTGGGTCGTTAGGTTTTGCAGATAAGTATCTCAACCACTGAGTCATCTCTCCAGCCCTCGATCACATTTTAAAGATATATAATGTTTCACAGAACCACTATATATTTTGAGAAGTACATGTTTAATTATTTCAAAGAAAACTTCCATAATTATCATTTAAAGTAGAAAATGTATCTTGAGACTACTGTCAGGCCAAGAAAAAATAATTAAAGCAAAACAAATAGCTATATTTTCCCAGAAATCCTAGGCTATAATTATTTTTAAACTTCAACAAGTATTTTGTTCTAGCATTTAATTAGCATATTTTTTTCTGTTTCTAGTGTTCTTCTTATGAATAGCAAACATCCTCAATAATATTTTCATTAGCTTCTTGTATTGACCTTTATATATTTAGAGTTCCTAGCATGATGTGATACATAGGATTTGTTCACTTAAAAGTTCTTTACATGCATGCATACACACTACTCAGAAAATTTGTTTACAAGTTATCTTAACATTCACAGTTAGAGCATTCTATCTGATAGGATCCAATTTAAATAATTCTGGTTTCAGTACATGGTAGTGCCAAAGTGAGTCAGTCAAGTGTGAATCAGGTCAGTGTACATCTCATCACTGTGGACTAGCTGGCATTTTAGATAAGATAAACCAACTACCTATGAGTGTGAGAGTTTATCACTCTTATTCAAAACAAGTTCTGGGGCTAGCGAGATGGCTTAATGGTTAAGGTGCTTGCCTGCAAAGCCTAAGGACCCATGTTCAACTCCTCAGATCCCATGTAAAAAAGATGCACAGGGTGATGCATGTGCAAGGTTGCACATGCACACAATGTGCCACACACATCTGGAGTTTAATTGCAGTGGCTGGAGGCCCTGATGCACCAATTCTTTTTCTGTTTCTCTCTCTCTCATAAAAAAAGAAAAAGAAAAGAAAAAAAATCCAAGTTCTGTAATCCCTGATTTATAATATATGACAAATTCAAAGCTTACTATCTCTTAAATATACTGTGTCCAAAGGAAAATAGTTTTTCATGCTTATCTGTAGTCATCACTAGGAATCATTACGCAACTTTTATTTTGTTTTTTATAAATTATTTATTAGTAAGCAGAGAAAGAGACAGACACACAGAAAAACAGAGGATGGGCACAATAGGGTCTCTCGCCACTGCAATCCCAAGCTGGTGGGCTATGCAAGCAAGCACCTTTAACCACTGAACAATCTCTCCAGCTCTCAACTTTTATTTTCAATACTAATTTTTAAAACATATGCGGTCTGTAATAAATTCATATGCATATTCCCTTGAGACATAATTTATATAATATTATTCAGTGTCTAACTTTTTGAAGTCTTTGGATTGAGTTAATATTTTAACTATGAATTTCATTTTATGACCATATTGAAATACTTTTTGAAGCAATTTTAAATTAAATATATGAGTTTCAGTAATTTAGGAATTAGTTTCTCACAAACATGCTTGCATCCAATGCCTAAATTAATTAAAATCACCCAAACTTACCTAGAAATATATGTATCTTGGTGTTCATTATAATGGAAACAATGAAATGAACACTTGGGGTATTAATTACCCACCCCAATTTCAACATACTTCACTTTTAAGGGTCCTGACCTTTGTAGAACTGGTTTAGCTCACATAATGTATCAATCTCAAAACTCCTCATTAATGAAGTGTTCAGATGACTGAAAATTATTTAAAGTGGAGGGTGAGCAAAAAGGTAGCTTTAAAATATGTCCACATTTGTAAAAGAATCTTTTCCTTAAAATAATTTTTAAGGGCTAGTGAGATGGTCCAGCAATTAAAGGTGCTTTCATGCAAAGCCTGTCAACCCAGGTTCAGTTCCCTAGTACCAATGTAAAGATAGATGCACACAAAGTGGAGCTTCTGTCTGGAGTTCATTTGCAGTAGGAACAGGCCCTGATGTGCCCATCCTCTGTTTTTCACACGCATCAATCAATCAATAATTTTTAGCATGTTTCAGGTGTTTTTTTTTAATTTGTTTGTTTATTTTTATTTATTTGAGAGCCACAGATAGAGAGAGAGAGAGAGAGAGAGAGAGAGAGAGAGAGAGAGAGAGAGAGAGAGAGAGAGAGGGAGAGAATGGGTACACCAGGGCCTCCAGCCACTGCAAACAAACTCCAGATGCATGTGTCACCTTGTACATCTGGCTTACATGGGTCCTGGGGAACTGAGCATTGAACCGGGATCCATAAGCTTCACAGGCAAGCACTTAACTGCTAGGACATCTCTCCAGCCCTCAGGTTTCTTTTTTCTTTCTTTCTTTCTTTCTTTCTTTCTTTTCTTTCTTTCTTTCTTTCTTCTTCTTCTTCTTTTTTTTTTGCATAAAACTCAGTTTTATATGGGTGACTGTATTTACTATCTAAATAGACTCAGGCGTACTTGAGATTTAAATATAACCAATATTTAAGTACTATCAGAGTGAAACACAAGACTTATAATTGCTTTTTTCCTTCATGTTTAAGCAATTACTTGAACCAGATTTACAAATGAGCTTACTGCTAATGATTTTAATATTATTATATTTTTGGCACCCTTTTGACAGATACAGTCCATTACCTGAAAAGGAATGTAGGGATGAACACAGACTTGATTGGTTGGTCCAAGAACCTATTGTATGTAATCTCAGATTTATTGTAATTCTTTGATTTTTCATCTCAGTGCCACATTGTTGAGAAAGCAACTTAGCAAATTCCAGAAAGCAGTGCAGGTAACCTTCATGTCAACCCCAAAGACAGAATTTGTTAGATCACATGTAACCTTGCTCCCAGTGAGTGATCCCTGTGTCTCGGTGTTAATGGAGTCTCCTCGTTTGGAATGTAAGAGTGACTCATTTCAAATGAAGTCGATCAACAATGTCATAACGTGTTGTTTGTGAGGTGAAACATGGGGACTGTGACATAGCGTTTTGATTGTCTTGTTCTGAAGGAACACACATATCATGAAATCAGCTGAGCAGCACAGAAACCCATATAGAGAGGAACTGAGGGATATCACTCAGTTTTGGAGCTGACAAGAAACTAAGTCCTGCCACCAACCACCTGATTGTCCCTATTGAGCCTTGAGAGAAGGCCCCCAGCCCGGATGGGTAGAGTACATGGAGCTCTTGAGGCACTCTATGCAAGAGTCTCTCATACGCTGGTTCCATTCCCTGGGAATTGTGAATTGAAACTGCGGAATTTGAGGATCATTTGTTAAACAGCAAACATTATATATTCTCATTTGTCTTAAGTGCTAAATTTAGTTTAGTTATAATTAATTAAATTAATATTAAATATCTTTTTAATATTGTTATAACTATTAGGTTTATTCTTGACTTTCTAAAACAATGTTTATTGAATTTTCCCTCAGTGGTATTTCTGAACATGTGTCCTTCCCCACAAGCTATTTAGAGAGGTCCCTTGGTTCTCTTAATTTTCTTCTGAGTTCTGAAGGAATAAGCTTATCTTTCATAATTATCTGTGGAGATTTTGCTCAAATAAAGCTCCTATTATGAAATTCCCCTAGCTTCTTCAATTTTATCACTCTTTTTCTTTAACACTTTGAAAATATATTATCAATTCATCCCACTGTCTTATATTTTTGAGTTTGAGTTTTTCTGAAGCTTAACTATAAGATCGTAGAAAGTAAAAGCAGGTCTGATTTTTTTCTATTCTTTTCTTTCATTACCCCTTCTTTCTCACTCCCTCTCACTTCTCTCTTTCTCTCTCTTTATTCTCTCTTTCTCTATACCTCTAATGCCTGCCTAGTTTAGCAATCTGTGACAGACCAGAAACATAGCAAGGGTTACTGAATGCCTAGGTACCTCATACCATTGAGCATTCCAGATTACATCATATACTGAATTACTTTGTGTTTAGTAATATTGTAAATATTATTTACCTATTGGCTCATTTTAGTTTCATATGGCTTATGAGAATTGTATTGTTACAGTCCAATTTTACATATGAAGAAATTGAGCCATAGAGAGGTAAAATAATCCTGAAAGTTCAGGTACTGAGAAAATTTTCTAATAACAATATAAAAATTGTATCTATAATCCTATCATCCCATATGACTTCTATGTGTCTCTACTAGAAACTATATTTTCCTTATTTAACCCCCTACTCTTCTAGTTTATATATAATTTTATAGTGAGAAAAATAAAATAACTGGTTTCATTGCTTCCTACATTTTAAGGTGACAGTTAGCTGTTGTTTTGTATTCTGCTCCCTTATCAAAGATGTACTTTATTTTTATGATTTCATTGACTACAAAATTTGACAGTTCAAGTTCTTTCCCAAGTTGACTCATGCTCTGTGACACTTTGTGCCTATGATTGTAAGGCCTAAAAGCAAGGCAGACCTGGGAAAATTTTAAAAACTTGTATTTATCTGAAAATGCAGATCATGACAACATAACATACAGACTCTGCTCTGAGTGCATTGAGTGTTCAAAGAAAAGTCATGTGTACTGCCTGTCACTAAAAAAATTAAGTTGTAAGGGACCCACCATCTGAAAGTTCCACTATATAATTTTTCTGTAAGTTTAACTCATTAAATTTGAAATTCATCTGATATTTTTGTTTACTTAAGAAAGTTTTTGAGTTCATTTATAGAAGCATAAATATTTTGACTTTCTACTTCATATTAAAAATAGTTCTTTAAAGTTTAAATCATTCTGCATAGTAATGCTCAGTGATGCTTCAAGATCTCTATCAGGACAAATCATACTCATGCTAGAAACATGCTCAAAATATTCCCTTAATTTGAAATGGTATGCACTTTGATTAATTGCAGATATAAGTCCTTATTGTGTTCTTCAAAGATTACTTGATATTATTCTAGGATGAACAAAAACTCTTCTCTCTTGGTCAAGTGAGCATATGAGAATTAAATTTTTTTAATTTCTTTTCTATCATGAAGATGCCCTAACCACAGTTTCAGAACAAAATATGCCTTGCCATCAACAGAAAACTTGTGCCAGGTGTGGTTGCACACTCCTTTAGTCCCAGCACTTGGGAGGCAGAGGTAGGAGGATCACCATGAGTTCGAGGGCACCCTGAGACTACATAGTGAATTCCAGGTCAGTGAGCTAGAGTGAGACCCTACCTCAAAAACCAAAAAAAAAAAAAAAAATCGTGTTTGATCAGCCAAAATATGGTAAATTTCTATATGGAAGTGTATATTGGTAGTAAGCTCTTAGAGTAAAATTTATATTTAAAATAATGATGATTAAAACTAGATTATAACTTTGTTTATTTTAGTCACTCCTATATAGTGTTCAGTAGTGTTTGAACACTCAAGGTTTATTTCTATTTATTTATTTAAGATAGAGAGAAATAGGCAGACAGAGAAAGAGAGAATGTGTCCACCAGGGCCTCTTATCGCTGCAAATGAACTCCAGATGCATTTACCACTTTGTGCATCTAGCTTTACGTGGGTACTGGGAAATTGAACTTAGGCCATCATACTTTGGAAACAATCAATTTTAACTACTGAGCCATCTCTCCTGCTCCTACTCTGGTTTATTTTTATGAGTATATCCCACAAAATAGGTACACTGTCTCACTGAAATGTAAACATTGTTAAATTCTATCATCTTACTATGACTCTTCAGTTCTAGCATTCTATCTTTGGAATTTTGCTATGCTAATGCTGAGGCCAGTATTGTGGATGGTTTAATACTAGGTATTTGCTATCAGTGCTAAACATTAGGTATTATCAGTATTGTGGCTCAGTACCAGGTATTCATTGTCAGTGCTTTGTGTTGTTAGAGGACAAGGGACAGAGCTATTGCTCTTAAGAAGAATCGTACTCAGTGCAGTTACTTTGGACAGTAACAGGAACATTTTTTACTCAGACCTGATCAAACCCTGTATGATTTTGTGTGTGTGTGTGTGTGTGTGTGTGTGTGTGTGTGTGTGTGGAGGGTGTTACTAGTGACAGAATCCAAGATCTTGTGCATCCTAGGCAAGTACTCCACCACTGAGTTTCATCTCCAGCCTGGATCATACAGTTTTTAGAAAAAATTACCAACAAGCAAGCATTCTTTGTTAACTGACTTTTATCTGCACTTCAGTAAAGCTCTGGCTTTTCCAGAGCATGTGACTCACCTTCATTTTCACAGTGGACACAAAGGCCTTCATTTAGCTTAACTGCCTTAGAAACAATAAGTAGCACAGTATCTTTTCCCAATTTCCTGACCACAAGAGGGCTTATAATTCTAGCTACGTGTTTACACATTTATTGCAGTGCTATTGAAAATTTAGAGCATTCCAAGTAAGCTCACCCAATATGCCACCCTTTACTTTGTTCCAATAAACATTTCACTTACAATGTGGACTCTGGGACCATTCTTGGATTATGGGGAAGGAATGGAATGGAATGTTCTCTTCAGAGACCAACCACAGCTCACATGGGACTCTATATTGAAGAATGAATTGTACCAGAAGTGTTTAGGGAATTAGAAAAGATCTTTGATGCAAACAGATAGTAAATTTCTGTTCTCTCTATATCATTCTTTTCTCACAACCTGGGTAAATATTTGATATTTAATTTTTGTCTCCTCAGAAATCTTCTTTCTCCTTCTTCTCTGGATATTATAGTAGGGACTTATTTGATTACTTTTTGTTGTTTTGATTTACATTAGGGAACTAATTCTACATTATTCACATGCATTTCTCTGGCTTTTTCTTCCCATACACAGTAAGGCCTCACATCAAGTATGTAATCCAGGCATGACCAAAGAACTTCACTTCTAAAGATAAGCAGAAGAGTGAGCATATGAGTAAATGTGGATCACAGTTTCATGGAAGTTTTTTAAAAAAAATACTGAGAAGAGGGGTTCTTTGGAATCATGAACTGAAAAAACTATGTAAGACTGGATGTCTTCTCAATCATGGCAAAGCCAGGCAAAAGTTAAACCCACATTTATTAATTTTTTGAATAAGTATTTTCTAACATTTCAAAAGAAAATTTCTTATAAATTGTAGTTTCACTGATAAAATTTTCAATTGCCAATGAAGACAGAATAGTATGTTTATATTTAATCATATTTGGCCATGGAGAGAATGAGATGGCATCATATCCTGAATGCTCTGTGTTTGTAAAGCCAAACTCACGAACACCCTCAACAACCACAAGACAAGAGAACAAAAGAAGATTTACTTCATACAGAAGGGGAGGGGGGAAAAACACTACAGTGAAGAATTCTTGCTTTTGGAGTTTATTACACAAATATACTCTATTTCATTAAAATTGTGTATAGGCACTTTTGTTCATTTTTAATTTATTTTCTGAAATAATAAGCTGTCTAGTTGCCTGAGTCCCAAGGTTGGTTCCATTGCTTATTGATATTACCACAAGTATTTTCAGTTTTTCAATCTGCCAACTTCAAAACATGTAAGATGTGTGTTCAAAGATTGGGGTGAGACTCATCAGAGGACCCAATTCTCCTTAGAAGACTGGGCAGGAATTAAGCCCTGGCAAACATTGCTAAATTTGGTTGACAATACTTGTTTTGTGTTGAGCTTTCTTTAAGCAACACACACACACACACACACACACACACACACACACACACACACACACAGCATATCCATTCAGGCCTTATGAATGGTATCAGATAGATGCCTCCATTATGCCTGATGGCCTGTAGCACAGAACAGTTGCCCAAAGAGCCACTGCTTTCATGTAAATTCAAGTGCTTTGTATACTTTGTGAACATGCTGAGTGTATGATAGATGCAAAGACACAACTTCTGGTCCAGAAGGTATGGCTGTAATCACAACCACAGCATGTACACCTTGACCTTACAGCTATCCTCACTAAAGATGGGACAGGAGAACCTCTTCCATGTCAGTAACACAAAAAGATGACTGACCAGTGAAATGCAGTACTTGTGATTGATCCTTATGCAAGGCCCACAATTGGCCTGTATATAAAGTCTCTCTGTTGGTGGAACTGGAGTGTTGCTGTGATTGGTGCAAATATGATAGTTTTGCTTGTGTGTGTGTGTGTGTGTGTGTGTGTGTGTGTGTGTGTGTTACATGTGTATGTACCACTGTAGTGCTCCATGCACTTGCCTGCTGCAGGGATGCTTGTCTGGGCTGGCTGTAGCAGAATGTTGGGGGTCCTGCTTCATTACTCTTCTGCCTGTACATATTTTGAACAGGAATCACTTACTGATAACAGGGGTTGCTGTTTTTCATTAGCCCAGATGATTCCCTGATCTCTGCTCCTATTTGCTAGACAGGGGTTACAGGCACATAATGACCAAGCCCAGTTGCTCTGGAGATTTGAGCTCTGATGAATTCAGGCGCCCATGGGTCCTCGTGATTGTACAGGAAGTACACTTAACTGCTGAGCTATCTCTCCAGCCTTGAAAATATAATTTATTTCATTTGCATGCTACACTCACGCCACACACCCTCTCCTACACATAACATCAGGGGTTCAATTCACTTTCCCAGTATTGCAGGAGACCCCTTCCTGTTCTGGCCCCTGGTGTTACATTATGCCCAACAAAAGCAGCCATTGTCTCTTCTTACCTGCTTGTGAGATTTTTCATGGGTAGATCAGTCCAAGCTGGCAACATGATGGGGAGATGATGGTACTAGTATCCTACAGCCACGTGGTAGCAGCAGCAGCAGCTACTAGAAGAAGGTAGCTGAAGACGTCCAGGGAGTGACAGGGAAGACAGACATGGTAAGGAGAGCAGGCAGTAAGGAGCTATGAAAAATGCTGGAACTATAGAGAAGGTAGAACTCCAGGTCCCTGAATCTGGAAGAATTCCAAAGACCTGCCAAACCTTGAAGGTTCAGGTCCTGATGTCCAAAGCTTAAGAGATGTGACACTACCTGGCACTAACTGCTGCTTACTGCTGCTGCTTAAATCTACTGCTCAAAGTCAAGGATTTTCCTAGCTGCCAAGTGTAAGGCCACTGACAGTAAAACCCCACAGTAATAAGCCTCTAGCTGTGGCGGATCTAAAGATGTTGTCTTTGGCTTCTAAAAGCTGGGAATCAGAAGTTTCTAGTTCACTGTTCCTACAGCTATAAACCTCTGAGCCTGGCAGCCAAGCCCATTGGCACCATAGGGACTCCCTATTTTAAAAGATCTACCCCTCACCTGCTGGAGACTTCCATGGAAGAAGAGAAGCTCATTTGTAATGGCAGCAGCCCCAAGCACTCACAGAACTGTGTACAGCTCAAGGAGAAATGAGCATTTCTCTTTCCTTTTGATTTTGTAATTGGGAGAAAATCTTTACTGCCAGACCTTTAAAGATTATTACTTTCAGGGATGGAGAGATGGCTTAGTGGTTAAGGCACTTGCCAGCAAAGGCAAAGGACCTCGGTCAGATTCCCCAGGACCCACATGAGCCGGATGCACAAGATGGTGAATGCATCTGGAGTTCATTTGTAGTGGCTGGAAGCCCTGGCACGCCCATTCTCTCTCTCTGTCTTTCCCTCTCTCAAATAAATAAATAGAAATTAAAAAAAAAAATTTAGGGGCTGGAGAAGATGGCTTAGCAGTTAAGGCATTTGCCTGCAAAGCCAAACAACTCTGGTTGATTCCCCAGGACCCACATAAGCCAGATGCACAAGGAGTTCGTTTGTAGTGTCTAGAGGCTCTGGCACACCCATTCTCTCTCTCTCTCTCTCTCTCAAATAAACAAATAAAATATATTTTTAAAAATTTTTAAAAAGATTGTTACTTTCATATCTCGTCTAACATGTATCCTGTGGTAAGCTCTGGTTGCAATGCCAGGAAAAAAAAATTCCTAGGATCTGTCTATCTTAGCTGGATTCTCCAGAAAGCAGCTCCTGGGGCAGTGGCTTTTTTGTTTGAATTTATTTAAGAACTTATTCTTCAGGAAACACAAAGCCAAGAGAGAGGCAGACAGAAGGAACAGCAAACACAGTTGGTCAGAGCTGACCTCCCTGTGTACACAGCACAGTGGCGGCACCATCTGTCACCATGTGTACGAAATGGGCAGATTCAGGGAAGGATAAGAGAGGATGTACACCCCATTTCTCGCCTCTGAAAGAACAGGCATTCCCTAGAGGAGGAAGCTGGAGACACACAGACTACAGGTAAGATCTTGCCATGGTGTGCCCAGTGAAGGATCCTTCCATGACAGATGAGTAGACCCTACAAAGAGGTGGGCCACCAGAGACAGCTGAGGTGAAACACATCTCCAAGGATCCTAGACAGGACAGTCTAGGATGTGCCAGTTGGTATATAAAGAGTGATACTTTGCCTATAAGAAATAATAGTTTAAAAAATAACCACTGTGAGTCACTCAGCTGCTGCTTCAAACATCATAGAAGTCTGGTGAGGAAATCAAAACTTGGGAGAAAACTGATGACACAGTTGCTACGAGATAATTCAAGACATCTTACTTGTAAATTTCCTTTACTTTGTCTATATGACACTTGTCTTATTAACTCCTGGTAGTTTTACATTAATTTTATAACTTTTGTTTTATTAAAGAGGATCCAATATCATTCTTCAGTTTTGAAGACTAGTTCTAGGTGAAGTGATCTGTTTCACAAGAATAGGGATGACAGAAGTCTGACAGAAAGGAAAGATGGCATAAATGTATATTGTCACAGTTGCTTGTTTGTGAATACCTGTTTGCATGAAACAAATATGTTATAATATTAGATGTACTCTCAAATAGTTCTGACTTTGGGGGGGAATAATACTATAGATCAATATTAACTACTAGTTACTTCATAATATTAAAATCCAATTTTGATAGATAGCCATGAAAAAATGTGCAAGCACTAAAATATTACCAATTTGATAAAATTTAAGCAAGTCAAAAAAATTACTTGGGGCTGGGGGCATGGTTCAGCTATTAAAGGCACTTGTTTGCAAAGCCTGCTTGTCCCAATTCAATTCCCCAGTCATCCACATAAAGCCTGATGCAAAAAGTGACCTGGCATTTGTTTTCAGTGTCAAGAAACTCTGGCATCTCCACACACACATATGCAAATAATTAATTAATTTAAAACAAACAGACAGAATCTTTATTGTGTTTTTTTGTGTTAAATACTCATTTGACTCATCTCTGACAAACAATGGGCAAGATACAAGAAACTGGCATCACTACATCACTGAAGAATGAGTTAACTCCAAGAGGATTTGGAGCAAGTTGTTAAATAGAAAATACTGTTTCGAATTGAAGCATAGTTTTAGGATCATCAGTGTCCCATGTACAGCAATTTACACTTATATTCCTAACGACCGTACAAAAGCATTTAGCACTTAAAGAATATGAGTGGGTCATAGTACATATTAACAAGAATTAAATACTAGCTGGATTTTACTTGAGCACCTAATAACTGTGATTAATTCTTCAGACAGTGCTGTTGAGAAAGACTGTAGAATAAGAAGTCCTCCACTGATGTCCTTTCAGAGTATCAATAATCCCATAGCCATTAAGGGTGAACACATTTTGGGGAGTCTTAGGATTTGGTAGGGGTTTATAAAGCCTCAGACTCCAATAACTAGGCAGGTCCTTTGTAGACGGTCGACTCTACTTCCAGCTAGAAGACTTGATGCTTGTGGGCACAGCTCCAGACCTTCAGATGGCCCCATCTTCCTATGGGCTTGACCATGGCCTCATTTGACATTGGGTTTATCACCAAAACCACCTACTAAGGTGCACCAAAACATATACACACACATATTGCAAGACAATTTTATAAACACCAGTCTAATGTGGACCCTGACATCACTTTCAAGTCAGTGCAACACCCCCCACACACCCTCACTGATCCAAGTACAATCCTTCTCCAAAGGACCCAGGAGAAGCCTGAGTACCTGGGGAGGGACTGCAGACCTGGTTCCATAGAAGAGAGACAGACCAGTAAGTAAATTGGGAAAATCATGAATAAATGTGCAAGAAGTTTAATAAGGAAATAGAAACTATAGAGAGAATTTAACAAAAATACTGGAGCTTATGATTCAAATGACATAACTGAAAAACATAATAATTTCAACAGCAGAGTTGATTATGCAGAACACAATGATTAGTGAACTCAACGTCAGTTCATTTGAGAGGCTGGCTCAATTAGAAGAACAAAAGAGAGAAAAGAATTAGATGTTATACTTTCAATATATTAAATTTTGTCACCACAAAGCATAGAAATAGAAAAGGCTAAATGGACATTAATAAAATAAACAATATCCATGTGGCTGTTGCTTGAAACAACTCACTTTAGCTTTAAGGGCATAAATAATCTGACAATATTAAGAATAGAAAAAATTACATTCACATGGAAATGTAAAGAGAACAGAACATAATTAAAACAGACAAAATAGACTTTCAGTCAAAAATCAGTCATGAGGAAAGAAAGGTCACTACACATCATAAGGGAATGAGTTCACTGGAAGTGTATTACAACACTAAACACACATGTCCTCCACCTTGGAGCACGCAAGTACATACAGCAAATATTAATACATATGAAGACAGAGATAGATAGCAATGCAACAATAAGCGATTTCAATTTTTAATTTACAACAGATAGGTCATCCAGATATATAATGAATAATGAAATATTGGACATGAACTACAGTGTAGGTCAAATGGCTCTAACATATACAGAATCTAACATATACAGAACATTCCATCCTACAGCAGTAAAAGAATTCATTCTTCTCATCCACACATGGGATATTTGTTAGAATGAAATGTAGGATAGGTTAGAAAATGTCTTAGTAAATTTAAGAATACTGAATTCATATTAATTGTCCTTCTGATAATATGAAACCAGAAATTATTACCAAGAACAAAAGTGGACAATTTATAAGTATTTGAAAAATTTTTAAAAATGAGTATATTGAACAGTCAATGGATTAATGGCTAAAAAATGTTGTATCTACAGTCAACAAAATATGATACAGCCTGAAAAAAAAAAGACTCCCACCTTTTGTGAATTTAAAAGATAGGCCTCTGTGAAATAAGCCATTCACCAAAAGACAAATTATTGCATGGTCACTTACCTAAACTAGCTGAACTCATAATCAGAGAGTATGGAACAATATGGTGATATCTTGGGACATAGTTATTGCTTTGCAGGCAAGTGTGAAACATTTTAACCACAAAAATATGATGCAAAAGTGAGGTAATACATAAATATGCTATTTAAATTTTTTTAAATTCAGGTTGAGTAAATATAAATATATATTTGGCATTACTGAAAGACCAATCCTAGCATGGCTAATAACCCAAGAAAGCTGAATTTCTGGAGTTTCTTGACAAATTTGCTGTGACCTCCACCATTAAGTCTTTTCTCTCCCCAGCAAGTGTTTACTGCTTTTATTTTTATATTTTATTTATTTACTTGAGAGGGAGAGGGAGAAAGAGGAAGAGGAAGAGGCAGATAAAAAGAGAATGGGTGTGCCAGGGCCTCCAGCCATTGCAAACAAACTCCAAACCTTGTGCATCTGGCTTACGTGGGTACTGGGGAATTGAACCTGAGTCCTTAGGTCTTGTAGGCAAGTGCCTTAACCACTAAGCATCGCTCCAGCTCCTATTCACCGCTTTTATAACCTTGTAGAAAAGCCTAGAAAATCTTGAAACTTTCATTTAAAAAAATCATTTTAGCCAGGCGTGGTGGCACATGCCTTTAATCCCAGCACTCAAAAGGCAGAGAAGGGGCCACCCTCAGACTACATAGTGGATTCCAGGTCAGCCTGAGCTAGAGTGAGACCCTACCTCAGAAAACCAAAAAATAAATAAATAAATAAATAAATAAATAAATAAATAAATAAATAAATCTTTTTATTGACAACTTTCATATATAAACACTATGTATCTGGATTCTAATCCCTTATGACCACCCTTCTCTGTCCTCCCTCCCACATTCCCTCCACTGAACCCCTAAAATCCTTCTTTTCAACTAATCCTTATTCTATTTTGATGCCATATTTTACTGTCATATTATGTACTAATTTTATTTATGTATTTATTTATTTGCAAAGAGAGAGAGATAGTGTAGCAGACAGTTTCAGGTTCGCTGAGATGAACTTCCAGACCAGGCATAGTTATGGAGGAAGGGATATTATTTATTAAAGCTTACAGATCCAGGGGAAGTTTCATAATGGCAGAAGAAGCTGGCCTGCCTTCACAGGGCCAAGCAGAAAGAGAAAAAGCCAACAAGGCACACAGCACACAGAGCAAAACTACAGCCAAAAAGCCACAGCACACTTCAGGAACGCCCACTAGGCACACTCTGCATATCTTTACAATGGAATCTCAAACCATCACCACACCTTAAGATCCATCCCCGGTGACATTGTTTCTAGCAAGGTGATTGCAGATGCAAACTATAAACTAATAAAACACTGACTATATTGGGGGCCATATATTCAAACTACCACAGATAGAGAGAAGAGAGACAGAAAGAATGGGTGTGCCAGGTCTTCCAGCCATTGAAAATGAACTCCAGATGCATGTGCCACTTCGTGCTTCTGGCGTTATGTGGGTATCAGGAATTGAACCTGGGTCATTAGGCTTTGCAGGCAAGTGCTTTAACCACTGAGGAACCTCTCCAGCCCTGCCCTGATATTATGCAGGTCATTTGCAGGTAGCATCAACCACTGTGAGGTTATGAATGCAAAAGCCACTTTGTGTCTCCATGACAACATTCCAAAGACTCCTCCCAATCCTTTAATTAAGATCCTTAAGTGAATAAAAAGGGGAAAAGGAGAAAGCCAGCTGAGCACCAGCATTCCCTGCTCTCGGCTTCTGATGTTCTGAGATGTAAACAGTCACAGCCACAGGCTCCAGCCACCATGAAAGTCACCAGCCTTCCCCACCATGATGGACACTAACTTTTCAAACCGTTCCTCTTATATGTTGCTTTTGGACAGTTATTTGGTCATTGCAATGAGAAAAGTACCTAAATATGCCTCCTAAACAGGTGCTAGCTTAAGGAACCTTTGTCTTACTCATCCATAAGTAATCAAACTCCCAAATATCAATTTTGTGCCAAAAATCTAAGGATCTGGTGACAGGGGCAGAATATTATAACCTTAGAATAACCAATATTGTGTGTAATTTTGATTTGAAAGCTTGTGGTCTCTTCTTTTCAATGAACAGAAGTAGTAAAATGCATTGGGAGCAAAGTAAGTAGAAGCCTGAAAAATTAAATAAGCTACCATAATATAGTATTATCTTCAGATCAAATAATAGAAACAAGCTAAGTAAATGTTTTGGAAGTCCCGGAGAAATGAATGTAGCACTTCCTGACAAAATGGTAAAGAAGAGCATGCTATAACCCTACATAATTGTACATATAGCATGCTTACCAAATTACCCTAAAACACACATAAGAAAAGCAGCATGTAAGGAAACAAATGAAAGTTCTTATAGTGTCTATGCTTTCATTCTGTACTTTGTATTTGTAGCTTTCTTGTGTGTTTCTGGTTCTAAACAATGACTATAAGCATGTAAAAGGAATGCCTGTAATGTATTTCTAATTAGACAAACAATGTGGAGAACCAGGAGAAAGGAGTAGATGCAAGGCTGTTTAGAAAGACAGCATGTAACTTTAAAGGAAGGACATCTCAAATAAAGGCAAGAACTGCCTAAATACACTGACTAAATCCATTAAAATCCACAAAGAGCTGGATTTAAGTACCAATAAATGGAACCAATGAGACAGGTAGTCTTATCTCAGCCTTTGCTGGATGTGATATGTGATCACAGTCAGAAAGATATTGACCACATGGCTCACATGTCTCTTTTCCATCCTGAAATAATAAAAGCCCCAAATCACTAAGAACTTCTCCACATGACAAGGATTGCTTACAGCACCTTCTATGATTGCTGTGACTTAAGTTTTACAAAAACCCTGTGAGTTAGAAAACTATTGTTGTATCCACTTGCAGATGAAGATTTTGTGGTTCATGAGGTTATTTGTCTAGGACTGGGGCAGTTGTTCCACTGGCAGACTGTTTTCTCAGTGTGCACAAAGCTCTTAATTTAAGAAATGCAGAATAGGGCTGGAGAATATGGCTTGGTGGTTAAAGCATTTGCCTGCAAAGCCAAAGGACCCCAGTTCAATAACCCAGTACCCACATAAACCAGATGCACAAGGTGGCACATGCATGTGGAATTCATTTGCAGTGGCTGGAGGCCCTGGAATGCCCATTCTGTCTCTCTCTTTCTCTCTCTCTCACACACACACAAATAAATAAATAAAATATGTTTTTAAAAAATAAAGACAGAAAATCCACTTGTAGACTACAGTCATGCTAGGATATGAATGGAAAAAGAACGGCTATTGTATCCATTTAGAGAAATGCAGTCTATCATGAAAATATAAAACAAATATGACAGTATGTTTATCATACAAATAAACATAATCACGGATAAATCAAGGAAAAAGTATGAATAAAAGTTTATAGGCAACCAGTATGTGTGCTAGGATTGCAGAAATTGTATGTATTTTACTTTAAGTATTATGTTACGTGCAACAGAAGGTGGAATTTTATTTGCATGTTGAGTTAAAAGTGAGTTAAGGGTTGGGGAGATGGCTCAGTGGCTACAAGTGTTTGCTTGCAAAGCCTGATAGCCATGGTTCAATTCTCTAGTGCCTATATACAGACAGATGCACAGTGACAGTATTCAGAGTTTGCATTAGTAAGAAATCCTGGCATTCCCATTCTGTCTTTCTCTCTCTCCTCTCTCTTTCTCTTTGCAAATAAATTAAAAAATACTTTTTTTAAAGTGAGATTTTAGAAAGCTGCATAGATTTATAACAAAACCTAGTATAATCCCACAATCTGATGTTTAGCCACAGGGCTTTTCATCCTAAGCTATATTCTCCAGAGCTGCTCTGATTCTCAACCTTGGCCTGAGGAGAGGTTTGCCTTCCTCAGGTTAACACTGGGGTGGTTGGAGAAAATATAAGTGAAAGCATAATGGGAAAACTTCAGTACTGCTGGGATCTAGCTTTATGATTTCATTTGTCTGAAAATCTTTGTTTATTTTCACAGAAACAGTGAAAAAAAATTAAGTCGTGAATCCTCAGGCACAATGGAAAAAAATGGTTTAAACAATCAGAAGAACATATGTTAATTAGTTTAATTTTTGAAAATTCTATCAATGGGAAAGCAGCATGACAAAATTTTATTTGCAAAACTAGGCACGGCTGTTCATGCCTATAATACTAGCACTCAGGAGCGAGAGTCAAGAGTTTTGTCACAAATTCAATTCCAGCTTGGTCTACTTCATAGAGACTTCTAGGCTAATCAGTAATAGACAGTAAGACCTTGTCTCAAAACCAGCGTATTTAAATTTTAATCATCTGTACAATATACAGTATACTTGAATAAGCTTGATAACTAGATTATGAGTTCTATGAATTTCATGTAGATAATAATGAATACTAATGTTGACAAAATAGTCACAAAATAGATGAAATCATTTTAAAATTGATTAATGAGAAACTTTTAAGTTTTATATAAGTAAAACTAAATAAAAGGCATGCAAAATTTCATAAAATATGTGAAATCAATTCCAAAATAATGTGTTTGAATTCATAATCATAAGATATGTATGGCATGTGATAATATTTTAGCAGCCCTGACATTCAGATATTCAACGTAAATGAATTCATTATATTGTTCAGCTCATTATCCCATTAATGAGCTCAAGCCTCTTTAGTAATTATGTTTCAATTTTTATAGTAAAAATATCAAGTATTCATGAAGTTTCTGTCCATAGGACATTGCAGGATGCTTTATAAACCAAGGAGAGTGCTGTTCCAGGGATTACATTGTACATTTTGACTAGAATAAGAAGGATGTCTCTACCACGGATTCAATATATCAGTTCTGCTAACTTTTATATCTGTATTTCCCCACTTTATAGAAATCACTCTTGTGAAGCTTTATAGCATTCTCATATAGTTGTTTTCAAATAATAGATTTATGGTGGTTTGAATGTGAGTGGTCCCATAGCCTTAGAGACTTTTTTTAAAAAGAAATTTGCCTTTTTATTTATGATCAATTATTTATTCTTCTATCCCAGAGCTTCCATTCCGCTGCTGTCAACAAAGAACACTTTCAGTCTTAAGTCCAGATCTCAACTTAAATGGTACTTGGAAAACACATTTTTGATTAAGCTTCCTACTTAGTCTCCAGCAGAGGGAGCCCTGTTGAAGAAAGTGTGTCATTGAAGGTGGATCCTTGAGTCCACCCCTAAGGTGGGTTTTGATCTAGCTTGAACCCTGGCTGTTCTCTTTCTCTCTGTTCTAGAGATGTATGATGAAGGTAGCCAGTTTCTTCTGTCAAAATGGAGCTTTCCCTGGAATCCATAAGCCTGAAGTAAACCTTTTCCTCCAATAAGCTGCTTCTGATCACGTGTTTGTCCTAGCAATGAGAAGGGAACTGCAACAAGACTGTTCTGCCAAACAGCTAAGTCCTTCCCATGCAGTGATTTAGAATGGAGGGCTAGAATCATAAATGTGTGAAAAATTTCCTGTGATACCACATATTGTTGGTGCTAACAAGATATTTACAATTTCCATACACATTTTCTTAAAAACAAGGTAAAGTACTAGTTAAGCCATAGTGTTATATGCAAATTCATACATATATACTATATACATATATACTATACAAAATGACAGACGGGGATAATACAGTTCTAGTAGCACATGCATTTAGGAAATTGTATATTATTCTCATAACATCCATTTGAAAATCTACTTTAATAGTATAGAGAAAGCTGAGCCTCTTTCTTGATTTTGTTTACTATTAAAATATTACAATTTCTATAATAAATATTTTAACAAGTATTAAAACTGTTTGGGGAAGAGAAAAAAATTAATAGGAACAAAACCATCTGTCCTTAGTATTAATTCTGAATTACATTTTGAACTCCAAGTCTTTCTCTATACAGCCACATAACTTTATGTCATGTTATACTTTTTAAGTGAAAATACATAGAAATAAAGGATTGTGGAGGTAAGAAGTAAACTTTAACCTGAAATAAGTGATAAGATTGATATCAGGGAGCTAGTAGCAGGGGTACATGAGTACAATGATGACAAGTATCACTTTTCTTTGGTGAATCATATACATTATACACATGAAATACAGATGACATTTAGGAAGCAACAATTTTGGGAAGAAAACAGAGAAAGGTGGTATTTACAGAAGAAAACACATCTAGTATTTCTCAAATAGAATATTTGCTGTAATAGATACTGCCTAAACACAACTGACACAAAATGCAATAAAACATAGAGGAGTTATGAATTTGGGATTCTATAGTATCTACATGTAATTTGTTTTGAACCAATAGAATCATAAACCCACTTATTACTACACAGAAGAATGCAAGGGTCTGTGAGTCAAGGGTTGGTTTTACTCTGGATTCCTACAAATTCCTCTGTGTCCTTCTAGGCTGAGTGGCTGAATTTTCTATAGTTCTTGGGTTCCCATTTCTTAATGAAGAAATATTTTTACTAAGGACTTTAAGAGTACCCCGAATCATAAACTTAGTGCTATTATAGAACATTCCAAACTTCAATGCCCCATAGAGGTGTTGTAAAGAGAAGGGATTACTAAGCCGAGAGAAGTAATTCACTCTGATCAACACAAAGAGGCATGTTTGCTTTCTCCTAAGGGTAGGAAACAGGATTATGGTAGCAGTGCTTTAAATGAGTGGGGCCTTCTTAAAAGCTTTTTTTGACAAATATTATTAGTGAAAAGAAGATTATATTTTGCATCATAGGTATGATCACTAGGAGCGCACTTCTTTGGAACACAAATTGTTATATTTTCTATGTGTGTTATGTGAGTGTGTGTGTGTGAGTGTGGTGCTGAGGAGAAAACTAAGAGTCACACATATGCTAGGTAAGAGCTTTACCACATCTACATTCACATCCCTAGAACATAGATCTTTTCTTTTATGACTTTTATATGTTTATTATTTATTGGAAGCAGAGAGAGAGAGAAAAGAAACAGAGACACAGAGTAAGAGAAAGAATGGGTGCACCAATGACTCTTGCCACTGCAAATGAACTCCAGATGCAGGTGCCATTTTGCACATCTGGCTTTATGTGGGTACTAAGGAATTGAACCCAGGCTTTCATGCTTTGAAAGCAAGCACCTTAATCACTGAGCCATTTCTCCAGCCCAAGAACATAGATAGTGATCACATCATTCGTTGCAATCGAAAACAGCACACATGTGAAGGGAGCATGATTTCCCTGTGGGAAAACAAGTCAGAGATCCATCCGGCAAGAAAGGCAAGACCTGTGCCCTGGCCTAATACTGGCATGACTATTAAAAAATAACTTAATTTAAAAAATACTTTCTAATTATATTTGAGAACTCTATAGGAGGAAACTCATGACTGGCACTGAAAACAAGGTCAAAATCCCATGACTGGAAGATTATAGACCCTAGTAAAGAATGTATTTTTAGAAAGCAGTTAAAGAAAAGAAGGATATTGGGACCTTTCAAAGCAGAAAACTCTTCAGATTTTCCTAATAGTCCTGCTCTTACATATTATCATACAAATTGTGACCAGTCACCATTTTGAAGAATCTGTGACATATATGAGAAAGGGTTGGTCTGAAACAGTAAAGGGTAAACTGTGGCTGATAATCCTCAGGGGTTCCTTCAATTCCCTTCAGCAAGCACTGCCATATCATAGCCTGTGGCTCTGTGCTCACTGAAAGAGGCCCAGAAATTTCCTCTTAGAAAAAAAAAAAAAAAAAAAGCATTGCACTTAACCATATCATGAAAGTTTGTATCTTATGCCCTATGACTTAGAAGTGGAAAATATAAGAGAATAACTCAGTGTATGACATCACCTTGAGGAATCATGCTAAAATGGAGTATTTACCTTGAGGTTTGCTCTTTCCTGGTTTTCTTGCCCTTCCCTGTCTTGCTTTCCTGCTCCATGTTTCTATAGGAGCTTGTTCTAAAAATTATGTGGATATAAAACCTCATTTCAGAATCTGTTTGCGGAAAGCTCAACCTCAGGCCAGAAACAATTTTAATACTATCCAAGATTCACAGTTTCAACAGAAAAGTTATAAAGAATTGGCATGCCAAGAATGTCACTGAGAAATGAGAGAAACTGGGGTAATGCTGGAGCTACTCTGAATTCAAGAACTTCACCACTATAGCTGGAATGTAGCTTTCAAAAGATGAAGATGGGCTATGGAAGATGCTGCACCATAAATTTCACTCAAAACTTATACACTGTTGACTAGACACCAGAATTCTGAGGGCACCTGCTGCTATCACTGTCCAGCTGTACTCCATAAGGCTTGTGGCTGAGGCTGGAATATTGCTTTTAGGAGAAACCTGTCTCTGTGATCTGACTTGCTATTGAAAAAAAAAAAAAAAAAAAAAAAAGCTTAAGCTAGCGACCTAATGTAAACCCAGAATTCTAGCTGCAGCCAACTCCCAAAATGTTGCTTTTATGGTTTGAGCTTTCAGCTTCTAAAGTAGCTCAGCATATTAGAAGTTACACACACACACACACACACACACACACACACACACACTCAACTTGTAGTTAAATTTACAAACCTACAGTTACAATTGATAAAGCTATAAGCAAATCCCCTCTGATGAAATCATTGTAGTGCTTCTGTAGGAACTAAAAGAACAGATTAGTCATTTCTATTCACATAGCTACATATGTTACCATTAACGGAAATGAATTCTGCTGTGCTTCTCAGCTCAGCTTCCAAGCAGAGGAACCTCATCTGAGTGCCTTTTTGCTAGCTCCCATTTCTTAAAATGTCCTAGTATTTTTCAAAAAAGGACCAGTACAGACACATGCATAGAGTGACTTTGTTGCTTTGTCCTGGGACATGCTGTAATGAGAAGACCACTTCTGAGACCAGGAGTGAGGAGAGAATGAGCTAAATAATAAAGGAATATTTAGGCATAGATATACACTGGGCAACAAAGGTCTCCCAAGGTTAGTGGTTTAAAAAACAAAGCAGCATATACCTTTTCTCTTGTAGTTAGGCCATTCCTAAAGTTTTGAACAACTGAAGCAATTGTCTACTTCTATCTTATATTTTTAGTTTATTAATTTACTAATAATTCCACCAAAATCATTTATTTGAAAAGAACTCTGTATAAAGGAGTTTTTTCTTCTTTCATGATTAATAATAATTTCCATTTCATTGGACATAAATTTCAGTAAAGATGAGAAAAAATTACTAAAAGTAAAGTTACCTGTGCTACATTTCATAGCAAGTCCTCATCAATTGTGGCTATTTTAAACATGAATTAAGGAAAATTAATATAACTAAAAAGTCAGATTCTCAATCATATTAGCCACACCATGTATTAAATAGCCATATGTTGCTAATGGCTATTGTCCTAGAAAATAAATATATAGAACATTTTTACCACAAGAGAAAGTTCATTAGGCATTATTAGGCCATTACTATATTCTAACTAATCTCAATATTTGACATTTGTTTCTGTATTTCACCTGTAGATGTGTATTTCAAAAGAGGTTTGCTAACTCATTATCATAACTATTTTCTCTCAGATATTTCAGTTTATACATTCTTTCACTTTTTTCTATCCATTCTCTCAAAGCATGCAAAACTCCCCTCTCCATCATTTGCAGATAGAGAGAGTAGATACTGGAGAGCAAGATCAGATAATATGCATGAGAGAACTGTAGAGGCACCTGCTTAACTGTGTTCACTGAGGCACCTTTGAGAAGAGCCAAGTTACAGAGGCAGCTAGTTGTCCACCAGCCAATGAATGGATAAAGCAAATGTGGTATATACATACAATCGACCTTTATTCAGCCATGAAAAATAATGCAATCATGTTATACACAAGAGAATAGAGGAAATTGGAAGTCATCCTATTAAGTGAAATGAAACATATTAAGAACATAAATATTATCTCATTTTTTCTCTCATAATTGAAACCAAATCGTGTGTTTGTGTGTGTGCGTGTGCATGCACACACACATGTGTACAATATACACACATATATGAATGACCTGATAATACAATGAAGAAGGAGGACTATTTGGGAAGAAGAAGGGGATGAACAGAAGAGGGGCGATAGGCAGGAGAGTGTAATGTAGAATAAATAGGATCAATGTACACGATGTACTTGAACAAAAAGGTCATGTGAACTATAACTTAGTAAGTCTATGTACAGTAATAAATATTCATAAAGAATGTTTAAGGAGGATCACTTGAGAGATTTGCTTTAGGTTGAGTAGCATCAGTCCCTTTGTAGTCTCCCCTCTGAAATTCCTGATACTGTTTTCTTTTCTCACATTTCTTATAGAGTAGCTTAGAATATCTGTGTTTCTCTTGTGTAGCATAAAAGTAATGAACAGCCTGCTTAGAATTTATGACAAAGATTAGATGACATCCACATATGATTATTTATAAAAGTATTTACTAAGCCTAAAGTATAAAATTATACTGTTATTTGAACATGTATTAACTTGTCATTTTTAGTATTGTTCATATATTTCTTTTTCTGTATCATTTAAGTGAAAGAAAGAGAAGGGCATAGACTAGCAAAGGATCAAAAAATATTCTTTTTTATTTAACCATATAACTTCAGAATAGAAGCAAAATATAGTAACTTGAAGAACTTATTTGTACTGCTTCAGAGGCTGGCTGACAAGAAGAATATGTTATTTTCCCTTTCAGTTGATGAGGCATACTCTTTTAGGCAATGGACAGCACTAATGGGGGTAGAAGATTCCTAAAATCCTTAGAAGCAAATAAAATGTTGTAAATTTCCCAGACTTATGCTGCCCAGAGGCTCTCAAGCCATGAACTTGCAATACCCATTATTTCTTCATCCATAGTTCCTCCCCAGATGTTAAATCCTTATTCAAAGACAGGAAGCCAAAGTGAATAACTTCAAAGAATTGATTTAATTGTATTTGGCATGGGTTAGGCTGGGATGGATGTTGAAACATAACCACTGGATGTGTTTTCTATCCTTAAAAAAGATGTGGTACAAGAGAAGGGACATTAAACAATAGGAGAAGTAACATTAAATGAGAAAGGGGGTATTAAGCAGCTGGAACTTTATTTACTAGAGCCAGGCAAACAGGCAAATTCATTTTGACAGAAGAATAGAATATTTTGAAAAGACTTTTTATGACAGTCAGGAAAGAACTTGTCTGATGAGCCCCAAGTAAGTGAGGGTGAGCATAAACATCATCGGGGTGCTTCCCATGAGGAGAGTTTCAAAAGCAGGAGCTGTGGGTCATTGGTCTGTAGTTGTATTTATCTCAAGATGGCCCCTGGAGTGCCTTCTGAAGAGAAAAATGTAAGTCTTCAATTGTTTTACTCTTCTAATAGTGTTTTCTTGTAGCTCACCATGAATGCTTTCTGGAAAATAGGGTTCTATCTTGGGTAGTTGAATTCCTGGAGTTTCCAGTCATTGAAGTAGTAACAAAAACTGGCTAGGTCCTTTATAAATAAGCTAAAGCTGATCATGCGAATGACTATCTACAGGTCTTTAAAACTACCAGGTCCTCCTGCCGAACTGAGTCAAGATAGGAATCTTGGCTGGGGCTGGTAGAATTTCGTTTTGTATTACTGTATTATCTGTTTTAATTATTTTACTTTATGTATGCTTTGCTGTGTATTTGTGACCATGTGGGTGGCCAAAAAGTAATTTTGTTTTCTATAGTTAAAGTCAGTCAGGTATTTGTAGGGCCTCTTAGGGACTTATGGGGAGTCCCTTGGCTTCTCTAAATTTTCCTCTACATTAAGCTGAGATGGATCAGGATGTCACTAACCATGTGACTTCCCTTGACAGTTTAGGGACATTTTCTCTAAACTTTGGTTGTTGAACACCTAGGAAAACAATGTCACCTCTTGAATGGAAAGTTAGTAGGTTTTAACTTTTGTGAGACATTCCTATAATATTTAAAAACAGACAGATTTTGAGAAAATCCTGATTTAGGTAAGATTCAGTTTGTAAAGTAGATAAAAAGATGGACAAACTAATCAGGAAATATTATATTTTTAAACCTTATATAGTTATTTTGCAAAACACATCTCCCCTTTTCCCAACAACCACTAGCTGCAAATGGCTCCTTGTGGGAGGAGTAGAGACTCATGAACCCCTCTGTTTCAGTCAACTTCATATTGCTGGCAGAAAACACTCAACCAAGAGCAGCTTGTGGGAGGAAAGGGTTTATTTTGGCTTACAGACTCAAGGGCAGGCTCCACGATGGCAGGGGAAAACAATGGCATGAGTAGAGGGTGGACATCCCCTCCTGGCCAACATCAGGTGGACAACACCAATAGGACACTATGCCAAATACTGGCAAGGGAAAGCTGGCTATAGCACCCATAAACCCTCACCCAACAATACACTGCCCCCAGGAGGCTTCAATTCCTAAATTGCCACCAGCTGGGGACCTAAGTATTCAGACCGCATAAGTTTATGGGGAACACCTGAATCAAACCACCACACCCTCCCCATGCCAGAATGTTGACTAGTCCTATTTTGTGAAGAAATTGTGCAGATAACCACAGCTGCTATGAGTTCACAGCTGCCATGACATATCCCAATGAGACTTCCAAAGTTTTCCTCCCCACCCTCCAGCTCTTATATTCTTTCTGCTCCCACCTCTATGATGTCCTCTAAGAATTTAGAGGATGATATAGATGCACTACATAGAGCTGAGCACTCAGCAGCCACTGGTTTTCAGCACTTTAGGTATAAGACTATGCAGCAACCTCATTTATCCTTCTTGCAATAGCAGGCTTTTCTGCCCAAGGGTGAAGATAGCACTATTTTGTGATATAAGATAAGTAGTTATAAATAAATTTAAATCTGGGCATGGTGGCACATGCCTTTAATCCCAGCACTCAGGAGGCAGAGGTAGGAGGATCACCAGCAGCTCGCATTGCCCTTTCCAGCACTGTGAATGCTAGTTAGCATGGAGGCAGCTTCTAGTTCAGTTCCAACCTGACTTCCCTACCTCTTGCAGCCAGTGGTTGTGGAGACTTCATTAATAGGCTCTTACTGCTCAATTCTGGTGGTCAATCAAAAGCAATGAAAATACTCTGAGGCATTTTGGGGGCTTCTGGGGATTCTCTCACTAATAACTCACAAGGAAGTAGCCTACATTGTAGCAGAGAGCTTCAGGTTTGCTGAGATGAACTTCCAGACCAGGCACAGTTATGGAGGAAGGGATATTATTTATTGAAGCTTACAGATCCAGGGGAAGTTCCATAATGGCAGAAGAAGTGGCCTGCTCTATTACAGGACCAGGCAAGAGAGAGAAAAGCCACCAGCCACACAGCACAGCACACTTCAGGAACTCCCACTAGGCACACTTTGCATATCTTTACAATGGAATCTCAAACCACCACCACACCTTAAGCTCCGCCCCCAGTGACATTGTCTCCAGCAAGGTGGCTGCAGATGCAAACTATAAACTAATAAAACATTGAATATATTGGGGGCCATATATTCAATCTACCACACACACCTAGCACTGTTATTTTTATTTAATAAATGGCTTCTGGGAGCACATTATCTACTTGTGTAGGAAATCCCTGTTTATTCTCTTATTTTAAATTACATTTTAAGTAGTTTACAAATTAGTATATTTCAAATGTGACTTTTTCATATTTCCTAAGTTTTGATTAATCCTACCCACTCACTTCTTTCTCTCATCCTACCTCCCACCTTTATCTCTGTTAACCATTTCCAACCACAGTATTTACCCTATTGCCTTAATAACACTTGGTATTATATTACTTTCCCCCTTATGGATTCTTACCCATCCTTCCAGCCTTATTGTATATTTTTTTTACATTTCTGGCTCTACAGATACGCTAAGTTACACACACAAATCTGGACATTTGAAGTTAGGATTCACATATGAAAGGGAATGAGTAGCACTTTTCTCTCTGAGCCTGACTTACCTCAATCAGTATAATAGTTTCAAGTTCCATAATTTCAGTCTTCTTTATACCTAATTTAAATTATATTATTTATATGCATTATATTTTCAATATCCATTTATCAGTTGGAGAACATCTAGACAAGATTCATTTCCTAGTTATTGTGAACAGCTCAACAATGAACTTGGATGTGCAACTGTCTCTAACAAGATATATAGTCCTTTGAGTATATGGCTAGGAGTGATATAACTGAATCATACAGTAGCTACACTTTTGGTTTTTGAGGAACATTCATATCGATTTCAGTAGTGGCTACAATAATACACACTCTGACCATCAGTTCCTTCCCCACTCCACACATCTCCAACATTTATTTTCCTGATGAGAGCCATTCCAACTGGGGAGAGATGAAATCTCAAGTAGATTCAATTTGCAATTAGTGCTGACAGCTAAGAGTGTTGATGAGTTTTTTTTTTTTTTTTTTTAAATGCTATGGGTCAGTTTTCTTTCTTTTGAGAACTCTGTTCAGTTCTACATCCATTGTTAATTAGTTGTTTTTTGTTTGCTTAAGATTTAGTGTTTTGAGTTCTCTGTATATCTTAAATATCAATCATTTGTCAGATACATAGCTGGCAAAATTTTTCTACTATTTTGAAAGTTGCTTCCTTATTCAAAGGGCTGTTTTGTTTTTGTTTTTTTTTTTTTCTTCATGGCACAGAAGCATTTTGCATTCATGAAATCACATTTGTAGATTGTCTTATTTCCTGGGTGACAAGAGTGTTCCTTAGAAAGTCCTTATCTATGTGTATACCTTGGAGTATGTGCCCTAGGTTTTCGTCTGACTGTTTCAGGTCTTACATTAAGGTTCTTGATTAAATTGGAATTGATTTTTTTTTTTTTTTTTGTACAGGAATGGAGCAAAAAGGATCCAGTTTCATTCTTCTGCATGTAGAAATCCATTTTTCCTAGCACCTTTTTGTTTTTTCTCCTTTGTGAATCTTTTGCATTTTTGTAAAAAAATCAAATGGTTATACTTATGTGGATTTAAGCCCAAATCCTCTACTCTAGTCCATTGATCTCTATGTTTTTGTGAGTATGATACTGTTTTATTTCTATGGTTCTGTAGCATAACATGAAATCTGGCATGGTAACATTTCAATAAGTATTCTTTTTGCTCAGGATTGCTTTGTATATTTGTAATTGTTTGTGCTTCCATATGAATCTTAAGATTTTTTTAAACTCCAATAAAAACCAATACTGGAACTTTTATTTGGGATTGTGTAGAAGCTGTATATTGATTTTGGTAAGATGGTCATTTTCACATTATTAAGTCCTCCCATCTATGAGTATGATAGGCATGAGAGGTCTTTTTGTCTTCTAGTGTCGTCCTCATTTCTGTATTTTTAAAATAAATTATATTTATTTATTTGTAAGCAGTGAGAATAGAAAAAAGAAAGACAAACAGAAAGAATATGGCTGTTAGGGCCTCTAGCCACTGCAAATTAACTCCAGATGCATGTACCACTTTGTGCACTTGGCCTTAAGTTGGAACGGGGGAATCAAATAGGGGTTGATAGGCTTTGAAGGCAAGCACCTTAATTGCTGAGCTATTTTTCCAGCTATTCCTTCATTGCTTTATTTAATTTCTCAAAATTATCTTTGTAGAAGTCTTTTATTTCCTTGATTAAGTTTATTTCAAGCATTTTATGCATTTTTGAGTCTATTGTGATTTTTTTTTTTGTTTCCCTGATTTCTTTCTCAATATGTTTGTCATTGGAATGAAAGAAGTCTATGGATATTTGTGTGTTATTTTGTACTCTGCTACATTGATGAAAGGGTTTATCAGCTCTAGAATTTTTTGTGGAATCTTTAGTGTTGAGAATGGGCACCCCTGTGTTCTTCCCAATCTCAGTGGTAACTCTTTGAGTTTTTCCCCATTAAGTATTATTTCAGCTTCAGTTTATATATGGCCTTTATTGTGTTGAGATATTAACCCTCCATGCCTATTCTTTTTAGTGTTTTAATCATGAAGAGGTGTTGTATTTTTCAAAGGCCTTCTCTGCATCAATTGATATGATCCTGTGGTTCTTGTGGTTCAGTTTATTTATGTGGTGTTTTGCCAACTGACTGATTTCCATATGTTAAACCATCCATGCATCCCTGGGATGAGGCCTACTTGCCTTTAATCCCAGCACTCATGAGGCAGAGGTAGGAAGATGGCTGAGTTCAAGGACAGCCAAAGACTACATAGTAAATTCCAGGCCATCTTGGGCTAGAGAAAGGCTCTACCTTGAAAAACAAAACAAAATGAAAAATCTAATTTCACTTGAAGGGAAAAACAGAAACTTAATTTGCTCTTTACATATTTTCCTCTGATGTTTCAGAAAATTCTCTATGGTATCCCTATGGTATTGAGCATAATGTGAACCAATGTTTTATGGAAATTAAAAATATAATCACAAGTCTTGAATTATAATTCTCTCTTACTTCTCTAACCTTAGAAATTCACATAAATCATAGCCCAAATCCTCCAGGAACAGTTATAACTATCCAAATTTCTCCACATCACATCCCGGTCAATGAAATATAGGTTTTTGTTAAATAACCGTTTCATCCCAAATCTTTGTAGAAACTGGAAGTTCACAAGACCTTATCACAAAGTCTTCTTCCTGCTACTTGCTTATTGCAGTGTGGCTGCTATAATACTGTTTTGTAACACTCTTCTAAAAACCTTTGAATAAATGTTGTTCTCTTGTACGGAATTGATATTTAAATGCTGTTGAGTACTAAGTACAGTATTGACCACACAACAATAACAGCAACAAGTCTCAGAAGTTCCAATTCTCCCCTCCCACTAGGCTACTCACAGTCCTGGAAAACTTCACCAGGGCCTGCTGCTCTCCTTAGCAGCCACCTTGTGGTCCCAGCATCTCCACTGGGTCTCCACTGCAACTCACAGTTCATCCTCATGGCCCCATGGGATCTCCATGCAGGCATCCAGCAAACCTGCCTCACACTGCCCATGGCCATTTCCAAAACACAAGACTGTATTGCAAACTCAATGACCCTCTCTTTCCTGAATTTCCTAGATTCCACAATACCAGGTAGGGTGCCAATTTGTTAATCTAGGGGGGAATAAAGCAGACTTTGAAGAACAGGACACTACTTGACCACTCATGCCCCTTCAAAAGAGGTTACATTTTTCCTGTTGCCCCAGTGCAACTCAGTTGGTCTGATTTCAAAGGTTGTAATCTCTCAATTGCAGCTGAAGGTCAGCAATTCACCCAAAGTTTTTTGTTGTTGTTGTTGTTGTTGTTTTTTTTTCTGTGCCATATTCCTCTACTCACACCAGTTCATATCTAAACAATGCAACCCTGCACAGGTTCTCAGGACAAGGCCATAACAGAAATCCTCTCACACAAAGTGCTTCTAGCCCTGTCCAGGCAAAGCTCTTTCTCATCCTCATAAGACAAACATCACAGTCCATAGTTTTTACTGCATTAAGGTCTTTCAACTCTGACCAGAACAGTCCATCATGCTGTACTTACAATACTGCAAGGCATCTCTTAGACAAGGTTTCAAACCCTTTCACATTCCTCTTGAAAATCAGCTCCTAAAGGCCAAAGCCACACAGTCAGGTATCTAGCAGCAGTCCCACTCCTCAGTACTTTAATGTTGCAGTTAGGTTCACATTGCTGGTAGAAATCACCCAACCAAGAACCACCAATTTCCTCCCTCTATTGTTCCTATTTTTCCTGTTCTCAATCTAGTTATAGACCATGAAGCCAAATGGTCAGTCCCTTTTATACTCCTCTTCCACTGGTCCAGATTAGGAGCCACATACGAGGGAAAATGTGTGATGGTTACCTTTCTTAGTCTGTATGATCTTGCCTAGTATACTTTCCAAGACAATCCTTTGTCCTGTGAATTTCATTATTTCATTTTTTCTTTACTGCTGAATAGAATTCTATTGTGGAGATGTACCACATTGCCATTATCCATTCATCAGTCTGGGTGGATTCCAATTCCTAGTTAATGTGAATAAATAAAAGAATATTTAGTCTATTGTATGGTATTTCAGAGCATGACTCATGAATATAATAATTTTTATTGGTTAAAATATTTTTCATTAATCCATGTACTCTAAACATGAAACCAAGTTTTTCTTCAGAAAATGTATATCACTTCAACTATCAATTTCTTCTTAAGAGAAAAGTCAAGATAGCTATAATAAAAGCAAACATTTACACAAAAGTATTGATATTCTGTTATTTTACTTTATTTATTTATTTATTTATTTATTTATTTATTTTTGGAGGTAAGGTCTCATTCTAGCCCAGGCTGACCTGGAATTCAGTATGTAGTTTCAGGGTGGCCTTGAACTCCTGGTGATCCTCCTATCTCTGCCTCCCCAGTTTTGGGATTAAAGGCATGAACCACCATGCCCAGCTTGATATTTTACTTTAAAGCACAACAAAAATATATAAAAATTGTGATCCAAATTCATTTTATATATTTAAATTCATATCATAATGTGAATTTAAAATAGTCCTCAATATTTTCTTGGGAAAATGGATAGAAAATATAACAATATTTCATTACTTTGGATGAATTTTTATTTTTCAGGAATATTTATTTATTTGCACACACACTTGCGAGCTCACATGAACAAGTGTGTGGACATGTATTGGTGCTCAAGGTCCCTTGACCACTGCAAAAGAATGACAGATGCTTGCATCATCTTTTGAGTCTGACTTACATGAGTGGCTGGGAAATTGAACTTGGAAAGGGAGGATTTACAAGGAAGTACCTTTAACTACTGAGCCATCTTCTAGGTGCTACTTGGATGAAGTTTTCAATCTTACAATATTTCTTTTTTGTACAGTTCTTTCTAAAAAATTTAAAATTTTATTTATTTAGTGATTGGAGAGGGAGAGAGAAAGAGGCAGATATATATCAAGAAAGGGAGAATGGGTGTGCCAGGGCCTCTAGCCACTGCAAATGAACTACAGACACATTACCCAGAGAGAAGCCCTCAGTGTTCCCTGTATATGTCAGATGAGTAGCTTCATTAAAATGTCTCTAAAACTCCTAGGCATATCCGCTTCAGTCAAAACTTTTCTCTCCCTTGGTTGGAGAATCTGTTTTATCTTACAGATGGCAGACAACACTGGCAAGAGTTCCAAGATCCATCAACACAAGAAAAAACAGCCAAATGCTAGCAACGTGGTGTGCCACCTCTCCCACATTTACCAGTATCCAAAAGAAAATTCAGAGGAAGGAGTGACATAAGTATACCTCCCAATGCTAACTCAACATCCACACACAGGAAAATAGCAACAGACACTGTGGTGAACAAAAACACATCATGGCAGAAATACAGAGGCTGCAAAGAAGCCAACGCTAACAATACCACAGTTGACAAGTAAGGAAAAATGAAACAATGGATTTGAAGAAAATTGGTCAAATTTGGAAAAGATCATTCTCAGTGAACTCACACAATCACAGAAATGTAATTGTTGCATGGTCTCCACTCATCTGTGGCTCCTAACCTGAATCTGCCCAAGATGCTGACATACCTAATAAGCATCTTGATTACTGTGCAATAGGGAGGGTGGTACAGGAGGGGAGGGAAAGAATGAGGGAGACACAAAACAGGAATCAAATGGAAATGGTACCATAAAATCCTACATCCTGAAAGACAGACTAAAATGTTGAACCATCATCAGGTCCTCAGAGGGAACACCTGCATCACAGGGTCTTGGAGAGGGTATAATGAAGACTAACCTTAATCTTCTCTGTTTTTCTCTCTTTCCCTCTTCTCTCTCTTTTCTCTTTCTCTTCTATATTACCTATCTATTTTTCTTCCTTCTTTTCCTTGGTGCTGGCCTGTAACTCCCAGTACCAGCATGTGGTTAACTTCCATAATGAGCTGTTGATCAGAGAGATCTACAAGGTTTCCTAAAAGATGACAGATTTCTGTCAGACCACTTGATGACCCACCAAAGGTTAATGGTAAGACCCTACTACCAAAGATACCATATCCTATTGGTACACACATGGAGTGACCTGGCTGGAATCTGGGAGCAAGTCAGTCCCCAGAAAGTTAGCTTGTCTATGTCAAAAGGTGCTACATGAGTGACTGGGGGAAAATGACCAACATCTGTCAACTCATGGTCTAAGCTATTCAGCAGCAATATCAACCTGACATTGATGCTCACACAAGACATAGTGGGTATCCAACTGCTCTTGATTTGGCTAACAGATCAGCTCAGTGGAATGTAACTTATAGCTGGAACTGGGAAACAAGTCAGAACCATATACAAAATAAGAGCCCACTCTCCAATACCAACCTCCCACCAATTGTGGGATACAAGAGGGCCTACATCTATAAAATCTCTAAAATAATAATGGTTATTCCATTTATACAGTGCTGACTTCTCTCTCCATTGGAGAATTTGCTTCTCTTTTTATATGGATGCCTAACATGAGGAGAGGATCAGCCTGTTGCTCCCCACCAGGGCCCCAACTGAAACCATAGAGTAAATGTGGAAATGAGCAAGAGTGCTGCTTTCTTGGTGAACCTGATACCAACAACACAAGGGTGAAGGAGATAAACACAGGGAACACTCAACTCCTACTAAACCAGATATCCAGAGACACAGAGACTCCCAAGACCTCATCACTGAAGTAGACATAAAACAAACCCAACATGGCTCAGGGAAATTTCAGAAGAGGGGGCAGAAAGATTGTTAAAGCCACAAGTTGGGACATTATGCACAGAGACATTGCCTCTTCCACATAACTGATGGCTACCCCCACAATGCATGGCCCACATTCCCCAACAAGGAAGATCCCTTTGGAGGGGGGGAGGGCAGGGATGAGTCTATTGATGGCACCAATATGAATGTATTCACATTCACATATGTGCATAACTAATAAAAACAAAAAGAATATTTATATCATGTATAAAGTGAACTCAATTATATATTATACTATTTCTGTTGAGCAAACAAGAAGTTTTTCTTGTTTTTTCACTAGAAAATTGGCATAAATGTTCAATATGGATGAAACCAAATGAGAACCTGAAGCATAACAAAATGATTCAAAATGGGTTAGGTGAAGAAGCAGCTAGTTCACATGACTTTAATTACCCTGATAACTATGGCATAGTCATAGATAATTAGAATCAGAAAGAAAGGGTATCTGTGACTACCCTCACCATTTATAATAAAAATGTACTATAAGTCTGTTGTCCATGGGCATTTAAACATAAATAAATGTACACAGTGCAAGCTCCTTATAGCAGCAGATGGTAGTTTTTGTTGTTGCTGTTGTTGTTGCTGCTGTTACTGGACTTCCAAATGGACTCTTAGAAAGAGGATAAGGACTATGGGCCTGTGAATAAAAAATGCACTTCATAGCCATAGTGATGATGATGATCCTAAATAGTTATTCACATTATGTTTCCTTGTTTAATTATAATGATAGTGCAATGAAACAATCACATTTCTAGTCAGATAGGTCTCAAAAAAAGATCATTTGAAAGAAGTCACAAAATGTAGGAAATGAAACCCAGGTTTTTACATGTGTACAATCTGTATTTAGATCTCCATTGTCCACCAGGGTGATCACCTGTCAGATGGAATTATCAGATTGAAATGTGGCTTTGCTATGACTGAGGAACTGAATTTTCAATTTATTCAATTCTAATCAATTTAAGTTAAAAACTTGGCAGTTCATTTATTTAGATAATGATAATTATGTATGGAAAAAAACTTTTATGGATAGACTTTTTTCAACTGGAGATCTATATACCAGTTATTTCTGAGGAAAATCTAGCACTCAAAGATTTATTATAAGAATAAAAATATGTACTAAACTGTGTTAGCAATAAGGACATGTAAATCATTACTTTATTGATTTTTCATATAGATTGCATGTTGGAAGTACTTTCTTAAAATTATATGGAACTTGAAAAAAATAGAGCCCTGAGATTTGTACTAACAACATGAGGCACAGCTCCCCCCAGAGACAGAGGCCTTAATTACCCCACAGTGAACACCAATAACCCTACTGAGGAGCCCTGTCAGGGAAAGAGGTCAGGGAAAGGGGACATACTGCAACCTATGTTAAAAAAATAAATTCAAACCTTCACAGCAATATTTTAGAAAGCAAATATTAAAATGACCTAATAACACCAAAGCTATTAATATCAGAAAAGAGGCTGTAAACATTTTATGAACATGATGGTATTTTACGTAAACTCATTCTGTTTAGGCAGCAGTCAAGGCATTTTTGAAATGTAGTAAAGAGGCCTATTGGTCTATTTGACTTTTCAAAAAGCCTACACTTTCATACATTATATATGTGCACATCAAACTTTTGTGTACTCACAGGAAAATGTAATACCCACAGAATTTATTTCTCTGTAGAGCAATTAATTGAGAATGTCAAGTCATTCTTTTCTTTCTTTGCAAGACAAAAGTTGACAAATGTGATTATGCAAAGCATTCCTCACTGTAGGAATGCAATTAATGGAATCCAGAATATGGAGACCATAAAAGGTAAATAATGCTATTTCACCAATAACACCAAGAGAATTTCAGGAGGAAACTATACACAGGGCAAAGAATAGACTTATAATGATTTAGGAAAGCTGTCAGTCAACTCAGTAGGTAGACCCACATTCCAAAAATCATTCCAAAATCTCATACACAGACACAGACACACACACAGAAGGTATAGGTCATATTGATGCACATTTGGATATCTGTGATATTAAATAAATGTTAATGTTTCATTAGGACATAATATTTGCTTGAAGTCTTGAAACCATTTCTCTTAAAGATGCAATAATAATAAATGCAAAAGTATGAAAAGTATGAAATAATATGATATATAAATTAGATTCAAAATAATCTATCAGAGCAGAGAAGTGGTAATATAATTAAACTAAAAATCATTTTTGCCATAGGAGAATAATTTAAAACAACTAGGATATGACACATAGAAATTCACTATAATATTTTCTTCATTTTTATTTAGTTAAAAATTTCCAGAGGAAAACAAAGAAATACACATACATACAAACTATGTGTATTTTACATTTTAAACTATGTGAGAATTGAAAATTTCTTATATCATCATAAAATGTATACATAAAATAATGCAGTATACATGTTAGAATAGGGATTACATTTGTACATGTGTATATGTGTAGTGTGTGGGTGTACATTCATTTGTGTGAGTGTGTGGAAACAAGAGGTTGGCATCAGGTGTCTTCTTTTAAAGCTCTCCACTTTATTTATGGAGGAAAGATTTCTCACTTGAGCCCAGAGCTTGCTGATTTAGCTAATCTGGCTAGCAGCTCACCATAGGATTCCATTTATGTGGGAGCTTGGGATCCAAACTCTGGTCTCCCTGCTTGCATGCCAATCATTTTATCCACTGAACATCTGTCCAGCTTCCAGGGAATTTTGGGGGGATGTGGGATGGTATGGGTAGAAAAGCAGGCATAAACTTCTCTCTGGAAATAGATATATTTGATTTGTGATGATTCCTTGAATTTAACATATCCACTTTGGTCACTTTTCTGATGTTTTGCTCCCTTATAAATTATTTTATAAAGTTTAGGTTTCTTTAAATTACCTCAGTTTCTAAAATGATGGTTATTTAATATCCTGAAAGCAATGAGGCAATACCATTCTCTTAAATACTTTACATGTAGTAGTATTTACAATTTTATGAGGAATCATTAAGGCATACTATGGTGGGATATCTTTCCAAAGTACACAAAACTAACAAAGTAGAGAATTTAAAACCATGTACAATTGGGATTTGTAAGAATGAAATGTGTAAGAGTTATATGCAATTCTATGAATTATAAATAGCTATTTATAAATTATCTATTTTTCAATAAGTTTTCTTTATGTTAATCTTGTTACTATATCCTTTAGTTATAGAAAAATTAATTTCCATTAGATATGAAGCAACTGTGAGGAACCAACTTGTAGAGACACATCAGAAAAGTAACCAAAGCCCTATCTTCAAGGAACGGAGAAGCAATTTTATGTGCATGAAACATACTGGGAACTAAAATGAACACATATGAATTTAAGTCATTCCAGCCACACTTCTGAAAAAAAGATACAATTATTTCAAATACTTTGTATAAGATATGAATAGAAATAATGGCCAAAGTAAAACAATGTATCTCATATGGAGAATCCAGATTAAATCAGATCATTTATTTATGGACACAACATTGTGCTCAAAACATAATGTGCTAAAAATACTTTATATAAAATATTTTATATAACAGGTCTTTGTAAAGAAATAGTTCCTATATTTGGGAGAAAGAACTGATAACAAAAGTGCTATAATCTTGTAAGTTATTGTGAGTCCCCAGTTTTAGGTTTCAGAAAGTAACTGCATTCCATGCCACATCAAGGTTGTCCACATGTGGATATATTTACATAGGTGTCCTATAGGCCTGAACATCATTTAGAAGAAAGGAGGCCAAGACAACAATGGCAGACTGATGGCAAAGGCTGGGTGTAGATCAATGGACATCTCTATATTTTAGTTATATTATTTTTATTGTGTTATCTATGCAAATGTTAGGTTTCATGTATTTAGAAATGCCTACAAAGGCATTATATTGACCATATCCTTTAAAAATATCACAGGTAAGGAGGTATACAACATGACAGGACATGTTTGCAACATATAGGGTGAATTTCTCATTGGGTCAGCATGCTTAGCATGAGATAGAAATAATACTCCAACATACATTTCCTTCAGGAGGTCAAAAATTGAATGAATCTTTTTATATCAGCTTGTGCTTATTTTAGCAAAATAATACAGTTTGTGAGATCATTAACTAGTTAAGTATTTAAATTTCATTTTAATTCTGTCATAGCTGGTAAGGCAGTGAAGAATGAAATGTTCTGCTTTGAAAGAGTCTAGAGTAATTATTCCATTGAAATGATGAAACATCAAAAAAGAGCAGCTATATAGGAGCCCACCAATAGCTTAGGACATGCATATAGACTTTTTTTCAAAAGCACTTGTGACCCAAAGAGTCATACTGAACTAAGAAAACCAGCAAATCATTACTTAGAAGGACAATAGCAATCTAAAGTACCATAGAGAGTCAAGGGAATTCTAATCAGGTCCATGATCAAAACACTGGTGTATGAATTTTTGAAGTGAAGAGAAATCATATATATTACCACAGTAAAAAGTGAATGTTGCAGAGCTCCCATTTAGATATGAAAGCATCTGGACACAATGAGTCTTGGAATTAGTCCTAATACTTTTATGAATTCAAGGAGGTAATTCTAAGCAATACAATTTAAAATGTGTATTCCACTCCTGGTACTAGTTTGATTATTTGGTGCAGATATTATTCTGAACACTGTATATATGTTCAATTACCTAAGTGGCATGATTATATATATATATATATGAAATGTTTCATGTTTCAGATAGGGAAATAGGTTTAGGAATGATCTGTTAAGTGGTTAATCCACAGTAAATATTAATAGTGCCTATAATTTTTTGTCATCAAGGTCATACAATATTTTATTTCACACTTCAATTGTTGTGGCTATCACACAACTTTGTTTATTCACCATTATTTAAAACTTCTCTAAGTATTCTATCCTTTATTGTATAATTAATAATTTGTTAAACAGGTACATGAAGTAATTTTTCTATAAAGCTATTCTTTACTACTTTAATAATAGATTTCAATATAATTTGTATCTTTTTAATTCAAAATATTTTATTCAGTGTATATTAAAACATTTTCATGAAGAATATTTAGGCTTTCTAGACAACCAAAATGTTCCATAGCAAAATAATAGGTTAAAAAAAATCTCTGGTATATGGGCTGGAGAGAAAGCTTAGTGGTTAGGGCACTTGCCTGTAAAGTTAAAAGACCAGGTTTGATCCCCCAGAACCCTTGTAAAGCCAGATGCCCAAGGTGGCACATGCATCTGGAGTTTATCTGCAGCTACTAGAGGTCCTGGTACACCCATTCTCTCTTTCTCTATCTGCCTCTCTCTCTCTCTTTTCTTTTCTTTTTTTTTTTCTTTTGTTTTTTTTGTTTTGTTTTGTTTTTGTTTTTTGTTTTTTGTTTTTTCAAGGTAGGGTCTCACTCTAGCCTAGGCTGACCTGGAATTCACTATGTATTCTCAGGGCGGCCTTGAACTCAGAGATCCTCCTACCTCTGCCTCCCAAGTGCTGGGATTAAAGGCGTGCACCACCATGACCGGCTTCTCTCTCGTTCAAATAAACTAATAAATAAATAAAATATTTTTAGAAATCTCTGGTCTAAAATGTGTAAATGTTACATTAGGATGATACCCTTCAGGAGAAATAAAAAGCAGCTCCTGGGCTGGAGAGATAGCTTAGCTGTTAAGGAGTCTGCTTGAAAAGCCTAAGGATGCTTGTTCAAATCTTTAAGTCCCATATTTAGCCAGATGCAAAAGTGACTCAAGAAGGCAATGTCACACATGCTCACAAAGGGAGCGCACGCATCTGGAGTTCGTTCACAGTGGCACAGTGGCACAGTGGCAGAGAGGCCCTGGCATGCCCATTTTCTGCCTCTTCCTCTCTGTCTCTTTCTCTCTCTCAAAAAAAAAAAATAAAAAAAAAATAAAGCAGTTCCTTTCAGCAGCATTGTTACAGAGAGTGTAAGTACCAAGTATAATCAAGTAGATACAATTCAAGGAAAGGAGGCAAAGTTGATTCTTTGTATTCCTAGCCGCCTGAACAGAGTTCTGTTTGAGACTATGGCCAAGACTAAAGATCATTTGTGTGTCACATTAAATAGCACTCAGAAATAAGGTGATCTACAGAAGGTCATGGAGGAGCAGAATGGATATACATCACAGAGAATGAATAATATCTATTTTCGTGTTATTTTCCATATTTGACATTATCCCCTATTTCTCTTAAAGGTTTTATTTACGTAATGCTGTTACTTATTGAAGAAGAGTCATCTTTAAAATTGTGTACTGCTCTCAAAGAAAATTGAAATTAAAAGGTTATACTGCTCAGAAAATCCAGTCACTAGTTCAAAAACTGGGATTTAAAAGAAAAAGAAGTTTCCCATTACATACTCTGTATGCATTCAGAATTTTGTCCCTGTAATCCTTGCTTCCTTCAGTCTAAGTTCTTGTCATGGAAATCACAATATAACTAAACTAATTACAAACAGAGCATATGGAACCAAGTGACTAATTATTTTACTAAGGACGCTTGAATATTACCTAAGGCTTAATGGATACTAAAAGAGTCCCTATGATGCCACTAATTTTACTTTAATTAAGTACATTAGTATTTGCTATCTTTCTAGGGCAAAAGTAAATCTCAAAGGAAGTTATTGTTTCAGAAATATGTTTAGTAATGAAGAGCATTTATGAAAAAGCACCACAGACCAGCTATGGGGCTCATTCTCTGAAGCTACTATATGTTTGGGTACAAAATATGAATGAATCAATCCACTTCTTGGGGCAAATGTCCTTCCAGAGTAATTGAGTCCTAAATGCCAAACCAAAATAGTTTGCCATAGACTCAATGAAAATGTTCTGTTCTAAAGGATGTTCTGACTGATAGTAAATTTAATAAAGTTTTAAAATGTCAAGTTGTTTTAATTCCAAGTCAGTCATCTACAGTGTAATGTGTTAAAAATTCAATATCATAAGACCATTCTTTTGATTTCGGGGTTTTAGCAAAAAAGTATTTCAGAAAGCTCTGCTTATACCCCTTAGAAGATCAAATAATTTACCTGAATTAAAACATTTTAGGAATTTATTTTAAAATAAAAGTAACAATAACATGAGGTTCACAGTCTACAAATTGGGCAGTTTCTAATGATAGAAGAAGATTAAGGGTTTAAGAAGCAAACTTACTATAGTGTCTAAATAAAATAAAACAAAGTAACAATTTATTGGCTTAGCATTATTTGTTCTATAAAATGTATTATTTTTTCATTAAATGTTGATGTTTTAACAACAAAATAGTAGTGTGTTTAATGTAAATAAAGTAATAAACAGATACATAAAATATTGATACCCTAGCTATCTAAAGTTATTATTATGTCTACAAATACAGTGAGCCATAGCTTTATATGGATAAAATAATTGGTCTTGTTCTCAGCTTCTTAACCCACAGAATAATAGTAATTGAATGTGAGTGCCATGAAAAATTTGGCAACAGTGAAAGTTTCCTGAACATCCTATGACCAAAAATTAATACAAAATCTAATGTAATGAGCAGTCAGTGTTTCTGGCAGCACTAGCTGTGTTGGAGGGT